>CM030833.1:1483512-1563512 GCA_018105865.1 Metaphire vulgaris | reverse complement strand
TCTATAGAACTTGTCATACTAGAAACCAACTTTGTCCTCTTCTTATCTACTAGGCATTACACCAAGTATTCGTCAGGGCTTTCATTTAGTTGATGTTCTTCGTTCTCGTACAGTCAGTGGTGTTAGTGTTTAGCATGAAATGGCCGGGAGTGCTCTATTTCGAATCCAGTTTATCAAAATTGAGAATGATATAATTGATTATTCTCGCAAAGGTTAAAGCAATGAATAAGGAACAAGAGGAAAATGTGGACTTTGCTGGACTATTCCTTCAAATCGATTAGATTTTTGATTATCTAAGTCCTATACACCATCTATTTAACAGGCCTTCAATTGTGTTCTCTTCATTTGCGTTCTCTCTCTCTCTCTCTCTCTCTCTCTCTCTCTCTCTCTCTCTCTCTCTCAATTGTGACGTTTCAAAAAGCTCACCATTTTTCGGGGAATTTTGAATGCTCTAGAATAAAATTGAGGTTTTATTTGTTTCATCACTCTTCTGAATTTTGCATATCTATAGCCTACTGTAGCACTAATCTTTGCATTGTCCAATGTCAAACAGTGTATCAATTATATAATATTTTGTAGTCTATAGAACTTGTCATACAAGAAACCAACTCTGTCAAACCTCTTCTTATCTACTAGGCTTTACGCCAAGTATTCGTCAGGGCTTTCATTTGGTTGATGTTCTTCGTTCTCGTACAGTCAGTGGTGTTAGTGTTTAGCATGAAATGGCCGGGAGTGCTCTATTTCGAACCCAGTTTATGGAAATTGAGAATGATATAATTAATTATTCTTGCAAAGGTTAAAGCAATGAATAAGGAACAAGAGGAAAATGTGGATTTTGCTGGACTATTCCTTCAAATCGATTAGATTTTTGATTATCTAAGTCCTATACACCACCATCTATTTAACAGTCCTTCAATTGTGTTCTCTTCAATTGCGTTCTCTCTCTCTCTCTCTCTCTCTCTCTCTCTCTCTCTCTCTCTCTCTTTCTCAATTGTCTCTCTCTTTCATAAAATTGAGACAGACTTTACTGACAATTTTTCGGGAATTTTGAATGCTCTAGAATAAAAAATGAGGTTTTATTTGTTTCATCACTCTTCTGAATTTTGCATATCAGCCTACTGTAGCACTAATCTTTGCACTCTCCAATGTCAAACAGTGTATCAATTGTATAATATTTTTATGATCTATAGAACTTGTCATACAAGAAACCAGCTCTCTTAAACCCCTTCTTATCTCTCTTTCGATTTTTTAGACATTTGACAGAGAACAAATTTCTGTAGGCCTATAGTGTCGTTTCAAATGGCTCACAATTTTTCGGGGCATTTCGAATGCTCTGGAATAAAATTGAGACAGACTGACAATTCTAGTACAGTTTGATTCAACTGAGCTGGGCGCACGCGAAAATGTGGTTTTAATTTGTTTCATCACTCTTATGAATTTTGCATATCTTTAGCCTCCTGTAGCACTAATCCTTGCATTCTCCAATGTCAAACAGGGTATCAATTATATAATATTTTTTGTGGTCTATAGAATTTGTCATACACCCTTAAACCCTATTCTTATCTCTCATTCCATTTTTAGACATTTGACAGAGAACAGATTTCTGAAAGACTTTGTAGGCCTATAGTGTCGTTTCAAATGGCTCACCGATTTCGGGGTATTTCGAATGCTCTAGAATAAAATTGAGAGAGATTATAATGACAATTCTAGTACTGTTTGACTCAGCTAAGCTGGGGAGATGGGTCAAAATGTGGTTTTTATTTGTGTTATCACTCTTCTGAATTTTGCATATCTATAGCCTACTGTAGCACTAATCTTTGCATTCTCCAATGTCAAACAGGGTATCAATTATATAATTATTTTGTGGTCTATAGAACTTGTCATACAAGAAACCAGCTCTCTTAAACCCCTTCTTATCTCTCATTCCATTTTTTTAGACATTTGACAGAGAACAGATTTCTATAATACTTTGTAGGCCTATAGTGTTGTTTCAAATGGCTGACCATTTTTCGGGGTTTTTTGAATGCTCTAGAATAAAATTGAGACAGACTATACTGACAATTCTAGTACTGTTTGACTCAGCTAAGCTGGCGGATGGGAAAATGTGGTTTTTATTTGTGTTATCACTCTTCTGAATTTTGCATATCTATAGCCTACTGTAGCACTAATCCTTGCATTGTCCAATGTCAAACAGGGTATCAATTGTATAATATTTTTGTGGTCTATAGAATTTGTCATACAAGAAACCAGCTCTCTTAAACCCTTTCTTATCTCTCATTCCATTTTTTAGACATATGACAGTGAACAGATTTCTGTAGGCCTATAGTGTGTCGTTTCAAATGGCTCACTATTTTTCGGGTATTTCAATGCTCTAGAATAAAATTGAGACAGATTATACTGACAATTCTAGTACGGTTTGACTCAGCTAAGCTGGGGACATGTGAAAATGTGGTTTTAATTTGTTTCATCACTCTTCTGAATTTTGGATATCTATAGCCTACTGTAGCACTAATCCTTGCATTCTCCAATGTCAAACAGGGTATCAATTATATAATATTTTTGTGGTATATATAGAACTTGTCATACAAGAAACCAGCTCTCTTAAACCCCTTCTTATCTCTCATTCCATTTTTTAGACATTTGACAGGGAATAGATTTCTGAAAGACTTTGTAGGCCTATAGTGTCATTTCAAATGGCTCACCATTTTTCAAGGGTTCAATTCAATGCTCTAGAATAAAATTGAGACAGACTATACTGACAATTCTAGTACTGTTTGACTCAGCTAAGCTGAGGAGATGGGAAAATGTGGTTTTTATTTGTGTTATCACTCTTCTGAATTTTGCATATCTATAGCCTACTGTAGCACTAATCTTTGCATTCTCCAATGTCAAACAGGGTATCAATTATATAATTATTTTGTGGTCTATATAGAACTTGTCATACAAAAACCAGCTCTCTTAAACCCCTTCTTATCTCTCATTCAATTTTTTAGACATTTGACAGATAACAGATTTCTGTAGGCCTATGGTGTCGTTTCAAATGGCTCACCATTTTTCGGGTATTTCAATGCTGTAGAATAAAATTGAGACAGACTATACTGACAATTCTATTACTGTTTGACTCAGGTAAACTGGGGAGACGCGAAAATGTGGTTTTAATTTGTGTTATCACTCTTCTGAATTTTGCATATCTATAGCCTACTGTAGCACAAATCCTTTCATTCTCCAATGTCAAACAGGGTTATCAATTGTTTGTAATATTTTTTAGAAACATTTGACAAAAACAGATTTCTTCCATTTTTTACTTTGACAGGCCTATAGTGTCGTTTCAAGTGGCTCACCATTTTTTGGGGTATTTCGAATGCTCTAGAATAAAATTGAGACAGACTATACGGATAATTCTAGTACGGTTTGACTCAGCTAAGCTGGGGACATGTGAAAATATGGTTTTAATTTGTGTTATCACTCTTCTGAATTTTGGATATCCATAGCCTACTGTAGCACTAATCCTTGCATTCTCCAATGTCAAACAGGGTATCAATTAAATAATATTTTTGTGGTCTATAGAATTTGTCATACAAGAAACCAGCTCTCTTAAACCCTTCTTATCTCTCTGTTCAATTTTTTTAGACATTTGACGTAGAACAGATTTCTGAAAGACTTTGTAGGCCTATAGTGGCTTTTCAAATGGCTCACCATTTTTCAGGGCATTTCAGAATGCTCTAGAATAAAATTGGGGCAGATTATATTGATAATTCTAGTTCGGTTTGACTCAGCTAAGCTGGGACACGTGAAAATGTGGTTTTAATTTGTTTCATCACTCTTCTGAATTTTGCATATCAGCCTACTGTAGCACTAATCTTTGCATTGTCCAATGTCAAACAGGGTATCAATTATATAATATTTTTGTGGTCTATAGAACTTGTCATACTAGAAACCAACTTTGTCAAACCTCTTCTTATCTACTAGGCATTACACCAAGTATTTAGTCAGGGCTTTCATTTAGTTGATGTTCTTCTGTTCTCGTGACAGTCACTGATGTTAGTGTTTAGCATGAAATGGCCGGGAGTGCTCTATTTCGAAATCCAGTTTATCAAAATTGAGAATGATATAATTGATTATTCTCCCAAAGGTTAAAGCAATGAATAAGGAACAAGAGGAAAATGTGGACTTTGCTGGACTATTCCTTCAAATCGATTAGATTTTTGATTATCTAAGTCCTATACACCATCTATTTAACAGGCCTTCAATTGTGTTCTCTTCAATTGAACAATTCTCTCTCTCTCTCTCTCTCTCTCTCTCTCTCTCTCTCTCTCTCTCTCTCTCTCTCTCTCTCTCTCTCTCTCATTGTCAAATTCAAAAGGCTACCATTTTTCGGGGAATTTCGAATGCTCTAGAATAAAATTGAGGTTTTATTTGTTTCATCACTCTTCTGAATTTTGCATATCAGCCTACTGTAGCACTAATCTTTGCACTCTCCAATGTCAAACAGTGTATCAATTGTATAATATTTTTATGATCTATAGAACTTGTCATACAAGAAACCAGCTCTCTTAAACCCTTCTTATCTCTCTTTCGATTTTTAGACATTTGACAGAGAACAAATTTCTGTAGGCCTATAGTGTTGTTTCAAATGGCTCACAATTTTTCAGGGCATTTCAAATGCTCTGGAATAAAATTGAGACAGACTGACAATTCTAGTACAGTTTGATTCAACTGAGCTGGGAGATGCGAAAAATGTGGTTTTAATTTGTTTCATCACTCTTATGAATTTTGCATATCTTTAGCCTCCTGTAGCACTAATCCTTGCATTCTCCAATGTCAAACAGGGTATCAATTATATAATATTTTTGTGGTCTATAGAATTTGTCATACACACCTTCTTCTTATCTCTCATTCCCTTTTTTAGACATTTGACAGAGAACAGATTTCTGAAAGACTTTGTAGGCCTATAGTGTCGTTTCAAATGGCTCACCATTTTTCGGGTATTTCAATGCTCTAGAATAAAATTGAGAGAGATTATACTGACAATTCTAGTACTGTTTGACTCAGCTAAGCTGGGGAGATGGGTCAAAATGTGGTTTTAATTTGTGTTATCACTCTTCTGAATTTTGCATATCTATAGCCTACTGTAGCACTAATCTTTGCATTCTCCAATGTCAAACAGGGTATCAATTATATAATTATTTTGTGGTCTATATAGAACTTGTCATACAAGAAACCAGCTCTCTTAAACCCCCTTCTTATCTCTCATTCCATTTTTTTAGACATTTGACAGAGCAGATTTCTATAAAGACTTTGTAGGCCTATAGTGTTGTTTCAAATGGCTGACCATTTTTCGGGGTTTTTGAATGCTCTAGAATAAAAGTGAGACAGACTATACTGACAATTCTAGTACGGTTTGACTCAGCTAAGCTGGGGATGGGAAAATGTGGTTTTTATTTGTGTTATCACTCTTCTGAATTTTGCATATCTATAGCCTACTGTAGCACTAATCCTTGCATTGTCCAATGTCAAACAGGGTATCAATTGTATAATATTTTTGTGGTCTATAGAATTTGTCATACAAGAAACCAGCTCTCTTAAACCCTTTCTTATCTCTCATTCCATTTTTTAGACATATGACAGTGAACAGATTTCTGTAGGCCTATAGTGTCGTTTCATATGGCTCACCATTTTTCGGGGTATTTCGAATGCTCTAGAATAAAATTGAGACAGACTATACTGACAATTCTAGTACTGTTTGACTCAGCTAAGCTGAGGAGATGGGAAAATGTGGTTTTTATTTGTGTTATCACTCTTCTGAATTTTGCATATCTATAGCCTACTGTAGCACTAATCTTTGCATTCTCCAATGTCAAACAGGGTATCAATTATATAATTATTTTTGTGGTCTATAGAACTTGTCATACAAGAAACCAGCTCTCTTAAACCCCTTCTTATCTCTCATTCCCTTTTTAGACATTTGACAGAGAACAGATTTCTGAAAGACTTTGTAGGCCTATAGTGTCGTTTCAAATGGCTCACCATTTTCGGGGTATTTCGAATGCTCTAGAATAAAATTGAGACAGATTATACTGACAATTCTAGTACGGTTTGACTCAGCTAAGCTGGGGACATGTGAAAATGTGGTTTTAATTTGTTTCATCACTCTTCTGAATTTTGGATATCTATAGCCTACTGTAGCACTAATCCTTGCATTCTCCAATGTCAAACAGGGTATCAATTATATAATATTTTTGTGGTATATATAGAACTTGTCATACAAGAAACCAGCTCTCTTAAACCCCTTCTTATCTCTCATTCCATTTTTTAGACATTTGACAGGGAATAGATTTCTGAAAGACTTTGTAGGCCTATAGTGTCATTTCAAATGGCTCACCATTTTTCGGGGCGTTTCGAATGCTCTAGAATAAAATTGAGACAGACTATACTGACAATTCTAGTACTGTTTGACTCAGCTAAGCTGAAGAGATGGGAAAATGTGGTTTTAATTTGTGTTATCACTCTTCTGAATTTTGCATATCTATAGCCTACTGTAGCACAAATCCTTTCATTCTCCAATGTCAAACAGGGTATCAATTGTATAATATTTTTAGACATTTGACAGGGAACAGATTTCTGAAAACCCTTTGTAGGCCTATAGTGTCGTTTCATATGGCTCACCATTTTTGGGGTATTTCATTATTTCGAATGCTCTAGAATAAAATTGAGACAGACTATACGGATAATTCTAGTACGGTTTGACTCAGCTAAGCTGGGGACATGTGAAAATATGGTTTTAATTTGTGTTATCACTCTTCTGAATTTTGGATATCCATAGCTACTGTAGCACTAATCCTTGCATTCTCCAATGTCATACAGGGTATCAATTAAATAATATTTTTGTGGTCTATAGAATTTGTCATACAAGAAACCAGCTCTCTTAAACCCTTCTTATCTCTCTCGTTCAATTTTTTAGACATTTGACGTAGAACAGATTTCTGAAAGACTTTGTAGGCCTATAGTGGCTTTTCATATGGCTCACCATTTTTCGGGGCATTTCGAATGTTCTAGAATAAAATTGGGGCAGATTATATTGATAATTCTAGTTCGGTTTGACTCAGCTAAGCTGCGGACACGCGAAAATGTGGTTTTAATTTGTTTCATCACTCTTCTGAATTTTGCATATCAGCCTACTGTAGCACTAATCTTTTTGCATTGTCCAATGTCAAACAGGGTATCAATTATATAATATTTTTGTGGTCTATAGAACTTGTCATACTAGAAACCAACTTTGTCAAACCTCTTCTTATCTACTAGGCATTACACCAAGTATTCGTCAGGGCTTTCATTTAGTTGATGTTCTTCGTTCTCGTACAGTCACTGATGTTAGTGTTTAGCATGAAATGGCCGGGAGTGCTCTATTTCGAATCCAGTTTATCAAAATTGAGAATGATATAATTGATTATTCTCGCAAAGGTTAAAGCAATGAATAAGGAACAAGAGGAAAATGTGGACTTTGCTGGACTATTCCTTCAAATCGATTAGATTTTTGATTATCTAAGTCCTATACACCATCTATTTAACAGGCCTTCAATTGTGTTCTCTTCATTTGCGTTCTCTCTCTCTCTCTCTCTCTCTCTCTCTCTCTCTCTCTCTCTCAATTGTGACGTTTCAAAAAGCTCACCATTTTTCGGGGAATTTCGAATGCTCTAGAATAAAATTGAGGTTTTATTTGTTTCATCACTCTTCTGAATTTTGCATATCTATAGCCTATTGTAGCACTAATCCTTGCATTCTCCAATGTCAAACAGGGTATCAATTATATAATATTTTTGTGGTCTATAGAATTTGTCATAAACCCTTCTTATCTCTCTTTCCCTTTTTTTAGACATTTGACAGAGAACAGATTTCTGAAAGACTTTGTAGGCCTATAGTGTCGTTTCAAATGGCTCACCATTTTCGGGGTATTTCGAATGCTCTAGAATAAAATTGAGAGAGATTATACTGACAATTCTAGTACTGTTTGACTCAGCTAAGCTGGGGAGATGGGTCAAAATGTGGTTTTTATTTGTGTTATCACTCTTCTGAATTTTGCATATCTATAGCCTACTGTAGCACTAATCTTTGCATTCTCCAATGTCAAACAGGGTATCAATTATATAATTATTTTGTGGTCTATATAGAACTTGTCATACAAGAAACCAGCTCTCTTAAACCCCTTCTTATCTCTCATTCGATTTTTTAGACATTTGGGAGAGCAGATTTCTATAATACTTTGTAGGCCTATAGTGTTGTTTCAAATGGCTGACCATTTTTCGGTTTTTGAATGCTCTAGAATAAAAAGTGAGACAGACTATACTGACAATTCTAGTACTGTTTGACTCAGCTAAGCTGGGGAGATGGGAAAATGTGGTTTTTATTTGTGTTATCACTCTTCTGAATTTTGCATATCTATAGCCTACTGTAGCACTAATCCTTGCATTGTCCAATGTCAAACAGGGTATCAATTGTATAATATTTTTGTGGTCTATAGAATTTGTCATACAAGAAACCAGCTCTCTTAAACCCTTTCTTATCTCTCATTCCATTTTTTAGACATATGACAGTGAACAGATTTCTGTAGGCCTATAGTGTCGTTTCATATGGCTCACCATTTTTCGGGGTATTTCGAATGCTCTAGAATAAAATTGAGACAGACTATACTGACAATTCTAGTACTGTTTGACTCAGCTAAGCTGAGGAGATGGGAAAATGTGGTTTTTATTTGTGTTATCACTCTTCTGAATTTTGCATATCTATAGCCTACTGTAGCACTAATCTTTGCATTCTCCAATGTCAAACAGGGTATCAATTATATAATTATTTTGTGGTCTATATAGAACTTGTCATACAAGAAACCAGCTCTCTTAAACCCCCTTCTTATCTCTCATTCCCTTTTTTAGACATTTGACAGAGAACAGATTTCTGAAAGACTTTGTAGGCCTATAGTGTCGTTTCAAATGGCTCACCATTTTCGGGGTATTTCGAATGCTCTAGAATAAAATTGAGACAGATTATACTGACAATTCTAGTACGGTTTGACTCAGCTAAGCTGGGGACATGTGAAAATGTGGTTTTAATTTGTTTCATCACTCTTCTGAATTTTGGATATCTATAGCCTACTGTAGCACTAATCCTTGCATTCTCCAATGTCAAACAGGGTATCAATTATATAATATTTTTGTGGTATATATAGAACTTGTCATACAAGAAACCAGCTCTCTTAAACCCCTTCTTATCTCTCATTCCATTTTTTAGACATTTGACAGGGAATAGATTTCTGAAAGACTTTGTAGGCCTATAGTGTCATTTCAAATGGCTCACCATTTTTCGGGGCGTTTCGAATGCTCTAGAATAAAATTGAGACAGACTATACTGACAATCCTAGTACTGTTTGACTCAGCTAAGCTGAGGAGATGGGAAAATGTGGTTTTTATTTGTGTTATCACTCTTCTGAATTTTGCATATCTATAGCCTACTGTAGCACTAATCTTTGCATTCTCCAATGTCAAACAGGGTATCAATTATATAATTATTTTGTGGTCTATATAGAACTTGTCATACAAAGAACCAGCTCTCTTAAACCCCTTCTTATCTCTCATTCAATTTTTTAGACATTTGACAGATAACAGATTTCTGTAGGCCTTTGGTGTCGTTTCAAGTGGCTCACCGTTTTTCGGGGTGTTTCGAATGCTGTAGAATAAAATTGAGACAGACTATACTGACAATTCTATTACTGTTTGACTCAGGTAAACTGGGGAGACGCAAAAATGTGGTTTTAATTTGTGTTATCACTCTTCTGAATTTTGCATATCTATAGCCTACTGTAGCACAAATCCTTTCATTCTCCAATGTCAAACAGGGTATCAATTGTATAATATTTTTAGACATTTGACAGGGAACAGATTTCTGAAAGACTTTGTAGGCCTATAGTGTCGTTTCATATGGCTCACCATTTTTTGGGGTATTTCGAATGCTCTAGAATAAAATTGAGACAGACTATACGGACAATTCTAGTACGGTTTGACTCAGCTAAGCTGGGGACATGTGAAAATATGGTTTTAATTTGTGTTATCACTCTTCTGAATTTTGGATATCCATAGCTACTGTAGCACTAATCCTTGCATTCTCCAATGTCATACAGGGTATCAATTAAATAATATTTTTGTGGTCTATAGAATTTGTCATACAAGAAACCAGCTCTCTTAAACCCTTCTTATCTCTCTTCTCAATTTTTAGACATTTGACGTAGAACAGATTTCTGAAAGACTTTGTAGGCCTATAGTGGCTTTTCATATGGCTCACCATTTTTCGGGGCATTTCGAATGCTCTAGAATAAAATTGGGGCAGATTATATTGATAATTCTAGTTCGGTTTGACTCAGCTAAGCTGCGGACACGCGAAAATGTGGTTTTAATTTGTTTCATCACTCTTCTGAATTTTGCATATCAGCCTACTGTAGCACTACTCTTTGCATTGTCCAATGTCAAACAGGGTATCAATTATATAATATTTTTGTGGTCTATAGAACTTGTCATACTAGAAACCAACTTTGTCAAACCTCTTCTTATCTACTAGGCATTACACCAAGTATTCGTCAGGGCTTTCATTTAGTTGATGTTCTTCGTTCTCGTACAGTCACTGATGTTAGTGTTTAGCATGAAATGGCCGGGAGTGCTCTATTTCGAATCCAGTTTATCAAAATTGAGAATGATATAATTGATTATTCTCGCAAAGGTTAAAGCAATGAATAAGGAACAAGAGGAAAATGTGGACTTTGCTGGACTATTCCTTCAAATCGATTAGATTTTTGATTATCTAAGTCCTATACACCATCTATTTAACAGGCCTTCAATTGTGTTCTCTTCATTTGCGTTCTCTCTCTCTCTCTCTCTCTCTCTCTCTCTCTCAATTGTGACGTTTCAAAAAGCTCACCATTTTTCGGGGAATTTCGAATGCTCTAGAATAAAATTGAGGTTTTATTTGTTTCATCACTCTTCTGAATTTTGCATATCTATAGCCTACTGTAGCACTAATCTTTGCATTGTCCAATGTCAAACAGTGTATCAATTATATAATATTTTGTAGTCTATAGAACTTGTCATACAAGAAACCAACTCTGTCAAACCTCTTCTTATCTACTAGGCTTTACGCCAAGTATTCGTCAGGGCTTTCATTTGGTTGATGTTCTTCGTTCTCGTACAGTCAGTGGTGTTAGTGTTTTGCATGAAATGGCCGGGAGTGCTCTATTTCGAACCCAGTTTATGGAAATTGAGAATGATATAATTAATTATTCTTGCAAAGGTTAAAGCAATGAATAAGGAACAAGAGGAAAATGTGGATTTTGCTGGACTATTCCTTCAAATCGATTAGATTTTTGATTATCTAAGTCCTATACACCATCTATTTAACAGGCCTTCAATTGTGTTCTCTTCAATTGCTCTTCTCTCTCTCTCTCTCTCTCTCTCTCTCTCTCTTCTCTCTCTCTCAATTGTGTCATTTCAAAAGGCTCACCATTTTTCGGGGAATTTCGAATGCTCTAGAATAAAATTGAGGTTTTATTTGTTTCATCACTCTTCTGAATTTTGCATATCAGCCTACTGTAGCACTAATCTTTGCACTCTCCAATGTCAAACAGTGTATCAATTGTATAATATTTTTATGATCTATAGAACTTGTCATACAAGAAACCAGCTCTCTTAAACCCCTTCTTATCTCTCTTTCGATTTTTTAGACATTTGACAGAGAACAAATTTCTGTAGGCCTATAGTGTCGTTTCAAATGGCTCACAATTTTTCGGGGCATTTCGAATGCTCTGGAATAAAATTGAGACAGACTGACAATTCTAGTACAGTTTGATTCAACTGAGCTGGGCGCACGCGAAAATGTGGTTTTAATTTGTTTCATCACTCTTATGAATTTTGCATATCTTTAGCCTCCTGTAGCACTAATCCTTGCATTCTCCAATGTCAAACAGGGTATCAATTATATAATATTTTTGTGGTCTATAGAATTTGTCATACACCCCTTCTTATCTCTCATTCCCTTTTTTAGACATTTGACAGAGAACAGATTTCTGAAAGACTTTGTAGGCCTATAGTGTCGTTTCAAATGGCTCACCATTTTCGGGGTATTTCGAATGCTCTAGAATAAAATTGAGAGAGATTATACTGACAATTCTAGTACTGTTTGACTCAGCTAAGCTGGGGAGATGGGTCAAAATGTGGTTTTTATTTGTGTTATCACTCTTCTGAATTTTGCATATCTATAGCCTACTGTAGCACTAATCTTTGCATTCTCCAATGTCAAACAGGGTATCAATTATATAATTATTTTGTGGTCTATATAGAACTTGTCATACAAGAAACCAGCTCTCTTAAACCCCCTTCTTATCTCTCATTCGATTTTTTTAGACATTTGGGAGAGCAGATTTCTATAATACTTTGTAGGCCTATAGTGTTGTTTCAAATGGCTGACCATTTTTCGGGGTTTTTTGAATGCTCTAGAATAAAAGTGAGACAGACTATACTGACAATTCTAGTACGGTTTGACTCAGCTAAGCTGGCGGATGGGAAAAAAATGTGGTTTTTATTTGTGTTATCACTCTTCTGAATTTTGCATATCTATAGCCTACTGTAGCACTAATCCTTGCATTGTCCAATGTCAAACAGGGTATCAATTGTATAATATTTTTGTGGTCTATAGAATTTGTCATACAAGAAACCAGCTCTCTTAAACCCTTTCTTATCTCTCATTCCATTTTTTAGACATATGACAGTGAACAGATTTCTGTAGGCCTATAGTGTCGTTTCATATGGCTCACCATTTTTCGGGGTATTTCGAATGCTCTAGAATAAAATTGAGACAGACTATACTGACAATTCTAGTACTGTTTGACTCAGCTAAGCTGAGGAGATGGGAAAATGTGGTTTTTATTTGTGTTATCACTCTTCTGAATTTTGCATATCTATAGCCTACTGTAGCACTAATCTTTGCATTCTCCAATGTCAAACAGGGTATCAATTATATAATTATTTTGTGGTCTATATAGAACTTGTCATACAAGAAACCAGCTCTCTTAAACCCCCTTCTTATCTCTCATTCCCTTTTTTAGACATTTGACAGAGAACAGATTTCTGAAAGACTTTGTAGGCCTATAGTGTCGTTTCAAATGGCTCACCATTTTCGGGGTATTTCGAATGCTCTAGAATAAAATTGAGACAGATTATACTGACAATTCTAGTACGGTTTGACTCAGCTAAGCTGGGGACATGTGAAAATGTGGTTTTAATTTGTTTCATCACTCTTCTGAATTTTGGATATCTATAGCCTACTGTAGCACTAATCCTTGCATTGTCCAATGTCAAACAGGGTATCAATTGTATAATATTTTTGTGGTCTATAGAATTTGTCATACAAAAAACCAGCTCTCTTAAACCCCTTCTTATCTCGCATTCAATTTTATAGACATTTGACAGAGAACAGATTTCTGTAGGTTTATGGTGTCGTTTCAAATGTCTCATCGATTTTCGGGGTATTTCGAATGCTATAGAATAAAATTGAGAGAGATTATACTGACAATTCTAGTTCTGTTTGACTCAGCTAAGCTGGCGGATGGGAAAATGTGGTTTTTATTTGTGTTATCACTCTTCTGAATTTTGCATATCTATAGCCTACTGTAGCACTAATCCTTGCATTCTCCAATGTCAAACAGGGTATCAATTGTATAATATTTTTGTGGTCTATAGAATTTGTCATACAAGAAACCAGCTCTCTTAAACCCCTTCTTATCTCTCATTGCATTTTTTAGACATATGGCAGTGAACAGATTTCTGTAGGCCTATAGTGTCGTTTCAAATGGCTCACCATTTTTCGGGACGTTTCGAATGCTCTAGAATAAAATTGAGACAGACTATAATGACAATTCTAGTACGGTTTGACTCAGCTAAGCTGGGGACATGTGAAAATGTGGTTTTAATTTGTTTCATCACTCTTCTGAATTTTGGATATCTATAGCCTACTGTAGCACTAATCCTTGCATTGTCCAATGTCAAACAGGGTATCAATTGTATAATATTTTTGTGGTCTATAGAATTTGTCATACACCCCTTCTTATTTCTCATTCCATTTTTTAGACATTTGACAGAGAACAGATTTCTGTAGGGCTATAGTGTCGTTTCAAATGGCTCACCATTTTTCGGGGCGTTTCGAATGCTCTAGAATAAAATTGAGGCAGATTATATTGACAATTCTAGTACGGTTTGACTCAGCTAAGCTGGGGACATGTGAAAATGTGGTTTTAATTTGTTTCATCACTCTTCTGAATTTTGGATATCTATAGCCTACTGTAGCACTAATCCTTGCGTTCTCCAATGTCAAACAGGGTATCAATTGTATAATATTTTTTAGACATTTGACAGGGAACAGATTTCTGAAAGACTTTGTAGGCCTATAGTGTCGTTTCATAGGGCTCACCATTTTTTGGGTTATTTCGAATGCTCTAGAATAAAATTGAGAGAGATAATAATAATAATAATAATAATAATAATGTGATTTTAAGTGGTTTAGGAGGCTAAGTAAGCCTGTGTGAAAACCACTGATGTCATTGTCCAATGATAATACTAACAATTCTAGTACTGTTTGACTCAGCTGAGCTGGCGGATGGGAAAATGTGGTTTTTATTTGTGTTATCACTCTCCTGAATTCTGGATATCTATAGCCTACTGTAGCACTAATCCTTGCATTGTCCAATGTCAAACAGGGTATCAATTGTATAATATTTTTGTGGTATATATAGAACTTGTCATACAAGAAACCAGCTCTCTTAAACCCCTTCTTATCTCTCATTCCATTTTTTAGACATTTGACAGGGAATAGATTTCTGAAAGACTTTGTAGGCCTATAGTGTCATTTCAAATGGCTCACCATTTTTCGGGGCGTTTCGAATGCTCTAGAATAAAATTGAGACAGACTATACTGACAATTCTAGTACTGTTTGACTCAGCTAAGCTGAGGAGATGGGAAAATGTGGTTTTTATTTGTGTTATCACTCTTCTGAATTTTGCATATCTATAGCCTACTGTAGCACTAATCTTTGCATTCTCCAATGTCAAACAGGGTATCAATTATATAATTATTTTGTGGTCTATATAGAACTTGTCATACAAAGAACCAGCTCTCTTAAACCCCTTCTTATCTCTCATTCAATTTTTTAGACATTTGACAGATAACAGATTTCTGTAGGCCTATGGTGTCGTTTCAAGTGGCTCACCGTTTTTCGGGGTGTTTCGAATGCTGTAGAATAAAATTGAGACAGACTATACTGACAATTCTATTACTGTTTGACTCAGGTAAACTGGGGAGACGCGAAAATGTGGTTTTAATTTGTGTTATCACTCTTCTGAATTTTGCATATCTATAGCCTACTGTAGCACAAATCCTTTCATTCTCCAATGTCAAACAGGGTATCAATTGTATAATATTTTTTAGACATTTGACAGGGAACAGATTTCTGAAAGACTTTGTAGGCCTATAGTGTCGTTTCATATGGCTCACCATTTTTTGGGGTATTTCGAATGCTCTAGAATAAAATTGAGACAGACTATACGGACAATTCTAGTACGGTTTGACTCAGCTAAGCTGGGGACATGTGAAAATATGGTTTTAATTTGTGTTATCACTCTTCTGAATTTTGGATATCCATAGCTACTGTAGCACTAATCCTTGCATTCTCCAATGTCATACAGGGTATCAATTAAATAATATTTTTGTGGTCTATAGAATTTGTCATACAAGAAACCAGCTCTCTTAAACCCTTCTTATCTCTCTCGTTCAATTTTTTAGACATTTGACGTAGAACAGATTTCTGAAAGACTTTGTAGGCCTATAGTGGCTTTTCATATGGCTCACCATTTTTCGGGGCATTTCGAATGCTCTAGAATAAAATTGGGGCAGATTATATTGATAATTCTAGTTCGGTTTGACTCAGCTAAGCTGGACACACGCGAAAATGTGGTTTTAATTTGTTTCATCACTCTTCTGAATTTTGCATATCAGCCTACTGTAGCACTACTCTTTGCATTGTCCAATGTCAAACAGGGTATCAATTATATAATATTTTTGTGGTCTATAGAACTTGTCATACTAGAAACCAACTTTGTCAAACCTCTTCTTATCTACTAGGCATTACACCAAGTATTCGTCAGGGCTTTCATTTAGTTGATGTTCTTCGTTCTCGTACAGTCACTGATGTTAGTGTTTAGCATGAAATGGCCGGGAGTGCTCTATTTCGAATCCAGTTTATCAAAATTGAGAATGATATAATTGATTATTCTCGCAAAGGTTAAAGCAATGAATAAGGAACAAGAGGAAAATGTGGACTTTGCTGGACTATTCCTTCAAATCGATTAGATTTTTGATTATCTAAGTCCTATACACCATCTATTTAACAGGCCTTCAATTGTGTTCTCTTCATTTGCGTTCTCTCTCTCTCTCTCTCTCTCTCTCTCTCTCTCTCTCTCTCTCTCTCTCTCTCTCTCTCAATTGTGTCATTTCAAAAGGCTCACCATTTTTCGGGGAATTTCGAATGCTCTAGAATAAAATTGAGGTTTTATTTGTTTCATCACTCTTCTGAATTTTGCATATCAGCCTACTGTAGCACTAATCTTTGCACTCTCCAATGTCAAACAGTGTATCAATTGTATAATATTTTTATGATCTATAGAACTTGTCATACAAGAAACCAGCTCTCTTAAACCCCTTCTTATCTCTCTTTCGATTTTTTAGACATTTGACAGAGAACAAATTTCTGTAGGCCTATAGTGTTGTTTCAAATGGCTCACAATTTTTCGGGGCATTTCGAATGCTCTGGAATAAAATTGAGAAAGACTGACAATTCTAATACAGTTTGATTCAACTGAGCTGGGCGCATGCGAAAATGTGGTTTTAATTTGTTTCATCACTCTTATGAATTTTGCATATCTTTAGCCTCCTGTAGCACTAATCCTTGCATTCTCCAATGTCAAACAGGGTATCAATTATATAATATTTTTGTGGTCTATAGAATTTGTCATACACCCCTTCTTATCTCTCATTCCCTTTTTTAGACATTTGACAGAGAACAGATTTCTGAAAGACTTTGTAGGCCTATAGTGTCGTTTCAAATGGCTCACCATTTTCGGGGTATTTCGAATGCTCTAGAATAAAATTGAGAGAGATTATACTGACAATTCTAGTACTGTTTGACTCAGCTAAGCTGGGGAGATGGGTCAAAATGTGGTTTTTATTTGTGTTATCACTCTTCTGAATTTTGCATATCTATAGCCTACTGTAGCACTAATCTTTGCATTCTCCAATGTCAAACAGGGTATCAATTATATAATTATTTTGTGGTCTATATAGAACTTGTCATACAAGAAACCAGCTCTCTTAAACCCCCTTCTTATCTCTCATTCGATTTTTTTAGACATTTGGGAGAGCAGATTTCTATAATACTTTGTAGGCCTATAGTGTTGTTTCAAATGGCTGACCATTTTTCGGGGTTTTTTGAATGCTCTAGAATAAAAGTGAGACAGACTATACTGACAATTCTAGTACGGTTTGACTCAGCTAAGCTGGCGGATGGGAAAATGTGGTTTTTATTTGTGTTATCACTCTTCTGAATTTTGCATATCTATAGCCTACTGTAGCACTAATCCTTGCATTGTCCAATGTCAAACAGGGTATCAATTGTATAATATTTTTGTGGTCTATAGAATTTGTCATACAAGAAACCAGCTCTCTTAAACCCTTTCTTATCTCTCATTCCATTTTTTAGACATATGACAGTGAACAGATTTCTGTAGGCCTATAGTGTCGTTTCATATGGCTCACCATTTTTCGGGGTATTTCGAATGCTCTAGAATAAAATTGAGACAGACTATACTGACAATTCTAGTACTGTTTGACTCAGCTAAGCTGAGGAGATGGGAAAATGTGGTTTTTATTTGTGTTATCACTCTTCTGAATTTTGCATATCTATAACCTACTGTAGCACTAATCTTTGCATTCTCCAATGTCAAACAGGGTATCAATTATATAATTATTTTGTGGTCTATATAGAACTTGTCATACAAGAAACCAGCTCTCTTAAACCCCCTTCTTATCTCTCATTCCTTTTTTTAGACATTTGACAGAGAACAGATTTCTGAAAGACTTTGTAGGCCTATAGTGTCGTTTCAAATGGCTCACCATTTTCGGGGTATTTCGAATGCTCTAGAATAAAATTGAGACAGATTATACTGACAATTCTAGTACGGTTTGACTCAGCTAAGCTGGGGACATGTGAAAATGTGGTTTTAATTTGTTTCATCACTCTTCTGAATTCTGGATATCTATAGCCTACTGTAGCACTAATCCTTGCATTCTCCAATGTCAAATAGGGTATCAATTATATAATATTTTTGTGGTATATATAGAACTTGTCATACAAGAAACCAGCTCTCTTAAACCCCTTCTTATCTCTCATTCCATTTTTTAGACATTTGACAGGGAATAGATTTCTGAAAGACTTTGTAGGCCTATAGTGTCATTTCAAATGGCTCACCATTTTTCGGGGCGTTTCGAATGCTCTAGAATAAAATTGAGACAGACTATACTGACAATTCTAGTACTGTTTGACTCAGCTAAGCTGAGGAGATGGGAAAATGTGGTTTTTATTTGTGTTATCACTCTTCTGAATTTTGGATATCTATAGCCTACTGTAGCACTAATCCTTGCATTCTCCAATGTCAAACAGGGTATCAATTAAATAATATTTTTGTGGTCTATAGAACTTGTCATACAAAAAACCAGCTCTCTTAAACCCCTTCTTATCTCGCATTCAATTTTATAGACATTTGACAGAGAACAGATTTCTGTAGGTTTATGGTGTCGTTTCAAATGTCTCATCGATTTTCGGGGTATTTCGAATGCTATAGAATAAAATTGAGAGAGATTATACTGACAATTCTAGTTCTGTTTGACTCAGCTAAGCTGGCGGATGGGAAAATGTGGTTTTTATTTGTGTTATCACTCTTCTGAATTTTGCATATCTATAGCCTACTGTAGCACTAATCCTTGCATTCTCCAATGTCAAACAGGGTATCAATTGTATAATATTTTTGTGGTCTATAGAATTTGTCATACAAGAAACCAGCTCTCTTAAACCCCTTCTTATCTCTCATTGCATTTTTTAGACATATGGCAGTGAACAGATTTCTGTAGGCCTATAGTGTCGTTTCAAATGGCTCACCATTTTTTCGGACGTTTCAATGCTCTAGAATAAAATTGAGACAGACTATACTGACAATTCTAGTACGGTTTGACTCAGCTAAGCTGGGGACATGTGAAAATGTGGGTTTAATTTGTTTCATCACTCTTGTGAATTTTGGATATCTATAGCCTACTGTAGCACTAATCCTTGCATTGTCCAATGTCAAACAGGGTATCAATTGTATAATATTTTTGTGGTCTATAGAATTTGTCATACACCCCTTCTTATTTCTCATTCCATTTTTTAGACATTTGACAGAGAACAGATTTCTGTAGGGCTATAGTGTCGTTTCAAATGGCTCACCATTTTTCGGGGCGTTTCGAATGCTCTAGAATAAAATTGAGGCAGATTATATTGACAATTCTAGTACGGTTTGACTCAGCTAAGCTGGGGACATGTGAAAATGTGGTTTTAATTTGTTTCATCACTCTTCTGAATTTTGGATATCTATAGCCTACTGTAGCACTAATCCTTGCGTTCTCCAATGTCAAAATGTCAAACAGGGTATCAATTGTATAATATTTTTTAGACATTTGACAGGGAACAGATTTCTGAAAGACTTTGTAGGCCTATAGTGTCGTTTCATAGGGCTCACCATTTTTTGGGTTATTTCGAATGCTCTAGAATAAAATTGAGAGAGATAATACTAACAATTCTAGTACTGTTTGACTCAGCTGAGCTGGCGGATGGGAAAATGTGGTTTTTATTTGTGTTATCACTCTTCTGAATTTTGCATATCTATAGCCTACTGTAGCACTAATCCTTGCATTGTCCAATGTCAAACAGGGTATCAATTGTATAATATTTTTGTGGTCTATAGAATTTGTCATACAAGAAACCAGCTCTCTTAAACCCTTTCTTATCTCTCATTCCATTTTTTAGACATATGACAGTGAACAGATTTCTGTAGGCCTATAGTGTCGTTTCATATGGCTCACCATTTTTTTGGTATTTCAATGCTCTAGAATAAAATTGAGACAGACTATACTGACAATTCTTGTACAGTTTTGACTCAGCTAAGCTGGGGACATGTGAAAATGTGGTTTTAATTTGTTTCATCACTCTTCTGAATTTTGGATATCTATAGCCTACTGTAGCACTAATCCTTGCATTCTCCAATGTCAAACAGGGTATCAATTGTATAATATTTTTTAGACATTTGACAGGGAACAGATTTCTGAAAGACTTTGTAGGCCTATAGTGGCTTTTCATATGGCTCACCATTTTTCGGGGCATTTCGAATGCTCTAGAATAAAATTGGGGCAGATTATATTGATAATTCTAGTTCGGTTTGACTCAGCTAAGCTGCGGACACGCGAAAATGTGGTTTTAATTTGTTTCATCACTCTTCTGAATTTTGCATATCAGCCTACTGTAGCACTACTCTTTGCATTGTCCAATGTCAAACAGGGTATCAATTATATAATATTTTTGTGGTCTATAGAACTTGTCATACTAGAAACCAACTTTGTCAAACCTCTTCTTATCTACTAGGCATTACACCAAGTATTCGTCAGGGCTTTCATTTAGTTGATGTTCTTCGTTCTCGTACAGTCACTGATGTTAGTGTTTAGCATGAACTGGCCGGGAGTGCTCTATTTCGAATCCAGTTTATCAAAATTGAGAATGATATAATTGATTATTCTCGCAAAGGTTAAAGCAATGAATAAGGAACAAGAGGAAAATGTGGACTTTGCTGGACTATTCCTTCAAATCGATTAGATTTTTGATTATCTAAGTCCTATACACCATCTATTTAACAGGCCTTCAATTGTGTTCTCTTCATTTGCAGAGTTCTCTCTCTCTCTCTCTCTCTCTCTCTCTCTCTCTCTCTCTCTCTCTCTCTCTCTCTCTCAATTGTGACGTTTCAAAAAGCTCACCATTTTTCGGGGAATTTCGAATGCTCTAGAATAAAATTGAGGTTTTATTTGTTTCATCACTCTTCTGAATTTTGCATATCTATAGCCTACTGTAGCACTAATCTTTGCATTGTCCAATGTCAAACAGTGTATCAATTATATAATATTTTGTAGTCTAAAGAACTTGTCATACAAGAAACCAACTCTGTCAAACCTCTTCTTATCTACTAGGCTTTACGCCAAGTATTCGTCAGGGCTTTCATTTGGTTGATGTTCTTCGTTCTCGTACAGTCAGTGGTGTTAGTGTTTAGCATGAAATGGCCGGGAGTGCTCTATTTCGAACCCAGTTTATGGAAATTGAGAATGATATAATTAATTATTCTTGCAAAGGTTAAATCAATGAATAAGGAACAAGAGGAAAATGTGGATTTTGCTGGACTATTCCTTCAAATCGATTAGATTTTTGATTATCTAAGTCCTATACACCATCTATTTAACAGGCCTTCAATTGTGTTCTCTTCAATTGCGTTCTCTCTCTCTCTCTCTCTCTCTCTCTCTCTCTCTCTCTCTCTCTCTCTCAATTGTGTCATTTCAAAAGGCTCACCATTTTTCGGGGAATTTCGAATGCTCTAGAATAAAATTGAGGTTTTATTTGTTTCATCACTCTTCTGAATTTTGCATATCAGCCTACTGTAGCACTAATCTTTGCACTCTCCAATGTCAAACAGTGTATCAATTGTATAATATTTTTATGATCTATAGAACTTGTCATACAAGAAACCAGCTCTCTTAAACCCCTTCTTATCTCTCTTTCGATTTTTTAGACATTTGACAGAGAACAAATTTCTGTAGGCCTATAGTGTCGTTTCAAAATGGCTCACAATTTTTCAGGGCATTTCAATGCTCTGGAATAAAATTGAGACAGACTGACAATTCTAGTACAGTTTGATTCAACTGAGCTGGGCGCACGCGAAAATGTGGTTTTAATTTGTTTCATCACTCTTATGAATTTTGCATATCTTTAGCCTCCTGTAGCACTAATCCTTGCATTGTCCAATGTCAAACAGGGTATCAATTGTATAATATTTTTGTGGTCTATAGAATTTGTCATACAAGAAACCAGCTCTCTTAAACCCTTTCTTATCTCTCATTCCATTTTTTAGACATATGACAGTGAACAGATTTCTGTAGGCCTATAGTGTCGTTTCATATGGCTCACCATTTTTCGGGGTATTTCGAATGCTCTAGAATAAAATTGAGACAGACTATACTGACAATTCTAGTACGGTTTGACTCAGCTAAGCTGGGGACATGTGAAAATGTGGTTTTAATTTGTTTCATCACTCTTCTGAATTTTGCATATCAGCCTACTGTAGCACTACTCTTTGCATTGTCCAATGTCAAACAGGGTATCAATTATATAATATTTTTGTGGTCTATAGAACTTGTCATACTAGAAACCAACTTTGTCAAACCTCTTCTTATCTACTAGGCATTACACCAAGTATTCGTCAGGGCTTTCATTTAGTTGATGTTCTTCGTTCTCGTACAGTCACTGATGTTAGTGTTTAGCATGAACTGGCCGGGAGTGCTCTATTTCGAATCCAGTTTATCAAAATTGAGAATGATATAATTGATTATTCTCGCAAAGGTTAAAGCAATGAATAAGGAACAAGAGGAAAATGTGGACTTTGCTGGACTATTCCTTCAAATCGATTAGATTTTTGATTATCTAAGTCCTATACACCATCTATTTAACAGGCCTTCAATTGTGTTCTCTTCATTTGCGTTCTCTCTCTCTCTCTCTCTCTCTCTCTCTCTCTCTCTCTCTCTCTCTCTCTCTCTCTCTCTCTCTCTCTCTCAATTGTGACGTTTCAAAAAGCTCACCATTTTTCGGGGAATTTCGAATGCTCTAGAATAAAATTGAGGTTTTATTTGTTTCATCACTCTTCTGAATTTTGCATATCTATAGCCTACTGTAGCACTAATCTTTGCATTGTCCAATGTCAAACAGTGTATCAATTATATAATATTTTGTAGTCTAAAGAACTTGTCATACAAGAAACCAACTCTGTCAAACCTCTTCTTATCTACTAGGCTTTACGCCAAGTATTCGTCAGGGCTTTCATTTGGTTGATGTTCTTCGTTCTCGTACAGTCAGTGGTGTTAGTGTTTAGCATGAAATGGCCGGGAGTGCTCTATTTCGAACCCAGTTTATGGAAATTGAGAATGATATAATTAATTATTCTTGCAAAGGTTAAAGCAATGAATAAGGAACAAGAGGAAAATGTGGATTTTGCTGGACTATTCCTTCAAATCGATTAGATTTTTGATTATCTAAGTCCTATACACCATCTATTTAACAGGCCTTCAATTGTGTTCTCTTCAATTGCGTTCTCTCTCTCTCTCTCTCTCTCTCTCTCTCTCTCTCTCTCTCTCTCAATTGTGTCATTTCAAAAGGCTCACCATTTTTCGGGGAATTTCGAATGCTCTAGAATAAAATTGAGGTTTTATTTGTTTCATCACTCTTCTGAATTTTGCATATCAGCCTACTGTAGCACTAATCTTTGCACTCTCCAATGTCAAACAGTGTATCAATTGTATAATATTTTTATGATCTATAGAACTTGTCATACAAGAAACCAGCTCTCTTAAACCCCTTCTTATCTCTCTTTCGATTTTTTAGACATTTGACAGAGAACAAATTTCTGTAGGCCTATAGTGTCGTTTCAAATGGCTCACAATTTTTCGGGGCATTTCGAATGCTCTGGAATAAAATTGAGACAGACTGACAATTCTAGTACAGTTTGATTCAACTGAGCTGGGCGCACGCGAAAATGTGGTTTTAATTTGTTTCATCACTCTTATGAATTTTGCATATCTTTAGCCTCCTGTAGCACTAATCCTTGCATTCTCCAATGTCAAACAGGGTATCAATTATATAATATTTTTGTGGTCTATAGAATTTGTCATACACCCCTTCTTATCTCTCATTCCCTTTTTTAGACATTTGACAGAGAACAGATTTCTGAAAGACTTTGTAGGCCTATAGTGTCGTTTCAAATGGCTCACCATTTTCGGGGTATTTCGAATGCTCTAGAATAAAATTGAGACAGATTATACTGACAATTCTAGTACGGTTTGACTCAGCTAAGCTGGGGACATGTAAAAATGTGGTTTTAATTTGTTTCATCACTCTTCTGAATTTTGGATATCTATAGCCTACTGTAGCACTAATCCTTGCATTGTCCAATGTCAAACAGGGTATCAATTGTATAATATTTTTGTGGTCTATAGAATTTGTCATACAAAAAACCAGCTCTCTTAAACCCCTTCTTATCTCGCATTCAATTTTATAGACATTTGACAGAGAACAGATTTCTGTAGGTTTATGGTGTCGTTTCAAATGTCTCATCGATTTTCGGGGTATTTCGAATGCTATAGAATAAAATTGAGAGAGATTATACTGACAATTCTAGTTCTGTTTGACTCAGCTAAGCTGGCGGATGGGAAAATGTGGTTTTTATTTGTGTTATCACTCTTCTGAATTTTGCATATCTATAGCCTACTGTAGCACTAATCCTTGCATTCTCCAATGTCAAACAGGGTATCAATTGTATAATATTTTTGTGGTCTATAGAATTTGTCATACAAGAAACCAGCTCTCTTAAACCCCTTCTTATCTCTCATTGCTTTTTTTAGACATATGGCAGTGAACAGATTTCTGTAGGCCTATAGTGTCGTTTCAAATGGCTCACCATTTTTCGGGACGTTTCGAATGCTCTAGAATAAAATTGAGACAGACTATACTGACAATTCTAGTACGGTTTGACTCAGCTAAGCTGGGGACATGTGAAAATGTGGTTTTAATTTGTTTCATCACTCTTCTGAATTTTGGATATCTATAGCCTACTGTAGCACTAATCCTTGCATTGTCCAATGTCAAACAGGGTATCAATTGTATAATATTTTTGTGGTCTATAGAATTTGTCATACACCCTTCTTATTTCTCATTCCATTTTTTTTAGACATTTGACAGAGAACAGATTTCTGTAGGGCTATAGTGTCGTTTCAAATGGCTCACCATTTTTTCAAGCGTTTTTCAATGCTCTAGAATAAAATTGAGGCAGATTATATTGACAATTCTAGTACGGTTTGACTCAGCTAAGCTGGGGACATGTGAAAATGTGGTTTTAATTTGTTTCATCACTCTTCTGAATTTTGGATATCTATAGCCTACTGTAGCACTAATCCTTGCGTTCTCCAATGTCAAACAGGGTATCAATTGTATAATATTTTTTAGACATTTGACAGGGAACAGATTTCTGAAAGACTTTGTAGGCCTATAGTGTCGTTTCATAGGGCTCACCATTTTTTGGGTTATTTCGAATGCTCTAGAATAAAATTGAGAGAGATAATAATAATAATAATAATAATAATAATAATAATGTGATTTTAAGTGGTTTAGGAGGCTAAGTAAGCCTGTGTGAAAACCACTGATGTCATTGTCCAATGATAATACTAACAATTCTAGTACTGTTTGACTCAGCTGAGCTGGCGGATGGGAAAATGTGGTTTTTATTTGTGTTATCACTCTTCTGAATTTTGCATATCTATAGCCTACTGTAGCACTAATCCTTGCATTGTCCAATGTCAAACAGGGTATCAATTGTATAATATTTTTGTGGTCTATAGAATTTGTCATACAAGAAACCAGCTCTCTTAAACCCTTTCTTATCTCTCATTCCATTTTTTAGACATATGACAGTGAACAGATTTCTGTAGGCCTATAGTGTCGTTTCATATGGCTCACCATTTTTCGGGGTATTTCGAATGCTCTAGAATAAAATTGAGACAGACTATACTGACAATTCTAGTACGGTTTGACTCAGCTAAGCTGGGGACATGTGAAAATGTGGTTTTAATTTGTTTCATCACTCTTCTGAATTTTGGATATCTATAGCCTACTGTAGCACTAATCCTTGCATTCTCCAATGTCAAACAGGGTATCAATTGTATAATATTTTTTAGACATTTGACAGGGAACAGATTTCTGAAAGACTTTGTAGGCCTATAGTGTCGTTTCATATGGCTCACCGTTTTTTGGGGTATTTCGAATGCTCTAGAATAAAATTGAGACAGACTGTACTGACAATTCTAGTATGGTTTGACTCAGCTAAGATGGGGAGACGGGAAAATGTGGTTTTATTTTGTGTTATCACTCATCTGATTTTTGCATATCTATAGCCTATTGTAGCACTAATCCTTGCATTCTCCAATGTCAAACAGGGTATCAATTATATAATATTTTTGTGGTCTATAGAATTTGTCATACAAGAAACCAGCTCTCTTAAACCCCTTCTTATCTCTCATTCCATTTTTTAGACATTTGGGAGAGAACAGATTTCTGTAAATCTTTGTAGGCCTATAGTGTCGTTTCAAATGGCTCACCATTTTTCGGGGTTTTTCGAATTCTATAGAATAAAATTGAGAGAGATTATACTGACAATTCTAGTACTGTTTGACTCAGCTAAGCTGGGGAGACGCGAAAATGTGGTTTTTATTTGTGTTATGACTCTTCTGAATTTTGCATATCTATAGCCTCATCATCTTCTCCTTGTTCCTTCATGAACTGAAGTTAAGGTGACAGCATGAATTTCTTTCCTCCAACCATGTCGATCCTCTGCCTTCTTGACTGCTGCTGATATTTTCATTCCTGTCCACTCTTCCACGTCATCCACCCATCTTCTCCCTGGTCGCCCTCTTCGTCTAGTTCCCGACATCATTCCTTGTTGGATTGTCCTCTCCAGTGTTGACCTAGTGTCGCTGTTCCGCTGTACGTGTCCGAAGTATTGCAGCTTCCTTCTTTTGCACATGTTGAGGAAACGTCTTTCCGTGCCTGACATTTTCAAAACCTCCTCATTGGTTTTCCTATCTCTCCAGCTTATGCTTTGCATGGTGCGTAATGAGTACATTTCAAAAGCTTCTATTCTTCTCTGTATTTTTCTTCTCAAAGTCCAACTTTCACATCCATATGATGCTGTACTCCATGCAACACTCTCGATTATCCTCTTCTTTGTTCTCATGCTGATATTGTTGTCTTTCCAAATGTTCTTCATTTTTCTGATGGCAACCCTTCCTTTTGTCAATCTGGCCTTTATTTCTTCCTCTAGGAGCAGTCTTCTGATATAATCGTGCAAGATATGTAAACTTTCCCACTTGTTCCATTACCTTCTGATCTACTCTGATGGAAACTTTGTCTCCGTTAGTTGTCATTACTTTTGATTTATTTACATTTATTTGAAGCCCATATTTCGCACTCGCTTGTTCCACTCTGCTTACTAGTTCTTGAAGTTCCTGTGCGCTCGATGCCAGCAAAACCACATCGTCTGCATACCTTAGATTATTAATGGTTAGTCCACCAACTTTGCATCCCCTTTGAACCCTTCCAAAGCCACACGCATTATCATTTCTGCTATTATATTAAACAGACGTGGGGATATTATACAACCTTGTCTCACGCCCTTTTTTATTTTGAACCATTCTGTGACTGTTCCCATTATTCGTATGGCACCTTTTTGGTTTTTGTACAAATTTGTTAGTAGTTGAACCAGATGTGCTGGAAAGCCCATCTCCAACATTATATACCATAATTTTTCATGAGGTACAGAGTCAAATGCTTTTGTATAGTCTATAAAGCAGATGTACAGTGGCTGCTGGAATTCTTTTGCCTTTTCCATTATTATTCTTAAATTTGTTATGTGATCCCTTGTGCCACGTCCTTTTCTGAAGCCTGCTTGCTCTATTGCAATCTCCTCCTCCATTTTGTTGTCTATCCTTTCCAAAATGACTCATAGCAATATCTTACTAATATGTGATATCAGGGCTATAGTTCTATAATTCGTGCATTCGTTTTTGTCTCCTTTCTTTGGTAACGGTATAAATATTGATTTCAGCCAATCACTTGGCCACTCACCCGTCTCCCAAATTCTAACACATAATTTGTGCATAATTGTGATTGCCTCATCTTTTCCCAATTTGAGTAATTCAATTGGTATGTCATCCACTCCCGCAGCTTTCCTGTTGGCAGTTCTTGATATTGCCTTTTCTATTTCTGACTTTAAAGGTGGTGGTTCCTTTTCCCATGTATATGCCTCTGGCATGGGTGTTTCTGACTTTTCCTCCTCTGAACTAAATAATTCCGTTCCATACTCTTCCCATCTAATCAATAAGCACTAATCCTTGCATTGTCCAATGTCAAACAGGGTATCAATTGTATAATATTTTTGTGGTCTATAGAATTTGTCATACAAGAAACCAGCTCTCCTAAACCCCTTCTTATCTCTCATTCCATTTTTTAGACATATGGCAGTGAACAGATTTCTGTAGGCCTATAGTGTCGTTTCATATGGCTCACCATTTTTCGGGGCGTTTCGAATGCTCTAGAATAAAATTGAGACAGACTATGCTGACAATTCTAGTACTGTTTGACTCAGCTAAGCTGAGGAGATGGGAAAATGTGGTTTTTATTTGTGTTATGACTCTTCTGAATTTTGCATATCTATAGCCTACTGTAGCGCTAATCCTTGCATTGTCCAATGTCAAACAGGGTATCAATTGTATAATATTTTTGTGGTCTATTGAATTTGTCATACAAGAAACCAGCTCTCCTAAACCCCTTCTTATCTCTCATTCCATTTTTTAGACATATGGCAGTGAACAGATTTCTGTAGGCCTATAGTGTCGTTTCATATGGCTCACCATTTTTCGGGACGTTTGAATGCTCTAGAATAAAATTGAGACAGACTATACTGACAATTCTAGTACGGTTTGACTCAGCTAAGCTGGGGACATGTGAAAATGTGGTTTTAATTTGTTTCATCACTCTTCTGAATTTTGGATATCTATAGCCTACTGTAGCACTAATCCTTGCATTCTCCAAAGTCAAACAGGGTATCAATTATATAATATTTTTGTGGTCTATAGATCTTGTCATACTAGAAACCAACTTTGTCAAACCTCTTCTTATCTACTAGGCATTACACCAAGTATTCGTCAGGGCTTTCATTTAGTTGATGTTCTTCGTTCTCGTACAGTCACTGATGTTAGTGTTTTGCATGAAATGGCCGGGAGTGCTCTATTTCGAATCCAGTTTATTGAAATTGAGAATGATATAATTGATTATTCTCGCAAAGGTTAAAGCAATGAATAAGGAACAAGAGGAAAATGTGGATTTTGCTGGACTATTCCTTCAAATCGATTAGATTTTTGATTATCTAAGTCCTATACACCATCTATTTAACAGGCCTTCAATTGCCTTCTCTCACACAGCAAATTAATTATAAAACTTATAGCGTCGTTTAAAATGACTGACCATTTTTTGGGGTATTTCGAATGCTCTAGAATAAAATTGAGACAGACTGTACTGACAATTCTAGTATGGTTTGACTCAGCTAAGATGGGGAGACGGGAAAATGTGGTTTTAATTTGTGTTATTGTAACGACACGCCTTACCATGTATCGCAATTATGTGGCGACTCAACAGGTGCCTTCACCCCTGCGTGTGCTACACTCATGTAGTAGAGATCGAACCCTTTACTCTAGTACCCAGGATGCCTAAATCCAATCTCTCTACACAGTGCTAACTCTAGGCACGTATATGGTCTCTTAGCTTTGTGGCTAAGACTTGATCCAAACTCATATATGTACTCTCTTCCTACATGTACTCGATTTCCTACGTGTACTGGTTTCCAAATGTACTTATCTCCAAACTATACTCCAATGCCAACCTCATGTACATGTATTCTCTTCATGTACTCCTGTACTCTACCGACTTATCCAAATGTACTCATGTACTCATGTGCTCTACCAAAAATGTACTCGTGTACTCTATCAACTTCCCACACGAGACAACCTTCTGCTTCGACAGCTCAACTACACTGTCCCGTCCAGATCTCAGCTCTGGCTTATATACTCTGAACCGACCTCACCGGCTCCTACCCTCCTTCGCTTCCTCAATTCTGATTGGCTAATCCCGACTCCTGTAGCCTACTTATCATGTATCTCTCAGACTATGTCTGTCTGACTCTATCTGCCTCTGTCCGTCTGGCTCATCGGCTCATGGGACACCGGCTCGTCGGCCACGCTTACTGTAAAAGTCAATACTTATGATATTCTCTACACTAAATACAGTGGTGTGCTAAGCCTTAAATCGTCCATCAGCTATAACTTTCCACTAACTAAACCCTTCTACTTATAACTCTACACACAATCTTTCTATGCTCTTTACTTATTTATCATACGATTATTATTACTAAAAGATCCTTAATATTATTATTATAGACATACTCTTTATTCCTTTACTTAAGCTACCATAAGCACCTCCTAGTGAGTATTTAAACATACTACTTACCCTTATGCTTTTAAACTAATATAATCATATCTACAATTTCGTTACATTATCACTCTTCTGAATTTTGCATATCTATAGCCTACTGTAGCACTAATCCTTGCATTCTCCAATGTCAAACAGGGTATCAATTCTATAATATTTTTGTGGTATATATAGAACTTGTCATACAAGAAACCAGCTCTCTTAAAACCCTTCTTATCTCTCTTTCGATTTTTTAGACATTTGACAGAGAACAAATCTCTGTAGGCCTATAGTGTTGTTTCAAATGGCTCACAATTTTTCGGGGTATTTCGAATGCTCTAGAATAAAATTGAACCAGACTGACAATTCTAGTACAGTTTGACTCAACTGAGCTGGGCGCACGCGAAAATGTGGTTTTAATTTGTTTCATCACTCTTATGAATTTTGGATATCTATAGCCTACTGTAGCACTAATCCTTGCATTGTCCAATGTCAAACAGGGTATCAATTGTATAATATTTTTGTGGTCTATAGAATTTGTCATACACCCCTTCTTATTTCTCATTCCATTTTTTAGACATTTGACAGAGAACAGATTTCTGTAGGCCTATAGTGTCGTTTCAAATGGCTCACCATTTTTCGGGGCGTTTCGAATGCTCTAGAATAAAATTGAGGCAGATTATATTGATTATTCTAGTTCGGTTTGACTCAGCTAAGCTGCGGACACGCGAAAATGTGGTTTTGATTTGTTTCATCACTCTTCTGAATTTTGCATATCAGCCTACTGTAGCACTACTCTTTGCATTGTCCAATGTCAAACAGGGTATCAATTATATAATATTTTTGTGGTCTATGGAACTTGTCATACTAGAAACCAACTTTGTCAAACCTCTTCTTATCTACTAGGCATTACTCCAATTATTCGTCAGGGCTTTCATTTAGTTGATGTTCTTCGTTCTCGTACAGTCACTGATGTTAGTGTTTAGCATGAAATGGCCGGGAGTGCTCTATTTCGAATCCAGTTTATCGAAATTGAGAATGATATAATTGATTATTCTCACAAAGATTAAAGCAATGAATAAGGAACAAGAGGAAAATGTGGATTTTGCTGGACTATTCCTTCAAATCGATTAGATTTTTGATTATCTAAGTCCTATACACCATGTATTTAACAGGCCTTCAATTGTGTTCTCTTCAATTGCGTTCTCTCTCTCTCTCTCTCTCTCTCTCTCTCTCTCTCAATTGTGTCATTTCAAAAGGCTCACCATTTTTCGGGGAATTTCGAATGCTCTAGAATAAAATTGAGGTTTTATTTGTTTCATCACTCTTCTGAATTTTGCATATCAGCCTACTTTAGCACTAATCTTTGCATTGTCCAATGTCAAACAGTGTATCAATTATATAATATTTTGTGGTCTATAGAACTTGTCATTCAAGAAACCAACTCTGTCAAACCTCTTCTTATCTACTAGGCTTTACGCCAAGTATTCTCCAGGACTTTCATTTAGTTGATGTTCTTCGTTCTCGTACAGTCAGTGGTGTTAGTGTTTTGCATGAAATGGCCGGGAGTGCTCTATTTCGAATCCAGTTTATCGAAATTGAGAATGATATAATTGATTATTCTAGCAAAGGTTAAAGCAATGAATAAGGAACAAGAGGAAAATGTGGATTTTGCTGGACTATTCCTTCAAATCGATTAGATATTTGATTATCTAAGTCCTATACACCATCTATTTAACAGGCCTTCAATTGCCTTCTCTCACACAGCAAATTAATTATAAAACTTATAGCGTCGTTTAAAATGACTGACCATGTTTGGGGTATTTCGAATGCTCTAGAATAAAATTGAGACAGACTGTACTGACAATTCTAGTACGGTTTGACTCAGCTAAGATGGGGAGACGGGAAAATGTGGTTTTAATTTCTGTTATTACTCTTCTGATTTTTGCATATCTATAGCCTACTGTAGCACTAATCCTTGCATTCTCCAATGTCAAACAGGGTATCAATTGTATAATATTTTTGTGGTCTATAGAATTTGTCATACAAGAAACCAGCTCTCTTAAACCCCTTCTTATCTCTCATTCCATTTTTTAGACATTTGACAGATAACAGATGTCTTTAGGCCTATGGTGTCGTTTCAAATGGCTCACCGTTTTTCGGGGTATTTAGAATGCTCTAGAATAAAATTGAGACAGACTATACTGACAATACTACTACTGTTTGACTCAGCTAAGCTGGGGAGACGCTAAAATGCGGTTTTAATTTGTGTTATCACTCTTCTGAATTTTGGATATCTATAGCCTACTGTCTATTGTAGCACTAATCCTTTCATTCTGCAATGTCAAACAGGGTATCAATTGTATAATATTTTTGTGGTCTATAGAATTTGTCATACAAGAAACCAGCTCGCTTAAACCCCTTCTTATCTCTCATTCCATTTTTTAGACATTTGACAGGGAACAGATTTCTGAAAGACTTTGTAGGCTTATAGAGTCGTTTCATATGGCTCACCATTTTTTGGGGTATTTCGAATGCTCTAGAATAAAATTGAGACAGACTATACTGACAATTCTAGTACGGTTTGACTCAGCTAAACTGGGGACATGTGAAAATATGGTTTTAATTTGTGTCATCACTCTTCTGAATTTTGGATATCCATAGCTACTGTGGCACTAATCCTTGCATTCTCCAATGTCAAACAGAGTATGAATTATATAATTATTTTGTAGTCTATATAAAACTTGTCATACAAGAAACCAGCTATCTAAAACCCCTTCTTATCTCTCATTCGATTTTTTTAGACATTTGAGAGAGAACAGATTTCTGTAATACTTTGTAGGCCTATAGTGTCGTTTCAAATGGCTCACCATTTTTCAGGGCATTTCGAATGCTCTAGAATAAAATTGAGAGAGACTATTCTGACAACTCTAGTACGCTTTGACTCAGCTAAGCAGGGGAGACGGGAAAAAGTGGTTTTAATTTGTTTCATCACTCTTCTGAATTTTGCATATCAGCCTACTGTAGCACTAACTACTCTTTGCATTGTCCAATGTCAAACAGGGTATCAATTATATAATATTTTTGTGGTCTATAGAACTTGTCATACTAGAAACCCACTTTGTCAAACCTCTTCTTATCTACTAGGCATTACACCAATTATTCGTCAGGGCTTTCATTTAGTTGATGTTCTTTGTTCTCGTACAGTCACTGATGTTAGTGTTTAGCATGAAATGGCCGGGAGTGCTCTATTTCGAATCCAGTTTATCGAAATTGAGAATGATATAATTGATTATTCTCGCAAAGATTAAAACAATGAATAAGGAACAAGAGGAAAATGTGGATTTTGCTGGACTATTCCTTCAAATCGATTAGATTTTTGATTATCTAAGTCCTATACACCACCATCTATTTAACAGGCCTTCAATTGTGTTCTCTTCAATTGCGTTCTCTCTCTCTCTCTCTCTCTCTCTCTCTCTCTCTCTCTCTCTCTCTCTCTCTCTCAATTGTGTCATTTCAAAAGGCTCACCATTTTTTGGGGGAATTTCGAATGCTCTAGAATAAAATTGAGGTTTTATTTGTTTCATCACTCTTCTGAATTTTGCATATCAGCCTACTTTAGCACTAATCTTTGCATTGTCCAATGTCAAACAGTGTATCAATTATATAATATTTTGTGGTCTATAGAACTTGTCATACAAGAAACCAACTCTGTCAAACCTCTTCTTATCTACTAGGCTTTACGCCAAGTTTTCGCCAGGACTTTCATTTAGTTGATGTTCTTCGTTCTCGTACAGTCAGTGGTGTTAGTGTTTAGCATGAAATGGCCGGGAGTGCTCTATTTCGAATCCAGTTTATCGAAATTGAGAATGATATAATTGATTATTCTCGCAAAGGTTAAAGCAATGAATAAGGAACAAGAGGAAAATGTGGATTTTGCTGGACTATTCCTTCAAATCGATTAGATTTTTGATTATCTAAGTCCTATACACCACCATCTATTTAACAGGCCTTCAATTGTGTTCTCTTCAATTGCGTTCTCTCTCTGTCTCTCTCTCTCTCTCTCTCTCTCTCTCTCTCTCTCTCTCTCTCTCTCTCTCTCTCTCTCTCAATTGTGACGATTCAAAAGGCTCACCATTTTTCGGGGAATTTCGAATGCTCTAGAATAAAATTGAGGTTTTATTTGTTTCATCACTCTTCTGAATTTTGCATATCAGCCTACTGTAGCACTAATCTTTGCATTGTCCTATGTCAAACAGTGTATCAATTATATAATATTTTGTGGTCTATAGAACTTGTCATACAAGAAATCAACTCTGTCAAACCTGTTCTTATCTACTAGGCATTACACCAATTATTCGTCAGGGCTTTCATTTAGTTGATGTTCTTCGTTCTCGTACAGTCAGTGGTGTTAGTGTTTAGCATGAAATGGCCGGGAGTGCTCTATTTCGAATCCAGTGTATCGAAATTGAGAATGATATAATTGATTATTCTAGCAAAGGTTAAAGCAATGAATAAGGAACAAGAGGAAAATGTGGATTTTGCTGGACTATTCCTTCAAATCGATTAGATTTTTGATTATCTAAGTCCTATACACCATCTATTTAACAGGCCTTCAATTGCCTTCTCTCACACAGCAAACTAATTATAAAACTTTTAGAGTCGTTTAAAATGACTGACCATTTTTTGGGGTATTTCGAATGCTCTAGAATAAAATTGAGCCAGACTGTACTGACAATTCTAGTATGGTTTGACTCAGCTAAGATGGGGAGACGGGAAAATGTGGTTTTAATTTGTGTTATCACTCTTCTGATTTTTGCATATCTATAGCCTACTGTAGCACTAATCCTTGCATTCTCCAATGTCAAACAGGGTATCAATTATATAATATTTTTGTGGTCTATAGAATTTGTCATACAAGAAACCAGCTCTCTTAAACCCCTTCTTATCTCTCATTCCATTTTTTAGACATTTGACAGGGAACAGATTTCTGAAAAACTTTGTAGGCCTATAGTGTTGTTTCAAATGGCTCACCATTTTTCGGGGCGTTTCGAATGCTCTAGAATAAAATTGAGGCAGATTATACTGACCCCTTCTTATCTCTCATTCAATTTTTTAGTCATTTGACGGAGAACAGATTTCTGTAGGCCTATGGTATCGTTTCAAATGGCTCACCGTTTTTGGGGTATTTCGAATGCTCTAGAATAAAAGTGAGACAGACTATACTGACAATTCTAGTACGGTTTGACTCAGCTAAGCTGGGGAGATGGGAAAATGTGGTTTTAATTTGTGTTATCACCCTTCTGAATTTTGGATATCTCTCATTCAATTTTTTAGACATTTGACAGATAACAGATTTTTGTAGGCCTATGGTGTCGTTTCAAATGGCTCACCGTTTTTCGGGGTATTTCGAATGCTGTAGAATAAAATTGAGACAGACTATACTGACAATTCTATTACTGTTTGACTCAGCTAAGATGGGGAGACGCTAAAATGTGGTTTTAATTTGTGTTATCACTCTTCTGAATTTGGCATATCTATAGCCTACTGTAGCACTAATCCTTGCATTCTCCAATGTCAAACAGGGTATCAATTATATAATATTTTTGTGTTCTATAGAACTTGTCATACAAGAAACCAGCTCTCTTAAACCCCTTCTTATCTCTCTTTCGATTTTTTAGACATTTGACAGAGAACAAATTTCTGTAGGCCTATAGTGTTGTTTCAAATGGCTCACAATTTTTTGAGGCATTTTGAATGCTCTAGAATAAAATTGAGACAGACTGACAATTTTAGTACAGTTTGACTCAACTGAGCTGGGCGCACGCGAAAATGTGGTTTTAATTTGTTTCATCACTCTTATGAATTTTGCATATCTATAGCCTAATGTAGCACTAATCCTTGCATTTTCCAATGTCAAACAGGGTATCAATTATATAATATTTTTGTGGTCTATAGAATTTGTCATACACCCCTTCTTATCTCTCATTCCATTTTTTAGACATTTGACAGAGAACAGATTTCTGTAGGCCTATAGCGTCGTTTAAAATGACTGACCATTTTTCGGGGTATTTCGAATGCTGTTGAATAAAATTGAGACAGACTATACTGACAATTCTATTACTGTTTGACTCAGCTAAGCTGGGGAGACGCTAAAATGTGGTTTTAATTTGTGTTATCACTCTTCTGAATTTTGCTTATCTATAGCCTACTGTAGCACTAATCCTTGCATTCTCAAATGTCAAACAGGGTATCAATTATATAATATTTTTATGGTCTATAGAACTTGTCATACAAGAAACCAGCTCTCTTAAACCCCTTCTTATCTCTCATTCCATTTTTTAGACATTTGACAGAGAACAAATTTCTGAAAGACTATGTAGGCCTATAGTGTTGTTTCAAATGGCTCACCATTTTTCGGGGCATTTCGAATGCTCTAGAATAAAATTGAGACAGAATATATTGACAATTCTAGTACGGTTTGACTCAACTGAGCTGGGCACACGCGAAAATGTGGTTTTAATTTGTTTAATTACTCTTATGAATTTTGCATATCTATAGCCTACTGTAGCACTAATCCTTGCATTCTCCAATGTCAAACAGGGTATCAATTATATAATATTTTTGTGGTCTATAGAACTTGTCATACACCCCTTCTTACATCTCATTCCATTTTTTAGACATTTGACAGAGAACAGATTTCTGTAGGCCTATAGCATCGTTAAAAATGGCTGACCATTTTTCGGGGCATTCCGAATGCTCTAGAATAAAATTGAGACAGGCTATACTGACAATTCTAGTACGGTTTGACTCAGCTAAACAGGGGACAGGCGAAAATGTGGTTTTAATTTGTGTTATCACTCTTCTGAATTTTGCTTATCTATAGCCTACTGTAGCACTAATCCTTGCATTCTCCAATGTCAAACAGGGTATTAATTATAAGTGGATATTTATTATCTTCTGAGCCTTTGATTGGATTCGGAAGAATGATGAGAAAAATTAAACAAAGTTTGAGTTTATTTTTTTGTTTGATTCTTGTAGGAAATTTCGTCATCGCCATTTAAGCAGGAGGCAGGTTGGTGTTGTAATTATCTGTTAGGTTTTGATAATAAAACATTCAGTTGGAGAAGCCATAACCAGGGTTTAATATAGGCCATTTCCTGGTGGAATTGCCCTTTACCCCCTCCCGAAAATTTCAAATTCCCCCACGGAAATTTTGGCATACTGCATCAACTAACATCAGCCCCCTAGCTGACTTCCCTCCGGCTTGTCAGTTCCCCCCAGAGCCCAGAGTCTAGATTAAACACTGGCCATAACCGATCTTCTATGTTATTAAAAAGATGTTATGTACTTTAGTACATTAAGCATGGACTAGATCATAGATGAGGTCAAGATTTATCTGATATACCGTGTAGATTGATTTGGTTTGGTTATTCTTCTTCTTCTCATCCTCTTCCTCCTCCTTCTTGTTCTTCCTCTTTTTCTGGACGTGTTACATAGTGCTGCATCAGTGACCATGGATTTCCACTCTGCTCTGTTTCCGACTGTTCTTATTAGTTCAATCCAGAGATGTAGTACTTGGTACTTGTACTTGTACTCGAGTTGTACTCGAGTACAAATTTTTAGTACTTGTACTTGTACTCGGAGGCCAGGTACTTGTACTTGTACTCGGAGTTTTTAGAATGCAAGTACTTGTACTTGTACTCAGAAGCCAGGTACTTGTACTTGTACTTGAAGCATTGTGTACTTGCTACATCTCTGGCTACATGTACTTCAAGGGTACCAGTAATGCTGTTCCTTTAGGCTAATGACAAGCACATCCTCACAGATGGCCAAGTACCTGGAACTCAACGATATTTATGATGAAGCCACTGATACCATCGTATTTTATTTTGGAACAGTGAAGTTAATAGAAAGGAGTTCAACAGGCTGTATAATGCAACCATTAATTAGAGACCTTAGTGTGCCTGCTTCTGGCGCACCAATTAAACGCGTATTTAGCCAAGTTGGCTTGATCGCGAGACCGCACAGGGCCGATGCAAGACTATCATCTCTATTTTTTTGCAACTGTGATGATATTTAGATGCTAATAGTGTCAATTTTATTCATGGCCGGACAAACTGTCCGAGGACAAAATGTCACGGATAAAATGTCATGTAGAAAATGTCATGGGGACAAAATGTCACGGTTTAGGGTTAGTGTTAGGGTTAGGGTTAGAGTTAGGATGGCATTTTGTCCGCTGACATTTTTTCCGCTGACATTTTTCCCCATGACATTTTGTCCGTGACATTTTTTTCGTGACATTTTGTCCTCGGACGTTTTGTTCTAGCACCATTTTATTCAATAACCGTGACAAACAGCTACCCGTTAATAAAGTGTAGGCCTACTTGCTGTTTGTATTTGGCTATGAGGATCGGTACTTGTACTTGTACTCGAGGCTTCGGTACTTGTACTTGAGGCTTCAGTACTTGTACTTGTGCTTGTACTAGTACTTGGAGGTCAGGTACTTGTACTTGTACTTGTACTCGGAGGCCAGGTACTTGTACTTGTACTCGGAGTTTTTGGAATGCAAGTACTTGTACTTGTACTGTACTCGGAGGCCAGGTACTTGTACTTGTACTTGAAGCATTGTGTACTTGCTACATCTCTGGTTCAATATCTTATCTTTGATTCCTGATTCTTCTCTTATGCTATCTGTGCATCTGTCTTCCTCTTGTTCTTTGCCTCTCTAGATTTCCTGTTATTACCGGATTTTCCAGTCCATCTTCTTTTATTATTAGTTTGGTTATTATTGATGTTTTCATTTCATTTATATTGTTTTTAATGGATTCGTTTAACTTTGCCTATATTGGCTAGTTTTGATATTGGTTTGATTTATATCCTTTTGAAAAAGCGTTACACAGCAAAACCTTTTAAGTGTGATTTAAATTTTTTCTTTGTATTTTGGAATCTGATATACTTTTGAATTTGTGTCGTCTGCACTGTTTCTGTTAACTTCAGTGAGACTGCACGACCAGCTGAGAGAGCTCGAGGACAAGAGGGATCAACTGATGCAAGAGCTCTCGGCAAAGATGACTCCAGATGAGGAGAGGACTCGTCTTTTGAAGCAGGTCAAAGAAGACAATGCAGAAATAGCAACAATGGAAAGACAGTAAGCAGCTATTGTGCACAGCCATAATGTTAGGTCTCGTCTTTGATTCCATTTTAATGGTTTTAGTTGATTGTGATTTTTTTTTTTTGGGGGGGGGGGGCAGAAGATGGCAGAGTGGGTTACGTGCTGGGAGCGGCAGGTTCAAGCCCCATTAGCGCCCCCAGTGGCTTTCGCACAGGCAGTAATACCTTCTAGGCCACTTTAAATCATGCTAAGTTTTAAGTTTAAGTAATGTTTGTTCAATTTAGAAATATCATCAGTATTCTGTTGTCAATATGTAATAGTACAATAGTAACATGCACAAATATAGATTTGGCCACTGTAGTGCATTGTAAGAATGTCAGCTTATTTATTTATATAGTTAATATATGAATAATTATATAATGGATATAGGTAAGGTAATGATGACCATAAGAAATGTGGCCTAAATATATCAAGGCCTACGAGACTCACCTTGTGGACTTCAATTTCGATAACTTCCTCCGCAGCATAGCTTTAGTTATAGCAACATGTCTAACAGTATGTTTGTGGAGTGAATTGTTTGTGTTTGGTGTTATTTAGGTTAAAGGAGGTACACGAGAAACTGCAGTCTGTGCAGGAGGAAAGCCAACAGTTGGAACAGGACTTGGAGGAAAATAATGGTAAGATTATACGATATACAGTAAAACCTTGTTAACACAAACTTGGATTATTATTATTATTATTATTTCTAGACAATTTCTCCAGCGCAGTAAACAAGGCTAAGGCCTACGACAAAAGTGCTTTGACATAATCTATCAGTAAAATCTGATATTAAATAGGTGTGTTTTTAAGTTCTTAAGAAAGGATTCCGCAGAGACAGCTTCCGACACAACGTCAGGCAATGATTTCCACAGTATCGGATTTCCTTTGGAGAATGACCTTTCTCCAAACTTGGAGGTCTTTGACGGAGTAGGGACAAGCAGCAGGACTCAACAACTCGACCGAAGCTTCATTCTCAACTCATTTGACGTCGTTCGCTGCACCAGCACACTCAGATATTCTGGGCAGTGTGGGTCATAAATGGCTCGGAAAGTGAGCCAACAACGCTTGTAAACAATACGTTGTTGAACGCGTAACCAGTGGGGGCGATCTCTCAGCAGTGGCGTGATGTGATCATTCCAGTGACAACCGAAGACCACTCGTGCAGCCAGATTCAGTACAGACTGAAGTCGATTTAGCTTGTTTTCCGGTAGGCCTAGCAAGACACTGTTACAGTAGTCCATTCTTGACAAGACGAAGGCCCGTACAAGCTGAACGGCCGCACTCACCGTTAGGTAGCGCCGAACCAGCTTGACCCTCCGTATCTGGTAATGACAGCATCGGATAATGTTGTTGGTGTGTGCATCAAACGATAGCGTTTCGTCCAAAAGCACACCTAAGAGATGCACACTTGCCGCAGGAACAACAGTGGCATCACCCACGGTGAAAGGGACTCGACTCAACAACTTCCTTCTTCCTGGAGTGCTGATCCAGAGGAATTCCGTCTTGTCCGGATTCAATGCCAGACGATTTTCTTCTGTCCACCTGATGATTGCAGATATGCAATTCGTGAAGGACATCCGAAGTCGCTCTGTGTCCGACGGCATGCAAGAGAAATAAATTTGCCCATCGTCAGCATAGGAGTGCGATGACAAGCCAAAAGCCCTGATGATTGAGCTAATGTCCGCAACGTATAAGATGAAAAGTAAGGGACCCAGGACCGATCCTTGCGGAACTCCATGGTGGACTTGGCTCTTCATGGACATTAGTCCATTACACCATACAGCTTGTGTTCTTCCGGTGAGGTAGCTCCTCATCCACTGAAGTGACCGACCTCCCAATCCATACGATGTTTCGAGGCGACGGATGAGGATCTGATGATCGACTGTGTCAAAAGCAGCCGAGAGATCGAGCAGGCAGAGAAGTGCAACTCGCCCATTTGCAGTCGCGTCCACCAGGTCACTGAATATTTTCAGAATGGCTGTTTCGGTGGAGTGTCCACGACGATAGGCTGATTGTTGTTGCGGCATCAGTCCATTCACACTCTGAAAACTGACCATCCGCTTGTTGACAATCCTCTCTAGTAGCTTGGCTAGAAAAGGGAGGTTGGAGACCGGTCTATAATTGGAGACATCAGACTGGTCAAGTCCCGACCATTTCAGGTGCGGAGTAATGATCGCATGCTTCCAAGTTGTTGGAAATTCTCCTGATTCCAGAGAGACAGCCATAAGCGTCGTCAGGAATGGCGCCAGTACATCAATGGACTCCTTCAGGAGCCACATAGGCAGCGGGTCACAGGCACACTGCTTATTCGGTGACGAACGCACGGAGACAAGTACTTCTTCCAGCGTCGGGTTGGAGAAAGCAGTGATAGCACAGACCCTGAGTCAACAGAGACCATTTTATATAGCCCTAGACTTGATAAGCTCTTTTGGATGAAGGTTTTCAGCTGAAATATGGATGCATTATTATCTTGTTTCCTGAAGTTAATGTTAACAGGTTTTGAATTTTTGTCATTAACTTAACTAAGCATATTTTTCTTTATGTGCTTCTGTTTCTTATAAATTCTTCAGGTCGTCCATCATCTTTATAATTATTGTAATCGCTGTTAGCAAATTGTTTTATTTACTGCCACCAACCGATTAGCAATAGGAGTGAATCACTTAGGCAGAAATGACGATGCTTGATAACAATTGAACATGAATGGTGATGTATTTGCCTGTTGTAAATCAAAATTTTAGAAAATCTTGTTCATTCTCTCCTATTCAAGAAAAGAATTCCGTGAATGGTTAGCATGTACGCTGTTAGGCATAATCTGACTTAAAGAGGGGACCAGTAAATAAATGCCAGGAGCTGTTTTCCTGCAGCTTCTGGATCATAATTTTGATGATGACACAGACAAATGTTTTTCCTATTTGTCAATTCTTTTTAGGAACAAGAAATCAGCAATACAAGAAACTGAAGCAGAAGGAAGAAGCTTGGGATGGTATTTATGATAATACAACATTTATACTGTATTTTTCAGACATTGCTTGCATGCATTACCTACACTTAATATTAACTTATTCGTTGCTTTTCTGTTTTTTTTTACCCTTCCATTTGGTTGTAGCAATTTCTCACATTTGCTCTGGGCTAATGCACTTGCATGATAAGTTGATAACCTCAAAGTATTTTTTGGTGTAATTCTATTAGCAAATGGTTAAATTTCAATGACTTGTATCATTTTGTTATTGCATTTTTTATTAAGTAACTAAGCATTTAAGTAAAATCTTGTGAATTTATATAGCGTTTTTGAAAGTAGGCTCCTTATTGACTGCTTATTCCTGGGAGTTTAATGTACTGTTGAAATAGCATTAGCCGAACTGTAGTGGTCAGTCCAGACAAGGTCAATTTCAAAGATTAGTAAAAGTGGGAAAACAGCAATACAGCCCATGGAGGAAAGGAGATGTTATGATTTAACACTTATACACTGTTATGTAAACTATTCATAGTTTGTAAAATGTAATGCAGAATTTATACCTTTCTAAAGACTCTGATGGCTTACATTGGGGCAGTGCATGATATTTTATTTGCTGTGCTTTTTGTGTCTTGATCTGGTTATTATCCACTCGACAGAGTGTGCTTTATAACTTACGGCCATCTTTATGTTAATTTGCTGTTTGGAATTAATGTTCTGATTATTTTTGCAGAGTTTCTTGGTTCATTTGAAGAGAATAAAGCACAGGAGAGTGTGAGTCAAATGCTAAGAAGTTTACACATTTAAACCTGAATCCAGTTCTGAATGCAAAATCACTAAATATTGTTCGAAACTCTGTGTTATAATTATTGTTTAGCCTTTCCTGACTGAAATATTCAAAATCAGACTATCTATCTGAAACTCAGCCTTAAATTAGATGTCATGTATGTGCTTGTATTGCTTTCAGTGACGATTGACTGATGTCTAGTTCATCACCATTATGGAGCTACATAATGTTTTGATTGATTGATTGATTGATTGGTTGATTGAATATCCTTGGTTCAATCAATTGCATAGTGATCCTGAATTTGTTCTTACCTCGTATTTATATGTAGAAATGTTAGAAACCTATTAATACTTCCAAATATTCTTTGTTACTGTCATAGGAAAGAATCAAGCATCTTCAGGCAGAGATTGTTCGCAGGCTAGAAGCCATCAGTAGGGTAAGTAAGTGATTTGGTAAACGGATGGAGCATCTTAGAACTGCTGATCGTAGGGGTCAATTGACAAACGTATAAACTGTGCTCTGTGTCCATGTCAGGTTAAATTTCAAATTGAAAGTAATTTTGAAATGAAAATTTTGTGTTAGAAGTTTAATGCGATTCCTTGCAATTGATGGCAGAATAAATTAACTATTTATATGCTTGTATTGATAGGATCCTAATTGCTAGATATGATTACTCAGCAGAAGTTGGCATTGCTTGCTGACTGTACTCCCAGTCTCCGGTCTTAACCTCGCCAAGTGGTAGTCAAATGATTCCAAGATTTCCGTTGAGTATTGATAATTATTAAGGGGCGGGAAGTTAGCAGAGTGGTAACAATTTTGGGTGATGGAGCAGGAGGTCGCGGGTTCGAGTCCCGCAGGAGCCCTAAGGTCGACTCAGCCTTTTTTGCGGTGGTAAAATGAGGAGCAGTGGTTAAAAAAAATCCCTGCAATAAGTCAAACAGGTACGCTACGTGATACACTAACCCCGTATCCATGGCATTGCATGCCTGGCTGAGGGCTATAGCAATGGAGATCAGCGCCACCCTATGAGCCCGTGAGGCTCGGGAAGGACTTTGACTTTTGTTTGATTTATTAAATATTAATTGACTTAATGATTGACAGGCACACTGACTGACTGACAGCCTGATTGATTGATTGACTGATTGACTGACTGACTGATTGACTGGGTTTGAATTCCTCAAATGTCTTGATGCATTTGATAGGACATGTCTCGTTCTAACCAACTGCCAACTCCTCAGCAGCTGAACAGCATGAAGGATGATTTGTCATTTAAAGAGAAAGAAATGGAAAAAGCACAAGTTACAGCCACAGGACTAACATCAGGTACACGGATATAGCCAGCAATCAGATCTCATTTTAATCTAATCTTGTATGCGATTCGAATTTAGGCCATTTTAAAGTCTGGTAAAATAAAGATGCTGAATTGAAAATACTGTACAGCATATTTAATTTTTATTTGATAATAGAAGCAATAAAGATGGTTGTAAATGCTGTTCTTGGGCCATTTTGGCATGACGGGTTTTGTAAGAAGTTGTCATTTCTTCGGTAGAAAAGGCCAAAGTTGCTGACGACCTGCAGAAGATAGAAATAATGGAGGCGAAACTTCTGGAGGAGAAACGAGCGCTTCCAGAGAAGATCGCGAAAATGGAGCAGGAGATATCGGTCTTCTCTGATTTGGACAAACTGAAATCAACTGCAGAAGCTAAGAAACAGGTCAGGTCATCTGTGAGGTCATGTGTTGCTACCTCCTTTGAGGCCATGTTGAATCAGCTTGTCAATACGTTGAAGATGGTAGAAGACATCACTACTGAAGATCACATCTCTCACACACCATAGGCAGATTTAGAGTTTAAGATTTGGGTAGGCTAACATTGGGGTCGTATTCTTTTATAGCCCTATAACTTTTGATTTCCTGGGAGGAGCGACTAAATCTTTGAGTTGGGTGGTCCAGAAGGTTAGCACCCTCTACTGAAATAGACAGAAATTGCTACGTATTAGAAAATTTTCTTCTATGTCAATGGCTATTTTGGGCCTATAGTCGTATGTATGGCAACACATATAGAACGTATTCTTTTATAGCCCTATAACTTTTGATTTCTTGGGAGGAGCGACTAAATCTTTGAGTTGGGTGGTCCAGAAGGTTAGCACCCTCTACTGAAATAGGCAGAAATTGCTACGTATTAGAAAATTTTCTTCTATGTCAATGGCTATTTTTTCTCTATAGCAGTATGGGCAAATCATATAGAACGTATTCTTTCGTTGGTGGGATTAGTTGGGTAGGCTTAAGCCTACCCTAGCCTGTAGTAAAATCCGTCTATGTCACACACACACACACACACACACACACACACCAATATCTTCTTCCTTTGCATCCTTCTTCTTCAAGTATGGCTCAATATACTTATTATTATTATTATTATTATTATTCAGACAATTTATATAGCGCCGTAAGCATGGCGTCTACCAAAGTCAAAGGCGCTTTGTACTTGTACTTGTACTGGACATAAAAGTTATTCATATCTGGAATGAGATCCTTGATGAAAAAAATGTGTGGCAAAATCAGAATCAGCAATGCTGGTTGGGACCAGTTATGCTCTGCGAACGCCACCAACATGCCATTGTGCAATTCATCATTGACACACGCTGTACTCTGAAGCATTTAAGAATGTAGAAAAATAGCTTTGTCATCAGCAAAGTGAAAATTGATCATCAAATAGTTCTGCGGATTTTTTTCCTTAGAAATTGACTGAAGATAAAACACATCTGCATAATCGAAGGGACACGCTGAAAAGTTTTGTGGACCAGATGAACGAACAGTATAAGATGAAGAAGGCACAACTGGACGACAACGAAACTTATAAGCAGGTAACTTTTTGATGAGTTTTGAAAATTGCCTTTGGTAAATATGACTGCCAGATTATACCGAGAATGTCCTGGCACAGTGGTTATGGTTTGTGATGCAAGACTTGAGGGTCACAGGTTGAAATCTGACCACAGCAATGATGACCTAGTTGCTTACTCACTTATTAAGAAATCAAAAGAATCTAGAAAGGAAACATAACTGAAATAATGAGAAATTACTGTATGCATGGGTTACAACCAGAGAGCAAAGTAACCTATCACAGTGGCGGTCAAAAAATGGATGCAGGGGTGGATCCAGGAATTCAGTTTGTAGGGAGGCGGGCACTTTGTGTTCCACTTCCCATTCTGCCTTCCCTGCCCCTTCCCCATATTGATTGATACATATTAAAATTATTCAAAGGGAAGGGAAAATTGCATTCACTTACTTTTTCATACATTTATAATTTTTTGGCTTTTCAACATGAAGACAAATTAGCCAACAACATTTTTGGGATGGTTTGGGAGAGGTACTAACCCCTGTGCCCCTGTTGATCTGCCCCTGAATGGAAGACATACTGTACAATCTCCTTGTTAAGATGTATGGGCAGCATATCAAGAAAGGCCTGTGTTGACCAAGACCAGATACATGATTTTCAATGTAGTGTGGTCTGTCTGTGTAACTTAAGTTTATGTAAAGCTTCAGCTGTAACTCATTGTTTTTACGTGCATTTTGTGTTTCTATTTCAGCTGTATCACTTGGAGTCAAAATGGAAGAACTCTGAACAGAATAACTATGTTGTTAAAGAATGTATCCTTCTGAAATGCAAGAATTATATTTGCTTTGCATGAAAATTGGGATCTTAAAAATTGATTGTGTTAGTTTCTGCTCTAGTCATATGACTACAGCTTTTACAGAATATTTTTGTTGATTTTTAAGATGTTCCCTTAATTCTGTCTGTTGCAAGCCTCTTTAATAGTAATAACAGGGTTTAGAGTGGTTCACTAGGATCTGTCCTGTGTGAGAACCACTATGTTCAACCTGACCATTCATTTGCATTATGGTCTTGCTGCCTAATCTCGTTCATTGCCTTCGTGCCTTTGCCTTGAATATTATGCCTTCTTGATTGTTATGTCCATCTGTATGTAGTTTTTGATGTGTATTGGAGCTTTATATCTCAAATATGACCATTGCTTTACTGGGCTTGATGAAAAGGATATGATAGTGAGTCCTATGATACTAATATATTTGAAACTGTGTGATCTAATTCTTCTGGCTGTTGTCATTTTTCTTTTGATTTAAGAGAATCTTTGCTTCCAAATTGCCATCAATAATAATAATAATAATAATAATAATAATAATAATAATAATAATAATAATAATAATAATAATAATAATGTGATTTTAAGTGGTTTACGAGGCTAAGTAAGCCTGTGTGAAAACCACTGATATCACTGATATCAATAATTAATAATACATAATATATATCTACAGTATATCTATATAACACTTGAATAACTCTCAACTCTATCTAATATCGCAACATTTAAAATTATTCTTGATTATGGCATGAACCATTTTAACTGCATATTATTATTATTATTATTATTATTATTATTATTATTATTATTATTATTATTATTATTAAGAGTTTGAACTTTGAAATTCATTGACACTTCCTTAAATCAGTGTTCAGTCATTGCATCCAAAACAAGAGAGAGTGATTACTTTGAAACTTCAAAGAAAGTCTCATCAATGATTTCAGATTTCAACCAGAATCTTATCGCTCTCTACTCGGGCAAAGTGGCCAAGCGCCAGTGATATGATATGTATTCCACAGTGGACAGTCACCATTTGCCACACTGTTTATTTAGAAAATTATTTATGCAGATATTCTGACGTAAAAACAGGACTTTGGTGTGTTTTTCAAATGCTAGAAATTATCTTCTTTAACTTAATAAGTTCTTTTCTGTGTCATTCATTTTGTCAACTGAATTTGTAAGCTTAAACTATGTTATATTTTGTCTTTTTAATGTGGACCATTAAAAGCATTTGTGTCTATTAATCTAGATAAACAATCTTTTTATGGTTTTTATTGAAGTTGCATTGATAATAGTCAGTTATATAAATATCAGAAATGTTTGCTTTTGGATGCAGTATTTTTTGTTTGGTATGCTTCAAAATTTAACCCCTTAACCGTGTATTTAACTGTAACTCAATGTAAAATGGACGGATATATCCGGGATCCCCAGTTAAGGGGTTAAAACCATAGTATGAGTGTAAGTCAAGAGATCAGTCAGACTCCCTCTGATTGTTCCCTGGAATGAACCTGGTCTTTTGCAAATGGATTTGAAGTGCCATCGATTGATGATGCTCTTGGGTATTATAACTGGTGCTATAGAAGTGCATAATTATTATTATTTTTAAACATAATCTTGATACAAATAAAGGCATGTGATGCTGCTGCTGCTGCTTCCCGACTCTCACTGACTGATCTCTGAAACTGACCTGGTCTTTTGTTTTGTGGTAAGGATTGAGAGTACCATCGATTGTTACCTATGAATATCATAATTGGTGCTATATAAGTTTGGTTTAAGTTGGCACAACCTGATTTTCTGAATGCTGAGTCATCAAATGGACAATGCCTTTTATCGCAGACTGATCATTGGCTGAATAGGCCATGCAGGTCGATTGGATTCCAGCACCATTGCCTCCTGGCAAAAATCAATAGTCTGCAATATTGGTTATTGTCTTTCTTTTGGGGCAGGATGCATAGAGCATGAGAGTGTGCGTGTAGGCAGACAACAGCACCCGGGGAAGCAAGGAAGCATAGACTGCTTATGCAGCCAGTGAATATGTCATAATATAAATTAAAGCTAAAATGTTAAACCAGTGCGTGAAAAGCCATTTGTAACAGTGGCTAAGACAAATTTAGACAATATCAACAGCTTTTAATTTGACTGCAATTGCAAGTTTACTGATTTTTAAACTTTAGTTTTATTTATTAAATTGATTTCTGTCAATCTTGGTACAGTGACCCAAGTATTAGAGGGTCCCTGCTCTAGTATGCAACACCTAGAATAGTGTCTGGGAGTCTCGAAGAGAACATACAAGCATATGAATTGGAGAGAGAGAGACGAATCTGGGGGGGGCGGAAGATGGCAGAGTGGGTTACGTGCTGGAGCGTCAGACTGACGGAGCAGGTTCAAGCCCCGTTGTGCCCCTAGTGGCTTTCACACAGGCAGTAATGCCTTCTAAGCCACTTTAAATCATGCTAAGTTAATCTGTTGCATCCAGCTGACGGGATCCAATGCGATTTGGCGCTGCCGGTGACTAGCAGGTGCCCAGCGCCCATCGCAGCCGGCGGCGGCGGCGACGGGGGCCCAGCGTCTGTGCGGCGAGCCGACATGGACGCTGGCTGCTGTGGCGATTCATCACGATGATGATCATGATAATGATAAGAAGAATGATAATAATATTAAATGATAATAGTAATTAGTGGATGAGGTGAAATTACATTAAATATGATCGTCGATCGTCGTTAAATGCGTTGTTTCTTCAGTTTGGAATTTCTCGTAAAAAGAAATGTTTGTGAAGAAAACGCTGGAACTTGTCTCTGGCCAAGAACTGGCAATGGATGTTGTGGTGGGACAGCCTATACATGGATCATTTTACTTGCATTATAATATATTTCTGGAATGTATAGACATTAGACACTGCTTTAGCTCCCTTGCAGAGGCGCCCATCCCCGCTGGCTGCTGGAGTCAGATTCCCTCTTTCCTGTGACCTGTGCTACTCTAACGAGATACCAAAACTCAGGGGTGAATTTCCTCCCCCTAAGTTTTTTTAGGAAGCATTTGGTTTCTTTCCCCCCATCTGTGGGCGCTTCTGATTCTTTTTGTATGCAATGCATAATGATGTTCACTGTTCAGTTATCCGTGCATATGGTGGTGAAATAGATTCATTTTGAAGCACTGCAAATGTCATTTGAATGTAATAATAATAATAATAATAATAATAATAATAATAATAATAATAATAATAATAATAATAATAATAATAATAATAATAATAATAATAATGCACTTCTATAGCACCGTTTCTAATACTCAAGGGTATCAATCGATGGTACTTCAAATCCATCCGCAAAAGACCAGGTCATTCCAGAGATCAGTCAGAGGAAATGGGTTCCATAATTTTTGTTATTTGTAATGACGAATGTTTGACAACTCAGCGATGCCAGCCACACAGAATTTTTCCAGCTGTTCAAAGCATGTCAGTGCAGTTCATGCTGTAGTGACAAAGGCCTTGAAAACAATTGCCTGCCTTAACAATAATGAGTAAGAGTTTTTGTTTACAAATGCATTTTGACAGGTACATGGAAGATATATCTGGCAATATGTTGGTAGATATTCTTGTAGTGTATTTATTCATGCGTAGAAATATTGACAAATTTGTGACATTTACAGACACCATTATAAAATTGATATTATTGAATAAGTGCATATTAGTTATGCCAATTTCAGGCTTCAATACGTGTACTTCATGTAACGATGTGTAAATAATAATATGCTGATATATTTCTCTAAGTACTGTTGCTTTGTAGATCTTGGTATAATTTTCAGTGGATAAATACTGAAGGTGGAGGAGTGTGAAAGCATGGCAGCACTAGGTGGCAATAAAGTTTCACATCTACCATCTCCTAAGAGACCCTGCCCAAAATCAAAAAGCCATTTTTCTTTGATGGAGACTGCATCATCGGAAGGTTCATCAGCTTTGTCTCCAACCTCTGCCTGCTCCCCAGGTCATGTGATTGAGTCAAGAGAGCTTTCCCTTGGGCAACGAGTATTGGTGGGCGGCGCTAAAGAAGGGATTTTGCGATTTATGGGTAGAGTGCATTTCATGGAGGGCGACTGGTGCGGTGTTGAACTCGACGAAGCCGAGGGACTCCACGACGGTGTAGTAGAACAAGTTCGCTATTTCATGTGCAGGAGTGGTCATGGGATATTTGCACCACTTATCAAAGTTACGTTAGCACCAGATCAGAAATCCGCTAACCTCCAGAGTCAGAACTATTGCAAGAGGACAGGCACTGATACGACATCACATTCGCAGCCCAAGCATTCTGAATATTTTGCCGATGTTGATGTTTCTGTCCCTATAATGGATGCTATTTGCAAGTCGCCTGTGTCGCCTGTTCTGCACAACAAACGACAAAAGTCTTCCAGATTAGCGGAACGAAAGACGACATTGTCGTTGGATGTTGAGCCAAAAGAGTCTTCAAAACTGCCTCGTCCGAAATCGGCCGTGGTGCCGTCTCAGATTGCCCAACTGTTGGTCGAAAGTCCTTGTTTGCGGCGGAGCAGTCTTGTGGATTTTTCTCACTTATCAAACGAAAGACATCAGGGTATCACTTCGAAAAGAGTCACCTTTGATGACACCTTAGAATACCATCTCTCGTCTTCATATAGACCATACATGCTGAATAATCATCCTGACCATCAGAGTGAGGGTTATGCCAGCGATGATGGTTCATACTGCAGCGCCAAGCAACGTGGGTCAGTTGACCCGTACACTGCTCTGACCCTAACGTATGGATTGGAATCCATTCGCCGTGAGAAGAAATCAAAGCATGATCTCAGAATGGAAGAGCTCGAAAGGCCCGTCGAAAAGCTGACAACTTACGCAAATTCTATTCAGCCCAAATCCATTCAAATTGTTCCCGAAGGAGAAATGGTAAACACAGGTGCCGCATCTTTGGCAGAGTCAGATGGTTGGCGCAAGGCAGCTACCAAATGTCTATTGCTTGATTCTTTTGAAAAGATGGAAGAAGAAATCTCAAACCTTTCCACTCCAGACACTGCTGATATCCAGATGGTATTTCCAGATGGTATGACGAGCTCTGAAGAAGATACAAGAAGAATGTTCTCAGGTGAGAGTTCAAAAAGCTCGTCACTGTTGAAAAGACAAGATACGATACATCCAGAGTGCAGTGCCAATGATAACTTTTGCGCAAATAACGCACTTCTGAGGTCGAATGAAGGAAAACCTGAGGCAAAAGCTGAAATTTTCTGGTCAGACAAGTCGAGAGGCGATTTTTCGGGTAGAAATGGAGAAGCATCAGGTTTGGTCGAAGAATATCAGGCGAGACCCACAGTCCAAATGGCTGCTGCAATGAATAGTGGAGAAATTCAGGCTGTTACTAAGACTCCATCATTTGCGCTGGCACGTACTGCTCTCGCCCAATACGCAGACCTGATCAGAGCGGCTCACGAAGAGATGAACTTGCGAATGACGAAAACTTCGGCCAAACCAAGACCTTCGGAACTAAACACGAAAGAGTCCTCCGATGGCATTTCTGGTGGATTTATGGTTGGTAGCAAGCCAAAGAATGAAGCAGAAGAAGAAAGAATGATTGTCGATGCGGACCGGAGCGATAGTATCGATTCTTTGAATTTTGAATCGTCGAATAGCCACAGTGGACTGGACGAATACGAGATGTTTGAGGGAGAGGACCTGCACAGCATTAGGTCAGCGAATGCCTTGACTGGATCGGAGGATGGCATTGGCATTGAATCTGAAGAAATTCCTCTAAGCAATCGACTGGCATTAGGCAGCGGGTTGCTATTCTTGAATCTTAACGATTCCATAAACATCAACGCCTCTCGACTTCCAATCACAGGTGCAGCAGAAGACTTTTCAAGGTGTGATGGCATGCAACCCACGGCAATGTTCCTGCCAGATGTCAAACAAGCGTCTGATGAAGATCTGCTGAATGTGATCAATTGCTTGAAGCAGTCGTCAGCAGACGTTGCTGTTGCCCCATGTCCTGTCCTGCTACGGGAAAAGCACGTACGACCGGTTTCAATGATGTCAACTGCCAGCTCTGATGCAGGCATTGGGGAAGACATGGTGATAGGATTTGGGACAAAATACGAACGACCAATTTCACTGATTTCGAGTGCAAGCAGTGCTGATACAGGCAAGAGAATGATTTACTTTACAATTTATTTTAGTGACTTAGCAATTTCGGCGTTAAAAATCTATTCCGTATAATGACAGAATTGTAAATATGCTACAGAAAATTTAGATGCAGCATGAGAAATTACAATGATTAAAGGTGTCAATGGGTACCCAGGTACCCGATGGCGTCATATTACCTGGGCAGTAAAATTGTGTACGGGTACCAGTGGGAACATAACCCTTGTGTCAAACCCCTCCATTCATTGCAACTAAGGATAGAATCATTAGCTGCAGTGACCGGAGGGCAAGTGTGATTATGTAATAGCTTTGTAGAAATATGAGGGCACAACGGAGATTATGCCAGTTTGGGTACCCTGGTGCCCGTAGAAAATTTGGAAGGGTACTCAGACAGCTCTTTTTTAAAATTTGCAACCCTAATGATTCCTTTGAGTTCATTATCTTCTGTAGAGCAATGTTACAGATGTTTAATTTATTCCGGTGATGATAATCTGATATTTGTCATATTAATCATTCCATGTCATTTCAGAAAAATTTTGGGAGGTTTCAGGTAGACAATTCTCAGAAAGTTTCAGTAAACATTCCATAAGCATCCAAAGGAAATTCAATAATTTTTTCCTGAATAATTTTTTATGAGTTTTTGAAGCATTGACTTTTGATTCTTTTGGGGGTAAGTCCATTTTTGGTGTTTCACGACAGTCTCATTCATTTCTCATAACTTCAGAACTCCATAATTCTGTATTATCATTAATGGAGAACTCAAACTTTCTGGCCATATTTTTAGTTAACATTATTCTACTAAGTGACTGTCCATAAATGACATCACTCACATGGGGAGGGGGTTCAAACATTTGTGATGATGTGTGACGACAGGGGCAGGGTGTCCAGAAATGTGACGTCACATAATACTAAATATTGTTATTAATAACGCAATGCTATGTTACCGCAAGGTTTAATGTATTTTACACTTATAATTCATTTTTTTTAAGTAATTTGAAAAAGTTTCTGAATATCGTTTCAACTATGATATTTATAATGAGTATTTTCAAATGAATTCATTGCAATACCCGCTTCATTCAAGAAATAAGTGCATTGAAACATTAATTTTGACATTAGAAAGAGGGGGTTTAGCGCGTTGTGACGTCATTTTTTAGGGGGTCTGACATTTTGTGACGATTTGTGACAAGGGGGAGAGGGGTAAAAAAACTGCCAAAATCGCGTGACGTCATTTATGGACGGCCCCTAAACAAGAAGAGAGGTTGGCACAAATATGCAATGTTCTTAGTACACTGTCACAAAAATGGAAAAACAGTATCATGATTTTCAGTTTTCACTTTGTAAAGAGCCATTTCTAAATACTTTGTCATAATAATCTTTCATTTTCTGAAATACTGCACTGAGACCAATTTTTTAATATGAAATGGCACGTGTACCTGTTTGATATAAGCTGTTTGCAATGATTGAACAATAATATAATTTGTGAATTAGCTAGTGTCAATGAATGAGTTTTGGTAACTGGACTTTAAAACTGAAATCATTAATTGAATTGTTTATGTTTGTAGCAATTAAAATTGATCTGATTGATTAGCATCCGTCTAAGAGAAAATACTTTCTTGTTATCATTTATCATCTCTTAATAGTTCTTTTATTTGTAGGTTGTCCCATGGAAATTGATTCCGAAATTATGGGTTCGATGATATTTAGTTCTACTTTGGATGAATTGGTCGAGTCTTGGCAGGAGGAGACTGGTCCATGTGCTACTGGTTCTGCTGGGTTTTCAGAGCCATGTGAACCTTCTGACCAACCAAAGGTAGAGCTTCCTCCTTTTTGTCCTGACCAGCTTGAAATTGATGCAGTATTTCAGAATGGCAAGAGTTTTAGCAATGGCTGTGTAGTCGGTCTTGTTGAAAATAACGAAATGGTGGATGGAAATGATCATGAGCAAAAGCAGCCCGAATCCAGAAATCAGAAAGAAACTAACTGTGACAACGATGGCAACAAGAAAGTTGAACGTTGCACGCAACAGGAACAACAGACGGAATGCACAAACAGTTCGTTGCCAAGAAGCTCTTCTGACAGAGATGGACAAGGTTTAGAATTTGGAAAAGATTGCCAGAAAGTTGTTACTGATGCTTACCATCAAAAGGACTCTGCCTGTGACGAGGAGAAACTAGCAGTTGTTGACATTCAAACCAATACTGGATTGAGACAAACAGTTGTTGATGGTAAGCTGCAAGAATTGAATAAAATTGATGATGATGATGATGTTGTTGGTGATGATAATAAACTCCTAACTAGTAGTGATGTAACAGGAAGTGATGTAACCAATGCAGGTGAGCAGAATTTTAAGTCACGACATGATATTGATGCCATGAAGGATGACTCGTATGACAATACAGCTGCTGAAAGAAACGTTTCATCAACTCTTGCTTCAATTTCAACACAAGTGAAAGCGGAAGCATCTAAATGTGAAAGCACTCCAGGTGATAAGTGCGATGATTTGGGTTTAATCTGTCAGGCAGGATTTGGAGTTCAAGAGAAATCTGGTGGTTTCAAAAGTTCCAAGAAAGATCCAGGAACTGATGGCAAGTGCAGTTTTGATGAAATAAGTGAATTTCTTAATCAAAAGGAAATCAGCACAGAAGTGAAATTGTCAGAGCAAAGTGCTATTGCTTCAGATGTGCAAAAGGTCAGAAACGATTTTCGAACTGAAGATCGCCTATTAACTTATGACAGAAAACTTGCGGAGACTGGTCAGGATGAAATCGGATGCCGTGACTTCGAAATAGTTGGCAAAGGAGAATTGATTTTCATGAAAACGACATCTGTGATGCACGATAACGCAAGAATTAACGGAACAAAAGAAAACGTACACACTGCTTCGTCAGATGATTCGGCAGATAGCAAAATACCTCCAATCTCGGAGTTTCTGAACACAAGAACTGTGTGTGTTGTGGGAAATGGAACAAAGACTGAAGATTTAGACACAGACTGCAACGGAACGTCTCACAATGTCATGTCTGGTCGTCGAAATATTTTGAAGAAAATGACTGAATCGGGCACGCAAGAGCTGGAACAAGAATTTGAAACTGATGTTGCAAAGGATCGGATGTTGAATCAAGCGACAACGATAACTGCCATAAATGAAGGAAATCTTATGCCAGACATGGCAGAAATCAATGAAGACAAGTCTGTATGCACTATCCCTGATCTCCAGGCTGTGGATTCTAAATTGAAAGGGCAGGTGACAACGGGGTCTTCAAAAAGTGGGTACATTAATTCCAGTGGTGAAGCAGAAGCTACGACAGATCGAACCAAAGCCAAGGTTACAGACAAAAGTGACATTCTTGAATCGCGGCCCTCATTAGAAGTTGGTGACCCGATGGTATCTAAAGACAATTTCTCTGAAAAAGAAACAAAGTCTGAAAAGTCGCCTCAAAAATCTAGCCATGTCTTAACCGAACAACAGCAACCAATTAACACATCTGGAATAAAGAAGGGCATTGCTAAACAGAATGGATCTTACACGTCGATTGTTAAATCTGATGATAAAACGATGCTTGTAAAAGATGGAGGTAAAACTGTTAGAAGTTCCGATCCTAAGTCCACGACGTTAAGCACAACAACAAGTCAGCAGAAAACTTCCAGCGTTGCAAGGCATGTCTCATCTTCTAGGATTGCCACTAGAAAACCTCCAAGTGGTCAACAGAGCAATAGCCAAGCTTCTGTGGCGACATCAGAATTTTTAGGAGATCTGACAAGAGAAAATACTAAACCGAATTCTAATTTTGATCCTGATGTTGAAACTGCGAAGACAAAAGACGTTGAAAAGCAAATGGGACGCCGGTTCAGCTACGTTAAGGATTCCATCCCATCCATCGGGAAGAAAAATGCCGCTAAATCAAATCTTTTCACACAAATTCCAAAGAGTTCAGGTGATCATTAAATTGCTTCTTTTGCATCATTCTATTTTCTTTTTCCAATGATTCCTCCCACTGCTAACCTTTTAACTGTAGACTACATCTTAGAATATGTACAGTGTGTGCCAATAAATCCCGCTCGATTTTGAAGCAATAGAACTTTCTTAATATTTAAGGTACGAAGGAAATAAAAATACAAAAGTTGAGAAGATTTACTCGAGAATTTGAAAAATCTAGCGTAATTAACATTGCTCTAACACATGATGAAGAAAAATGGTAACAAACAGGTAGACCCGAAATTGACGTCATTACAACATTTACATACGATGCATCACGTAATCACTTAAAACAAAGTTTACTGCAGACTTTGGAAGGTAGTCTTGGTCCAAACGATGTTCAATGTGTTCCTGTGTTCCCCTTTAGCCCCAATAACCAGTGAATTCTGAAATTTATTGGCACACCCTGTATAATTGTATATGTAATTGTGTCCCTTATTGGCTCTTTTAGTAGGTGAGCCATCAACCTGGGTTACATTCTAGGGAACAAGAATCTTGACTGGTCTTGAGTAGATATTTGTCAACAAAGCAGAGTGAAAAGCAATATGGTTTGCATAACACTTAAGGCTGTTGACTAGTGCATTATTATAAAATGGTGGTAGTATAAATTGAAAGCCTATTTTCGTATCACAATTAGAGGTGTGTGGGTACAGCAAAATGCCTACCCTACCCGTACTGGTGCAGAAACTTCCTACCCATACCTGTACCCGTGGGTATGGGTATGTGTACAAGGACCTGTACCCATACTCGTACCCCGTATACCCGTATCTGTTCTTAGGGACTATAGAGAGGCAGCAGCATTATTGTATTACTGAAAGCAGAGTGATTTATTTCAATTGATTTGGTGATTCTTAGTGCTCCCATTCATCGTCCATTGACAGCTGACCACAATGGACTGTGAGATTGACTTAAATTTTACTTAGCAAAATGATGGATTCTATATTTGGAGTGGTTGTTAGAACTGAAGTAGTTAATAATAAGATTTTATGTTGAATTTTGCTTGATGGTATCTTTGATGCCTGCAGGTGGTAAAATTGGTGTGAGGTCCTCGCCTTCATCGTCTGTTCCGCCAATTGTGACTGGAAGTGGAATCAGCCCTAAGGTGATTGGTGGAAAATCTTTTCCAGCAAGGCAGGTCATGGAGCTCTCTGCTACGAAATCCAGTAAAAGAAACAGTCCTTCTGCTGAATCTGCCGCTAAAACAAAGCAGAAGGTAGTTCTCACAAAGTATTTAGGGGTTTTGCTGTTTTCTCATTCCTGACAACCTTAAAATGTCGGTTTTCTGTTTAGCTTCTTGTTGAATAATTTTATTGCATAATATTTCGAGAATGAGATTTGCTCTGCAAGATTCTTGTTGTATGTGCAGTTATTTGCCAGAGGTGGTGGGGTTTCCCCATTTCTCCCCAAAGAAGAGGAAAATCCCAGATAGTAGTCAAAACCTTTATTGCTGTTTAACCATGCTGTAGGTTAAAATTTTGGATGAGGGCAGTTGAACCGCACTGGGTTTTTGAAAAATCTGTGTTTGGACCAACAATTAAATGGTCTAACTACTCCCACTACCATGCTTGATCTTTCCTTCAGTATAGCCAGCAAAAATCAGGAAATCAAAAGGACTTGATTAACCGTTTTAATGACTGCAGTTTTAGATTGTTCATTTCTGTACTGGCTATACACCATTAACCCTTTAATGTCTTTGGAGTTGTAAATTGTTTATTATTTCTGCATTATGAGTTATATACCTTGATGGAGCTGGTAATCTAGATAGTATTGATTTGCTTTAGAATGAATTGAATCCTCAACTGATGAATCAACTGGAAGAAATCAGAGCTCAGCTGAAACAGACACAAAAGCAACTTGGTCAGTTATGTTTCACATTGAAATTTCAAAAACAACTCTGTTATGCATAAAATGAAACTAGGCAAAAACTGAACATTAATTATTTTAGACGAAATGCTAAAAGAACGGGAATCGCTGCACGCGTTGATGATAAACTTGAAGGAAGAACAAGCAGTGGAAATAAAGGGATTGCGAACAAAGCACCAGCAGGAAATTGGATCGTTGAAAAAGACTTTTGTTGAACGGACCAAAATGGAAATTGACAGAAGTGAGTTGTAGTTGTTGCCTTTGCTTCTTGAAAGTTAAATTCAAAGATATGTAGAAAATTTTTTCAATTTGGAAGTATACCGATTATTTTTTTCCTTTGGTCAATATTTCGCGATACTTTAGATTGCAATGGACTTTTGTTTGGTTGTTTTCATTTTAAAATAATTCCAGGTTTAGGACATTTATTTTGATTGGAACTAATTGAGAAATGCAATACATGGTGAGCTGATTATTTAAGAAATAATTATGTTGATGCTCTTCATTTTCAGTTGTTAATCAGCATTCAAAAGAAGTGAAAACACTTAAATCTTATCACGAAAGACATGTATGTATTTTGAATCTTACATTCAACTGAACTGTGTCCACTAGATTTGTTTTTAAGTTATATGATATTTTGATATTTTGCTTATAATTTCAGATATAATTTTGTAGAATTAAAATATGCATTACTTTGTTTATCTCTTAAACAGGGTGCACAACCCGCGGGCCGGATCCGGCTCGCCAAAGGGTTTTATCCGGCCCGCAGCACAATTTCGAACAATACAAGATATAGGCCCGCCAATACTATTTGCATTATGGAATAATGAGGGTTGTCATGGATGAACCGTTTTAAATGCAGAAGGCGATGGCCTATGTTTGCAATAGCGATCGATATCGATGCACTAAACTTTAGTAAAATATCTAAAATACTGGTTATCATTTTATTTTGACTCACTTTGACACTGTCAGTAGTATGAGCAGTTCAATCTCACATATATTAATGTATTTTTAGGTTACTATTATAAAACATGCATTTTTGTTTGTTCAGCCCATGAGCAATTTGAGAACATTGAATTTGGCCCTCAGCGTCAAATGGTTGTACACCCCTGCAGTCTAAAAGCTCACAATTTGAATTGCACAATACTGTATGGTGATTAAGATTTAACAGAATCTGATGCTTTTAACTCATTTATTATTATTATTATTATTATTATTATTATTATTATTATTATTATTATTATTATTATTATTATTATTATTAAGACAGCTTGCATAAGATAGTTTATATAGCACCATGGAAAACAAAGGTCAAATGCTAATTAATTAGTTATCAATATGAAGGTTCTGAAAATTTGGCAGATTCTTGTTTAAGAAATTAATTAAATGTTGAAACTTTATTCAAATTTTGTCTTCAATTAAAAAGATGAGACTTTCCTTTTATAGGACTCACATTTGGAATTCTTTTGATAACAAGTATAGAATGAGAAAAAATATATTGAGTCTTCATCAGTGTTTCATAGCATCAATTTTGCCTTAACCTTACATACAGTTACATCATTAATTCTTCTTCTTATGTTTCAGCTATCTGAAACTAAACATGGCCAGAATTTGTCAAAGGAGACACAGGAGAAGGAACATCAGGATGTAATCTCGGAGCTTAAAGCAAAGCACTTGGAAGAAATCAACGGTAACCAATTTCAAATATTGAGATTTTTTGGGGGGAGTATTGACAATTTTTCCTCCATGCAGCAGTGAACGTTGAGCAGTTTTCAAAGAGGTATTTTGAAATCCATGCTGAGGAAGCATTTACATTTCCACTGGCAAGGAGTGTTTATTAATTTGGTCTGTACAATCAAAGCACTATTTAAATGGAGCATCACATTTTAACAGAATTTGATTTATACTTATGATTTCAGTTTTAAATGGCTTTCAACCAGTAGTCTAAAGTAATGGTTCTTTATAAGTGACTTGATTGATTGATCGATCGATTGAGTTACTTTGGTTGGCTGATTGACTGACTGCCTCACCATTTTGCTGTTTTCTCATACTGAGTGTAAATTCAAGACACTTATTAAGAAGTGGAAAATATTGATTTAATTCTTGTTGTTTGAAATTGTTTCAGAGATCAAGGCCTCTCATGAGCAGCAGCTGAGGAAATCAAAATATCCGGGTTTTGGGCCGTTATTGGCGATGTCTTTATTCTGAGTGAATGATTACAAAATTGTCTTCTCTTCGCTAGGTTTCATCTTCCAGATGCTCTTCTTATTGGCATGATGTCTTTATTCTGTCTTCCCACTTTTTTCTTGGCCTGAATGATTACCATAAAACATTCTGCTTTGTTCGCATAATAAGTCCCACATTTTTAACTTCAGTAAAATTTTTATCCATTAAATTCGTTTTGGGTTCATATTATCTTAAACCTTTCATATAAATCTTCCTTCATTATTGTCCAAAATATGTATATCAATTTTTTAACCTCTTTTGTGCTTTTGTGTGTAGTGCACCCCACAGAATTAAGTTTATTCATATAAAACCAAAAGTACTTTTTTCCCTTTTCCCAGTGTTTAGTGTATCATTTGAATAATAAAGCAGGTGGCATTAATGGGAAAGAGGAAGATGGAGAGAAACTGAGAGAGACAATTTGTAAAGAGAGGGGTTAGAATGGGGAGAGGAGCATGACCATGTTGAACCACATTACTGGCTTTATTGACAGTTTAGTCTATGTAATGTAATGTAATGTAACAAAATATTTGTATAGCACCTCTTCTGAAGAATCACTCAGAAGCACTCCCACAGCAAATTACTGCACATTGACAAAGAGATAAGTTTTAAGTCGTTTCAAAAAGAGGGCCATAGAATTAGGAGTTACTAAGCAACGCATACTGAAGTCAAGATACTTGGTATAAAGTGTCTGCTGTCAGAGGGAGATGGAGAGAGATGAAGAGAGAGAATTTGCAGGGATAGGAGAAGAAGATCAGAAGATGATAACTTCAAACAACAATTCAGGTGGTATTAATGACTTTATTGCTGGCTACTCAGTAAAATAAAACCAGGTGTTACTGCAGCTGACCTCGGCCTGATTATTAATGACAGTCTAAAAGCCAAATCCCTGTTTAATATGATACCATTCATTACAGTGATATGAGATAAGAGTGATATGAGATAACATCACATGAAATACTGATAGGCATTGAGCTATTAATGTTTTTAGGACTTTGAATGAATAAAATATATAATTATAATAATTTGGCCAAGTATGAAAAATGTTATGCGTGGGAATTTTTGCCTCTGTTAAATCTCGTTGCTTCCATCATGAACTGACAGAATATAAATTGCATACAACTGTTTCCTGCTTTAACATTTTGCTTAGATTAAAGTTGAGCAACTGCGCAACAAATGCGACGAAATGTGCAGCAGGGAGTTGTGCTACAAGGACACGTGTAAACGAGAGACGGAACTGCGACAACAGGCAGCCCTAGAGGTCGACAGTCTCAAGGTCGTTGTAGAGCAGAAGAGTGAAGAAGTGACAAAGCTCTGTGAGCGCAATGCCACTTTGGAAGTAAAAGTTAGTTCACTTATTATTATTATTAGTTTATTATTATTATTATTATTAGTTTATTTTTATTATTATTAGTAGTAGTAGTAGTAGTAGTAGTAGTAGTAGCTAGACGATTTCTATAGCGCAGTAAGCATGGCAAAAATGGCCAAAGACAAGAGTGCTTTACAATACTACATATACCCGATGGTGAATAGGTGAGTCTTAAGATTACTTAAGAAAAGTGTGAGATAGTCAGAGTTCGCGACATAGTCCACTTGCAATGATTTCTAATGAATTTAACTGTACATTTATATGTGTGCATCTTTCAATATTCCAATTATCACCTGTTCTCTGGCAATGGCAAGATGGCAGTTTTGTTAGACTCCCTATTTCTGTTGTGCTCAAGACTTTCATGCTACTGCCATGGAGTGTTTTATCCAGGTTTAGGAGGGGAGATTCCCTCCCCCCCCAAAAAAAACCTCAAACCATCCCCCCAAAAATCGCCACACTAAAAAATTTTTGGCATTGAACTGTGCCTCATCCCCTCCAGCTAAGTCAATCCCCCCCAAAGGCCTGGAGTCTGGATAAAATACTGCTGCCATGTAGGTCCCAACTGGAAACTGGTCCCTTGCAGTACCAGGCCAAGCAGGTAGATAAGCACTCTACCCATCATGTAAATCTGATTGGCATAATGATAGCTTATGTTGATTTCTTAACAGCAGCTTAACAGCCTTATGTTGGTTTCTTAACAGCAGCTTAGCAGCCTTATGTTTGTTTCTTAACAGCAGCTTAACAGCCTTATGTTGGTTTCTTAAGAGCAGCTTAACAGCCTTATGTTGGTTTCTTAAGAGCAGCTTAACAGCCTTATGTTGGTTTCTTAACAGCTATATTTTAGTCTTTGATGTTTTTCCAATCTGCCTTTGATTTTTGCAAATTCAGGTTAAGGAAATTCCTGATCTAAAAGAATTGATTGTCGAGCTTCAGCAGAAAATAGAAAATTTGGAGGCTGTGAACAACATTAAAACGGATCATGAAAAGTGAGACTTTCGCCAGAAATAGTTTCCCATTAAATTACTGATTGCTGAAAGTTTTGTTATTCAGAATTCATTACAGACACATCTCAGATATGTTAAAACAACTGTAGAGAGCTACTGTATGTATTCAACATCCAAGGTTATAGTGAAGTAGGGAATGTTTAAGACATTGTAGTTGAATGATTCTCTCTTCTAAGTGATTGTTTTGCTATCGTATATCTTGATTGAAACCATTGGGTGATGTCCCTGAGTACATCACGTGGGAGACCACCCCCAACCGATTCTTGGCGAAACTTAAGACGCATCTTTACAACATTTCCTACTAAAGACTATTGTAAAGGGTTCTTGACTATGGCCTTCGCTACGCATATAGCGCTATATAAATCATCATTTATAATAATAATAATAATGTAGCTAAATTATATTTAGTCAGTTGTTTTTAAAATTCAATTCTTTAAATTCAGACAATTGGCCGAAATGCACCAAGTCCTGCTGAGAAAATTCGAGCGCGAGTCAAAAGCAATGAAGAGACTCTCGATGGAAAACGAGGAGCTGATTTGGCGACTAAGTCAGAGTGACATTGGACCGTCCTGTCTTCAGGACAAACTCCCCACAGGAGACAACTGTGGGTCGTCTTTGATGTCCCGCTCTTACGACGGTCACCACAGTGTGCCTCACGAGATTCCAATCAACTCCAGTTCTCAAGATGCGATGAGTCTGATGTCAAAGTCTTACGACGGATCTTCCATTGTCCCTGTTCCTTCAACCGCCACCGTGACTGAACTGCCATCTTTGCCTTCGAACAAGGCAACGGTCCCTCAAATACCCAGAATAAAACCAAAACGCTCTGGACATTCGAAGTGAGGGATCAAGAAAACCGCGGTAAAACAGCGTGAAGCACAAGTTAGGAAAATTCTTGGCAATAACCGTTCTTTGTCTGAGAGTTGTTTCAATGTATGATGTCTCATCTTGTGAACGTTGAAGTTGAGTTATACTCTCTTTCTGCTTATCGTGCTTTGACAACGTAGCTTGGTTGTCACAGCTCAGTTGCATATGCTTCCATTTTAGCAGGCACTAAATGCCTTGAGAGAATGCACTTTGCAAGAAATTAATTCACTTTAGACAATGCATAAATATACTTCAAAGTGAATGTTTTGATTCATTGCACAACAGAACAGTACGATAAGTCCTGCATTAAGCCAATTCAGTGCATTGATGTTATTACTCCATAATCCATACACACTGAATGCATTGTATTTCCGGGTTTCTTATGTCTTGTGTTGGATGTTTGGTTTCATATTATCAGTAACTGTAAACATTCTTTTGAGTGGAATCATTTTCTTACTGTGTGGCAGTAATTGCGTGTCAGTGTTATTGCTTTGGCTTCAGTGTATTTCTGTTGTGTCAGTTTTGCTTCATTGTACTTTTGTTAAGTTTCCAGTCCAGAAGTGTTAGGTTGATTGAGCTTTAGACAGAAATTTGTAATATGAAGTATTTAAAACATAAAGTGATATAAAATTGTGTGTTGCAAATCTAAGCTCGAAGGCAGTCAGCTATCATGCCTTACATCTGTCTGTATAGTGCCATGGTATTCTTATAGGCTCTGGGTATCACTTTGTGGTCACCATATAGTTAAGGGATGGGCAGCTTATTATAGATTGCCCTGAGGGTCAGATGATACAGGCTGCTTCACCTGTATTTTGAAATTATTAGCCCAATTTCAGTGGAAAAGTTTTTGCTAGAAGATTAAATTGCCTTTTAGTAAATTTTAAGAATAAACCAATATTTTGGTGTGATCTTTATTACTGGACAGGGTGCATGATAATGTTAGCCAAAACATTGGTCATTTAGATCTTGCCAAGCATGAATTGACCAGAGAAAAGTCATTTATTCAGTTTTGATTCTTCAGTATGTTCTATGAATATTTAGCCACAGGAACACACACACCAAAGTGTATTGCTCAAAAGAATGCAATGAATACTCAAAGTACTAAATGTTGATTCTACTGCATTTAACCAAAATACACCTATCATTTCTTTATATCTTATTTATTAGATAGTGATTATCACACATTGCAGATGCTACAGAACTAATCTATACCGCGTTATTATTATTATTATTATTATTATTATTATTATTATTATTATTATTATTATTATTACTATTATTATTCTCAACTGGAAACATCAAATCATTATTGTACATATTATTATACATGTACTGCATATGTGTGCCTGCAATGAGATAAGATAGCCATCATTATCATTAGCATCATAACCATCATCGTCATTGTCGTCATCATCAATAAGCATAATGCTTAGAATGCAATTATAGCAAGTTGGAATATCCTGAAATTCCAGTTATTGTAGGTCAAAGCTGACTCGAATGTAGTGGAAGTTTGATGAGAAGTAATGAACTCTTAGGTTACTTTAATATCGGAAGAACTATCCAGATATATACCTGCATTATATATATATATATATATATATATATATATATATACATGTAAATAGAAAAAGACAATAGACTCCCATAAAAGCACTCTACACGTACAAAGAAGGCAAGAGAGGAATAAGTAGACCCAGGAAAAAATGAATGGATAACATCAAAGAAGACTGAAAGATAACAGATATCAGTAAGATGGAAAGAGACTAACAATGGAAAAAGATGGAGAAGTTTCATGTCTAACCATTTGCCCATAATGAGCCGGCAGAAAGCGACTATGATGATGATGATGATGGCGGTGGTGGTCTATATATCCATATATTATATATATATATATATATATATATATATATATATATATATATATATATGGATATTTCAAGACGGTGCTGTTTTGAAACATTTATTTATAACCACTGATAATTGTAACTGTAAAATGTGTTTGCAGTTTTGCATTTCTTATTTAGAGAAGCACAATGTGTGATTTGTTTCTTTGTTGTTTGTTGATCAAGCGTGGTTTTGAATCTAATCAAAGCTTTTGAAATTGAAAGAAATTTGTTGATTCTTTATTTTACTTGTAAGTTGTTGATAGATTGGTTTGCTTGAAAACAATACACTCTTTAGTGTTTTAATTATTATGATCAAAGGTGATTTTTCTGAGAAATAATGATATTAATATTATTATTATATTATTAGCTATTACTGAAAATATTAAAAAGCTAGCATTAGACTCTAGTATCGAATATATTGCTCAGTTGTCTTCTTGTAAAAGTTTTTTTATTTAGACATTGATTAATAGAAGTGTAGGACATTCTCCCCGTGGACATTATCCCCCCGGACATTATCCCCTCCGGTACACCCTTTGAAATGACACTGCCGGACATAATCTCCCCCCTTGTTTACTCTATGGGCTTTGACTTATAATCAATACCCACACCATAAACCAGACACTAACACTAACCCTAAAGGATACTGACATGCCATGGCATCAGATAACCGATAAGTACCTTTTTAACATTTAGATTTATGATATTGATTTACATTGTTCATTACTCCTTTGCCGGGGGGGGCGGAGGGATAATGTCCAGGGGGATAATGTTCGGGGAGGGGATAATGTCCAGGGGGATAATGTTCGGGGAGGGGATAATGTCCAGCAGGGGGGAGAATGTTCGTGCCCGATTATTAGTAGGCCTACTCCACATTTGTATGTAGAATAACAGGTCGTCCCAAGGATCAGTCACGAGCAGTGTTTATTCTAGCCACCTTGACATTGGGGGGATTTTGAAATGTTTGGGCGACAAGGTCTGAGTCTCCACACTGGGGGGGGGATTTCCATTCCCAGCCAACATATATTTTTTGTGGTGGGGGGATTTTAAAACAAATAGGCAACGGCGGCTCCAGGATTTGGCAGAGAGGGTCTAGAATAAACACTGAGCCACGAGTGGGGGAAACGGTGAGGTAGGCTGGGAAAGAGAATCCAACTGGAAGAGCTGATTGAAGTCTGGATTCAAAAATAGGCCTTCCGGTAGGTACTCAATTGATTGGAAGATCCAGTGGGCGGAGGAAGAGAGTTCCGGAATATCCTGAACCTGCAACTGAAAGGATTCTGAATATCGATCATGACGCCTAAAAATGAGTGAACAGCCGTGTTTTCAAGTGGTTTAGAAGGCGTTAGTCTGTGTGAAAACCACTATAATTGTTCTCTCAGCATTTAGACGAGTTGTGTTAATGAGATGGTCAGTAGGCAGCCATTGGGTTTCTGGATTTGGGTTAAATAAAACTGTTCTAATCTAATCTAACCGTAGACTTCTATAGCGCCACTTCATATTGCATAGAAGCCAGAAGTAATTTGACATAATGGTACAGCGGGAACGCTCCCTTTCCTCTCCCCTCACCTTGACTATTTGACTAAGGACACGGGCGTAATAACAATGGAAACGCCGTTCCCAATCGTCCCCCCACGAAATTACCTCTGATAGGGATCAATGACTTGGCCGGGGTTCAAGAATAGGAGGCTTTCCGTCACCTGTTCAGATGAGTTCAAATTGTCCAATCATCAAAGCTTTCTGAATTACTTCAGATGCGCTGTACATAGACTGGTTCCATGCCACTCCTCTCTATCTCGAGCTTCTCTTCTTGAGGGTTGAATACTAGTCTTTTGCTGTTATGAATAATCACTCTGGCTGTCTGTACTAAGGTCTAGATAGTCCAAGGCGTGTGGAGGGTAACATGGCTATCAGCATGAATGGCTGTGCTGAGAGTCTGCTCGTATACTGGACGTTGTGAACTAATTTTTTAAGCGAATAGATTCTTTTATTTTCGATTTTACGGTGGACTAAATAACAGCTTCATTAACGGCATCTGTTGCCAGTGGCGGCTCCACCGGGGGGGTGGCAGGGGGGCCCGTGCCCCTCTATTGAGTGCCTGCCCCCCCCAGTGGCCCCCCAGTTGGGACCTTATACTTAATGCTATATACATTAAACAACAAATGGTTGGCCCCCCATGATTAGAAGTTGCCACCCCAACGGGCCCCCCCCCCCACTTGCCAAATCTTAGAGCCGCCACTGTCTGTTGCGGGTGAGTTTTTAACGTTTTCATGGCGAGACAAAAGGCCTTTCTTTGTCTTCTATCACACAGTGAATTGAATTAAGTATAAATGGGGTTTGTTGTCCAAAGACGATGAATAAGACGTCCTAAGACAAGGATCGTCTCTCTCTATTGACTTGCTAACCATTACGCAACATAATCGTCAGGATTTCATTACGTTGATTACTGAAATTACTATTATGATGTTAAAATACTATTGTGATATTATTATTACTACTATGATGTTATTACATGAAATTACTATTATGATGTTATTTTGCACATATTTGGAAAATAATAAACTGTTATTGGACTGGATTGGATTGGATTCCAGGGGCGTAGCCAGGAATTTGATTTGGGGAGGGGTATAATGTGATTTGGGGTGGTATAAATCTTTAAAAACTTTGAAAATCTTAAAACACACATTAAACATTTTAAGGGAGTCCGATTTTTTTGGGGGGCTATACATAGCATATATATATATAGCATATACGCCCCGTCGCTACGCCTCTGGCTGATTCCTAGAGCTCGTTCTCGTATAATCTTGAAATATTTTAAGCAATGACGTTGACAGAAAGCGAAAATGTGGTTTCTGACAGAGAATTTCTTTAATTGCTGAGACTGTATAACAAAGCGAATTAATTATAAGGGGCTGTCCATTAATTACGTCCGCAATTTTTGAGCAATTTTTTGAGCAATTTTTGACCCATTCTTCCTTGTCAACAACTGTCAAATATTCAGTGACCCCTATAATTATGTCAAAAACTTTTTGGACCCCATAAGACCAGTGACGGGCCCCCTAAAAAGTTTAGAAAGTTTTTATTTTTGCGGTGATGAGACCTTTTCCACTTTTTTGTTCATCGAGTGTCAAAGTGTGGTGGTAGGCCTAATGACCTTTTTTGCTTGTCAGGCTTTTTTCCGTTGCACTAAATAGTATTCAATGAATTTCCTATTTTTGGTTATTTGTAAAAATTGAAATGGTTGACGCCAGCTTCTATTGACCCCTCCCCCTGTCAACAACTGTCAAAACTTTTTTGAACCCCTCCCCTAATGTGCAGACGTAATTAATGGACAGCCCCTAGAATAACATTGAGACAGAATATACAGCAGGCCATTGACAATTCTGAGCTGCACGCACGGATCAGAGCGGCGCAGGACCGAGAAAGATGGAGACAAATTGTGAATCAGGCTGTCGACACCTACGGGTACAGCCAGAGCCGGCGCGTGGGGCCTTCAAAACCTGCGCCGCAGGGGCCCCGCCGGCCTCGGATATTTAAGAGTGTTGATTTGTCTTATTTTTAAGTAGTAGGCCTATTTGTTTTGTTTTTTGCTCGTCAGGCCATTTGAAGAGGCCAAAATTCAAAATATATACGGATGACCTTTTTTTGCTCGTCTTCAAAAACGTATAAAAACGTTGTCCTCGGAAAAATTGTAGGGGGCCCCCGAAAGTCACGCGCCGGCTCTGGGTACAGCATCCATAGAGCTGGATGATGATGATGGTGGTGGTGGTGATGATGATGATGATGATGATGATGATGATGATGATGATGATGATGATGATGATGATGATGATGATGATGATGATGATGATGATGATGATTGACAATTCTACGTTTTTAAGCAATGAAGAGGGAGACCACTAGAGAATATGGCTGTAATTCGTTTCCGCTGAATGTTTGCATATTTAGACACCTACTATAGCAATAGTCCTTCCATAGGCTTATATCAAACAGGCAGTGGCGGCTCCAGGATTTGGCAAGTGGGGGGCCGTTGGGGTGGCAACTTCTAGTCATGGGGCCAACCATTTGTTGTTTAATGTATGTAGGCCTAGCAAACAAAGATGGAATCACAAGAATATGTGGTTTTAATTAGTTTCATTAGTCTTCTGAATGTTTGCATATCCATAGCCTACTGTAGCACAAACAGGGTATCAATTTTATAATATTTCTGTGGTCTATAAAACCTGTAATAAAAGAAACGAGCTCTCTTAAGCGCCACTCCCGGCTCGCTCTCGGGACGCGTTTGACGGACGGTCGTAAGTCAGGGTTGAGTTTGCGAAGCAGGTCAACTAGCCGATAAATGCAGAAGATGTTTTACTGCTCTTTGGGTTCTGAGGTTTTTTGCGCGTGGCACGGCGGCAACACCGTTGCGCTGTTTTGCACGCGGTAGCTAGAGGACATTTAAATTTAACAAGTTTAATGTAAATTAGTAATATCATTGCGAGAAAATAACGATTTTTTCTACAACGACAAATAACGACTTTTTCGGATTAGTTGTTTAGATAAGCTGGATTACTGTTGTTGAAATCATCACGTTCGAGAAGATGAAGCCACATTGCCCTATGGATATATTGCTGACCACGCATCTTTGCTCTAGATATTTTAAGATTGTCTAAGCACCGAAGAATAAGAAGCAACCGTCGTACTACCTTCGCGCTATATAAATCCACGAGAATAGACCTTGCAATGATATTGAATACAACAATACCGCAGGCGAGACAGTATGATTTCACAGTGCTTCTACCGGTTAAAGAACTTATATAGAGCCAATTTAATAACGCGTTTGACTTCAATCGTATCTCGCTGATTTCCTTTGGGGGTTGGACAAGATATCAGTTTAAGACCTGATAAGATGAAATAGTAGCTATCGACTGTCCCGAAGCAACGATCAGTCATGCAAAAGGGTGTCAGGGTAAACGAAATTCAGCTTCTACAGCCTGCCACAAAGTCGAGAACGGACAGCACCTTGAATGGCTACCTGTACAAGAGAAGTACGGATACCGGGAAGTGGCGACAGCGATGGTTTACCCTCTACCAGAACCTCCTGTTCTATTATGAGAACGAAAGCTGTCTGAAGCCATCGGGAATGGCGTTACTCGAGGGATGCTACTGTGAGAGGATTGTTGTCCCTGGGTCTGGAAGAGGAAAGGAAGCAGAAAAACAGGTAGGTCTACTTTCTCGTCTATTTCCTATTTTACTTTTTTGATTCGAGCATCTCATTTAGCCAGTTAAACTCTGGGTTGGGCTTATGTGAAATACAGCTTTCAGTATTCTGCTAATTTTTGACAAGGATTTCTTTTAGGGTAAAAATCAGGCATGTCTAACAGTGTTTGGCTTTTTCTGCATTTCATTAGAAGGTCTATTGTTATTGTTATGGTTGATGACAATTTATATAGAGCCGTAACATAGCAAGGGCCAAAGTCAAGGGCCCTTTACAAGCAGCATGGATATGAGATGTTGAATAAATGACTTTGGTAACTAAAATATGTGATACATGCATGCAGTAATGTCTACTGTTTGTCAATATTGTGATTTTCCAGTGTGGAGATTGAAATTGCTAATTAGTAATAGGTATTTCTGTGTCTGAATGCATCAAGAAGCCCCTTTGAGATATAATAGGTTATAGATGGTCACTGCTATGGAAGATATAGATATGGTCACTACTATGGAAGATTGCTATATTGATTAGGCTTAAAGAACACTAAAAGAAATTGAACAAATGAACTGCTTATGGAACAAGCAGGGGCTGGTCCAGGAACTTGGTTGGGGGGGGGACACATACCTCTGTGCCCAGGGGCAGCACTGGGGTTTGTTGGCTGGGTGGGTCTAATGCAATCTACACAACCAGGACCTTGATCAGACTACCCCTTCCTCTTCCCCTCCCCCAAATTCAAAATTTCTCTGCCGATTTGCAAGATTTGCTTGGGTGCCCCTGCCCGAGGCTGGGTGGGTTCGGACCCGCGGCCAACCCTCCTAGTGCCTCCTCTGTCTTTGCCCTCCTCTGGTACCCCATGGGAACAAAGGTTTATTTAATCCTGTTATAGGCACTGTGGGTTATAGAAGCCGGGGTGAATTTGAACCCAAAATTGCATACAGCATGTGCATGCAGAAAAGAATTATTATAAACATATCCTTTTAAAGCCAAATGACTATGTTGCCTCTTGTTGTTCATCTAAACTCTTTGTTTATGCACAACTGTCTGAAATGTCCATCAGCAAAAATGTCATGCAGACATTTTCCATGAGTTCCAAACATGGCTATTCTGCAGCTGCTTTGAAGGTCCGGTTGTAATGCCAGGCTCTCTAAGTGATTTGAATTCTATCCCTGCCTACAATCAATTGCAGGTATATTTTGGTCTGAAGAATAATATTCAACTTGAATTATGGAGATAATTTGATTCATGGAGTGAGTCATTAACAGTTCCTGCTGGAACGTTCTCTGCTTGAAATACATCATTTGAGCTGTAAACCGTAAGCAGTAAACCGTAAGCAGTTTAAAAGCACTATTCTTGTTTGGGTTCTTTGTTATTCATGCTAATTACATTTGTGGTAAGGTGATATATATATATATATATATATATATATATATATATATATATATATATAGAATATATAGATATAGAAAGATATATAGAAAGATTGGGAGACTTACGTCATTTTCAATAAATGTATGTACTGAATATATATATATATATATATATATATATATATATATATATATATATATATATATATATATATATTGGCTTGGCTTGGGATTTGAGCAATTAAGACCCGGTTCTATACTAGAAATCCCAGCAGGTGACATAAAGTGACAGGTGGTTCAAGACATGACAGAAGGAAGTCTTCATTGCTGGTTAACTTTTCCCAGCCAAGGCTTGTATGCATTTCTGGCTGTGTAATTTTGTGTGTGGTTGCTACAACACAAAGCCCAACTTCTGTTATTATGATGATTATAATGGTGGTGCTTTTATAGTGTCTTAGGAGGCATTAGCTTGTGTGAAGTCAACTATAATTTCTATTAATTTTTTTACATTGACATTTAATAACATAATTTTATAGCCAGGTTTTCCTAGATAACTTCTGCATCCATTTATTGGGGGGGGGGGGGGTATATCGGCATATATTCCCCTTAATTTCAAATCTACTTTAACATTGTCATGCCAACATTGAAGAGGTCTGCTTGGTATTGTTTCAGTGAGTTAGTGCTGCAAGCTATGTTGTTTAGTGAAACTGAAGAGGCTAGACGAAGATTTTGAAGATCAGAGGTGATGGAGATGAAAAGACACAGTTGGGAGACAGCAGAGTGAGACCCAGAAAAACACCACCCATCAACAATGAAGCAACTACACTTGCACAACTGATTTCCTGTGATACCCTGTTTGTGCCACAGTAGCTATAGATATGCAAAAATTCAGAAGAGTGACTCTCTCTCTCTCTCTCTCTCTCTCTCTCTCTCTCTCTATATATATATATATATATATATATATATATATATATATATATATATATATATATACATATAAATTTAAATATAAATTTAAATATTTATATTTATATTTAAGAGCTATTGCCCTATCTATTTCTCCCACTCTGCTTGTCTGTCTGTCTGTCTCTTTGGGCTACAGTAGGCTATAGATATGCACATTTATAATATTTCTGTGGTCTATAAAACCTGTAATAAAAGAATCCAGTTCTCTTAAGCGTCATTTTATCTCTCGATTGATTTTTTGGACATTTGACAGAGAATAGATTTCTGAAAGACTTTGTATAGTGTCATTACAAATGTCTCTTCTTCTTCTTCTTCTTGTTCTTGTTCTTCTTCTTCTTCTTCTTTTTCTTCTTCTTCTTCTAGAACAAAATTGAGACAGAATATGATGACAATTCTAGTACGGTTTGACACTGCAAAGATGGGGACTCTAGAATATGTGGTTTTAATTCGTTTCATCACTCTTCTGAATTTTCGCATATCTATATCCTACTGTAGCACTAGTCCATGCATTGTCCAATTTCAAACAGGGTATCAATTTTATAATATTTTTGTGGTCTATAAAACCTGTAATAAAAGAAACCAGTTCTCTTAAGCATCATCTTATCTCTTGAATGATTTTTAGACATTTGACATAGAATATATTTCTGAAAGACTTTGTATAGTGTCATTTCAAATGGCTCTTCTTCTTCTTCTTCTTCCTCTTCTTCTTCTTCTTCTTCTTCTTCTTATTCTAGAACAAAATTGAGACAGAATATGATGACAATTCTAGTACGGTTTGACACAGCAAAGATGGGGATACAAGAATATGTAGTTTTAATTCGTTTCATCACTCTTCTGAATATTTGCATATCTATAGCTTACTGTAGCCCAAACAGACAGACTGACAGACACACAGACAGACAGACAGACAGACATACAGAGAGAGTGGGAGAAATAGATAGGCCTATAGCTCTTAAATATAAATATAGATTTAAATTTAAATTTATATTTAAATTTAAATGTATATATATATATCTAGAGAGAGAGAGAGAGAGAGAGAGAGAGAGAGAGAGAGAGAGAGAGAGAGAGAGAGAGAGAGAGAGAGAGAGAGTGTGTCACTCTTCTGAATTTTTGCATATCTATAGCTACGGTGGCACAAACAATGTATCATTCCTATAATATTTCTGTGGTCTATTAAACCTGTAATAAAAGAAGCCAGTTCTCTTAAGCATCATCTTATCTCTCGATTGATTTTTTAGACATTTGACATAGAATATATATCTGAAAGACTTTGTACAGTGTCATTTCAAATGGCTCTTCTTCTTCTTCTTCTAGAACAAAATTGAGACAGAATATGATGACGATTCTAGTACAGTTTGACACAGCAAAGATGGGGACACAAGAATATGTGGTTTTAATTCGTTTCATCACTCTTCTGAATTTTTGCATATCTATAGCTTACTGTAGCCCAAACAGACAGACAGACAGACAGACAGCAGACAGACAGACAGACAGACAGACAGAGAGGGAGAAATAGATAGGCCTATAGCTCTTAAATATAAATATAGATTTAAATTTAAATTTATATATATATATATATATATATATATATATATATATATATATATATATGTCTCAATATATATATATATAGCTGTCTCAACGCTACACGACTTGCTCCATGCACTTCCAATCACCAGTTGTGGCCTTCGCATGGACGATGAGACGATCAGAGTCGTCGTGGGTGTACGGCTAGGGGCCACAATCTGCGATGCTATGGTCTCTGAGGACGGCGCTCATGGGCTCTCATGCCATCTAGGTCCAGGTCGTGTCCCCCGACACTGCTTGCTGAACGACATAGTTCAGAGGGCCTTGGTTAGGGCCGGGATCCCTGCTATCAAAGAGCCGCCTGGTCTCTGCCGAACCGATGGGAAAAGGCCAGACGGCATGACCCTGATCCCGTGGCGGACAGGCCGAAGCCTGATCTGGGATGCAACTGTGGCAGACACAGTTGCCCCCACGTATTTGCCAATCACAGCGCTCGCGGCAGGAGCCGCCGCAGAAGCAGCTGCGGCTAGAAAGACATCGAAATATCAGGCCCTCTCATCCACCTACATCTTCTTGCCTCTGGCATTTGAAACATTTGGCCCCATCAACAACGACGCCCTCTCCTTTATCAACGATCTGGGTCGACTCATTGCCCTACTATCCGGGGACAATAGAGAAGGATGCTTTCTGTTCCAAAGAATATCCGTCACGATTCAGCGTATCAACGCCATCGCATTCCGAGGAACATTTCCAAAGCTGCAACCGAACGAGAGCTAGCACACTATAATTTCATGTCTCCGGACAATTTTTTATCATAAGTCCCTCGGGAATGAAGTACCGAGGGCATAAATATATATATATATATATATATATATATATATATATATATATATATATATATATATATATATATATAGAGAGAGAGAGAGAGAGAGAGAGAGAGAGAGAGAGACAGTGTGTCACTCTTCTGAATTTTTGCATATCTATAGCTACTGTGGCACAAACAATGTATCAATCCTATAAAATTTCTGTGGTCTATTAAACCTGTAATAAAAGAAGCCAGTTCTCTTAAGCATCATCTTATCTCTCGATTGATTTTTTAGACATTTGACATAGAATATATTTCTGAAAGACTTTGTATAGTGTCATTTCAAATGGCTCTTCTTCTTCTTCTTCTTCTTCTTCTTCTTCTTTTTCTTCTTCTTCTTCTTCTTCTTCTAGAAGAAAATTGAGACAGAATATGATGACAATTCTAGTACGGTTTGACACAGCAAAGATGGGGACACAAGAATATGTGGTTTTAATTCGTTTCATCACTCTTCTGAATTTTTGCATATCTATATCTACTGTTGCACAAACAGGGTATCTATTCTATGATATTTCTTTGGTCTATTAAACCTGTAATAAAAGAAACCAGTTCTCTTAAACGTCATCTTATCTCTCGATTGATTTTTTAGCCATTTGACATAGAATATATTTCTGAAAGACTTTGTATAGTGTCATTTCAAATGGCTCTTCTTCTTCTTCTTCTTCTTCTAGAACAAAATTGAGACAGAATATGATGACAATTCTAGTACGGTTTGACACAGCAAAGATGAGGAAACAAGAATATGTGGTTTTAATTCGTTTCATCACTCTTCTGAATTTTTGCATAGCTATAGCCTACTGTAGCCCAAACAGACAGACAGACAGACAGACAGACAGACAGACAGACAGACAGACAGACAGACAGACAGACAGACAGACAGACAGACAGACAGACAGACAGACAGACAGACAGACAGACAGACAGACAGACTGGGAGAAATACATAGGCCTATAGCTCTTAAATATAAATATAGATTTAAATTTATATTTAAATTTAAATGTATATATTCATATATATATATATATATATATATATATATATATATATATATAGAGAGAGAGAGAGAGAGAGAGAGAGAGAGAGAGAGAGAGAGAGAGAGAGAGAGAGAGAGAGAGAGAGTCACTTCTGAATTTTTGCATATCTATATCTACTGTGGCACAAACAATATATCAATCCTATAATATTTCTGTGGTCTATTAAACCTGTAATAAAAGAAACCAGTTCTCTTAAAAGTCATCTTATCTCTCGATTGATTTTTAGACATTTGACATAGAATGTATTTCTGAAAGACTTTGTATAGTGTCATTTCAAATGGCTCTTCTTTTTCTTCCTCTTCTTCTTCTTCTTCTAGAACAAAATTGAGACAGAATATGATGACAATTCTAGTACGGTTTGACAGAACAAAGATGGGGACACAAGAATATGTGGTTTTAATTCGTTTCATCACTCTTCTGAATTTTTGCATGTCTATAGCTTACTGTAGCCCAAACAGACTGACAGACAGACAGACAGACACAGACAAACAGACAGAGCGGGAGAAATAGATAGGCCTATAGCTCTTAAATATAAATATAGATTTAAATTTAAATTTAAATTTAAATTTAAATGTATATATATATATATATATATATATATATATATATATATAGATAGAGAGAGAGAGAGAGAGAGAGAGAGTGTCACTCTTCTGAATGTTTGCATATCTATAGCTACGGTGGCACAAACAATGTATCATTCCTATAATATTTATGCGGTCTATTAAACCTGTAATAAAAGAAACCAGTTCTCTTAAACGTCATCTTATCTCTCGATTGATTTTTTAGCCATTTGACATAGAATATATTTCTGAAAGACTTTGTATAGTGTCATTTCAAATGGCTCTTCTTCTTCTTCTTCTTCTTCTAGAACAAAATTGAGACAGAATATGATGACAATTCTAGTACGGTTTGACACAGCAAAGATGAGGACACAAGAATATGTGGTTTTAATTCGTTTCGTCACTCTTCTGAATTTTTGCATAGCTATAGCCTACTGTAGCCCAAACAGACAGACAGACAGACAGACAGACAGACAGACAGACAGACAGACAGACAGACAGACAGACAGACAGACAGACAGACAGACAGACAGACAGACAGACAGACAGACAGGGAGAAATACATAGGCCTATAGCTCTTAAATATAAATATAGATTTAAATTTAAATTTAAATTTAAATGTATATATTCATATATATATATATATATATATATATATATATATATATATATATATATATATATATATATATATATATATATATATATATATAGAGAGAGAGAGAGAGAGAGAGAGAGAGAGTCACTTCTGAATTTTTGCATATCTATATCTACTGTGGCACAAACAATATATCAATCCTATAATATTTCTGTGGTCTATTAAACCTGTAATAAAAGAAACCAGTTCTCTTAAAAGTCATCTTATCTCTCGATTGATTTTTTAGACATTTGACATAGAATGTATTTCTGAAAGACTTTGTATAGTGTCATTTCAAATGGCTCTTCTTTTTCTTCCTCTTCTTCTTCTTCTTCTAGAACAAAATTGAGACAGAATATGATGACAATTCTAGTACGGTTTGACAGAACAAAGATGGGGACACAAGAATATGTGGTTTTAATTCGTTTCATCACTCTTCTGAATTTTTGCATGTCTATAGCTTACTGTAGCCCAAACAGACTGACAGACAGACAGACAGACACAGACAAACAGACAGAGCGGGAGAAATAGATAGGCCTATAGCTCTTAAATATAAATATAGATTTAAATTTAAATTTATATTTAAATTTAAATGTATATATATATATATATATATATAGAGAGAGAGAGAGAGAGAGAGAGTGTCACTCTTCTGAATGTTTGCATATCTATAGCTACGGTGGCACAAACAATGTATCATTCCTATAATATTTCTGTGGTCTATTAAACCTGTAATAAAAGAAGCCAGTTTTCTTAAGCATCATCTTATCTCTCGATTGATTTTTTAGACATTTGACATAGAATATATATCTGAAAGACTTTGTACAGTGTCATTTCAAATGGCTCTTCTTCTTCTTCTTCTTCTTCTTCTTCTAGAACAAAATTGAGACAGAATATGATGACAATTCTATTACGGTTTAACACAGCAAAGATGGGGATAGAAGAATATGTGGTTTTAATTCGTTTCATCACTCTTCTGAATTTTTGCATATCTATAGCCTACTGTAGCCCAAACAGACAGACAGACAGAAAGACAGACAGACAGACAGACAGACAGACAGACAGACAGACAGACAGACAGACAGACAGACAGAGCAGGAGAAATAGATAGGCCTATAGCTCTTAAATATAAATATAAATTTAAATTTATATTTAAATTTAAATGTATATATATATATATATATATATATATATATATATATATATATAGAGAGAGAGAGAGAGAGAGAGAGAGAGAGAGAGAGAGAGAGAGGGAGAGAGATAGTGAGAGAGAGAGTGTTACTCTTCTGAATTTTTGCATATCTATAGCTACTGTGGCACAAACAATGTATCAATCCTATAATATTTCTGTGGTCTATTAAACCTGTAATAAAAGAAGCCAGTTCTCTTAAGCATCAT
>CM030833.1:1463512-1473512 GCA_018105865.1 Metaphire vulgaris | reverse complement strand
ATTTCTGTGGTCTATTAAACCTGTAATAAAAGAAACCAATTCTCTTAAATGTCATCTTATTTCTCGATTGATTTTTAGCCATTTGACATAGAATAGATTTCTGAAAGACTTTGTATAGTGTCATTTCAAATGGCTCATTATTTTTCGTGCATTTTGGCATTTCGAAAGCTCTAGAAAAAAATTGAGACAGAATATGATGACAATTCTAGTACGGTTTGACACAGCAAATATGGGCGCACAAGAATATGTGGTTTTAATTCGTTTCATCACTCTTCTGAATTTTTGCATATCTATATCCTACTGTAGCACTAGTCCTTGCATTGTCCAATTTCAAACAGGGTATCGATTTTATAATATTTTTGTGGTCTATAAAACCTGTAATAAAAGAAACCAGTTCTGTTAAGCATCATCTTATCTCTCGATTGATTTTTAGCCATTTGACAAAAATAGATTTCTGAAAGACTTTTTATAGTGTCATTTCAAATGGCTCTTCTTCTTCTTCTTCTTCTTCTTCTTCTTCTTCTTCTTTCTTCTTCTTCTTCTTCTTCTTCTAGAACCAAATTGAGACAGAATATGATGACAATTCTAGTACGGTTTGACACAGCAAAGATGGGGACACAAGAATATGTGGTTTTTATTCGTTTCATCACTCTTCTGAAATTTTGCATATCTATAGCTTACTGTAGCCCAAACAGACAGACAGACTGACAGACAGACAGAGCGGGAGAACTAGATAGGCCTATAGCTCTTAAATATAAACTAGAATAGATTTAAATTTAAATTTAAATTTAAATGTAGGATAATACTAATCCAATACCTATACCTAATACCCAATCATTGAATTCATGAGAGAACAACATTTCAATGATCGCCACTTTTTGCATATCAAGCTCTGCACAAACAATGTAATAATTATAATATTTCTGTGGTTAAAATCACGTAATAAAAGAATTTGTTCTCTTAAATGAGATCTTATTTTTTGTTGATTTTTAGCCATTTGGCATAGAAGATCCTCAAGAAAGAACAATTGTGTCATTTCAAATGGCTCTTAAAAGAAGCCCTCTGACGCTGCAATGGCTCTTCTCTAAAGAACAGGTTCTAAATTGAACAGAATATGATACCAATTCTAGTAACGTCGTTTTGCAAAGATCATTTCCAAATATGTCGCGATTCGTGAGGACTAAACGGAAATTTTGCAATAGTCAGCTTACTGCCCACCAAACAGACAGACAGACTGACAGACAGAAAGAGGGAGAACCGATCTACCAATAGTCAACCAATCAGAACGCTTTCTTATTTAAAGACAGAGAGACATACAGATAAGAATCTTAATATTATAGATATAGATTTAAATTTAAGTTTATATTTAAATTTAAATGTATATATATAGAGAAAGAGAGAGAGAGAGAGAGAGAGAGAGAGAGAGAGAGAGAGAGAGAGAGAGAGAGAGAGAGAGAGAGAGAGAGAGAGAGAGAGAGAGAGAGAGAGTGAGAGAGAGAGAGTGTTACTCTTCTGAATTTTTGCATATCTATAGCTACTGTGGCACAAACAATGTATCAATACTATAGTATTTCTGTGGTCTATTAAACCTGTAATAAAAGAAGCCAGTTCTCTTAAGCATCATCTTATCTCTCGATTGATTTTTTAGACATTTGACATATAATGTATTTCTGAAAGACTTTGTATAGTGTCATTTCAAATGGCTCTTCTTCTTCTTCTTCTTCTTCTTCTTCTTCTTCTTCTACAAAATTGAGACAGAATATGATGACAATTCTAGTACGGTTTGACACAGCAAAGATGGGGATACAAGAATATGTGGTTTTAATTCGTTTCATCACTCTTCTGAATTTTTGCATATCTATAGCTTACTGTAGCCCAAACAGACAGACAGGCAGACACACAGACAGACAGACAGACAGACAGACAGACAGACATACAGAGAGAGTGGGAGAAATAGATAGGCCTATAGCTTTTGATAAATATAGATTTAAATTTAAATTTATATTTAAATATATATATATGTATATATATATATAGAGAGAGACAGAGAGAGAGAGGAGAGTCAGAGAGTGTCACTCTTCTGAATTTTTGCATATCTGTAGCTACTGTGGCACAAACAGGGTATCAATTCTATAATATTTCTGTGGTCTATTAAACCTGTAATAAAAGAAACCAATTCTCTTAAATGTCATCTTATTTCTCGATTGATTTTTTAGCCATTTGACATAGAATAGATTTCTGAAAGACTTTGTATAGTGTCATTTCAAATGGCTCATTATTTTTCGTGCATTTTGGCATTTCGAAAGCTCTAGAAAAAAATTGAGACAGAATATGATGACAATTCTAGTACGGTTTGACACAGCAAATATGGGCGCACAAGAATATGTGGTTTTAATTCGTTTCATCACTCTTCTGAATTTTTGCATATCTATATCCTACTGTAGCACTAGTCCTTGCATTGTCCAATTTCAAACAGGGTATCGATTTTATAATATTTTTGTGGTCTATAAAACCTGTAATAAAAGAAACCAGTTCTGTTAAGCATCATCTTATCTCTCGATTGATTTTTTAGCCATTTGACAAAAATAGATTTCTGAAAGACTTTTTATAGTGTCATTTCAAATGGCTCTTCTTCTTCTTCTTCTTCTTCTTCTTCTTCTTCTTCTTCTTCTTCTTCTAGAACCAAATTGAGACAGAATATGATGACAATTCTAGTACGGTTTGACACAGCAAAGATGGGGACACAAGAATATGTGGTTTTTATTCGTTTCATCACTCTTCTGAAATTTTGCATATCTATAGCTTACTGTAGCCCAAACAGACAGACAGACTGACAGACAGACAGAGCGGGAGAACTAGATAGGCCTATAGCTCTTAAATATAAATATAGATTTAAATTTAAGTTTATATTTAAATTTAAATGTATATATATATATATATATATATATATATATATAGAGAGAGAGAGAGAGAGAGAGAGAGAGAGAGAGAGAGAGAGAGAGAGAGAGAGAGAGAGAGAGAGAGAGAGAGAGAGAGAGAGAGAGAGAGAGAGAGAGAGTGAGAGAGAGAGAGTGTTACTCTTCTGAATTTTTGCATATCTATAGCTACTGTGGCACAAACAATGTATCAATACTATAGTATTTCTGTGGTCTATTAAACCTGTAATAAAAGAAGCCAGTTCTCTTAAGCATCATCTTATCTCTCGATTGATTTTTTAGACATTTGACATATAATGTATTTCTGAAAGACTTTGTATAGTGTCATTTCAAATGGCTCTTCTTCTTCTTCTTCTTCTTCTTCTTCTTCTTCTTCTAGAACAAAATTGAGACAGAATATGATGACAATTCTAGTACGGTTTGACACAGCAAAGATGGGGATACAAGAATATGTGGTTTTAATTCGTTTCATCACTCTTCTGAATTTTTGCATATCTATAGCTTACTGTAGCCCAAACAGACAGACAGGCAGACACACAGACAGACAGACAGACAGACAGACAGACATACAGAGAGAGTGGGAGAAATAGATAGGCCTATAGCTTTTGATTATAAATATAGATTTAAATTTAAATTTATATTTAAATATATATATATATATATATATATATATAGAGAGAGAGAGGACAGAGAGTGTCACTCTTCTGAATTTTTGCATATCTGTAGCTACTGTGGCACAAACAGGGTATCAATTCTATAATATTTCTGTGGTCTATTAAACCTGTAATAAAAGAAACCAATTCTCTTAAATGTCATCTTATTTCTCGATTGATTTTTAGCCATTTGACATAGAATAGATTTCTGAAAGACTTTGTATAGTGTCATTTCAAATGGCTCATTATTTTTCGTGCATTTTTGGCATTTCAAAGCTCTAGAAAAAAATTGAGACAGAATATGATGACAATTCTAGTACGGTTTGACACAGCAAATATGGGCGACAAGAATATGTGGTTTTAATTCGTTTCATCACTCTTCTGAATTTTTGCATATCTATATCCTACTGTAGCACTAGTCCTTGCATTGTCCAATTTCAAACAGGGTATCGATTTTATAATATTTTTGTGGTCTATAAAACCTGTAATAAAAGAAACCAGTTCTGTTAAGCATCATCTTATCTCTCGATTGATTTTTTAGCCATTTGACAAAAATAGATTTCTGAAAGACTTTTTATAGTGTCATTTCAAATGGCTCTTCTTCTTCTTCTTCTTCTTCTTCTTCTTCTTCTTCTTCTTCTTCTTCTTCTAGAACCAAATTGAGACAGAATATGATGACAATTCTAGTACGGTTTGACACAGCAAAGATGGGGACACAAGAATATGTGGTTTTAATTCGTTTCATCACTCTTCTGAAATTTTGCATATCTATAGCTTACTGTAGCCCAAACAGACAGACAGACTGACAGACAGACAGAGAGGGAGAACTAGATAGGCCTATAGCTCTTAAATATAAATATAGATTTAAATTTAAATTTAAATTTAAATTTAAATGTATATATATATATATATATATATATATATAGAGAGAGAGAGAGAGAGAGAGAGAGAGAGAGAGAGAGAGAGAGAGAGAGAGAGAGAGAGAGAGAGAGAGAGAGAGAGAGAGAGAGAGAGAGAGAGAGAGAGAGAGATAGTGAGAGAGAGAGAGTGTTACTCTTCTGAATTTTTGCATATCTATAGCTACTGTGGCACAAAACAATGTATCAATACTATAGTATTTCTGTGGTCTATTAAACCTGTAATAAAAGAAGCCAGTTCTCTTAAGCATCATCTTATCTCTCGATTGATTTTTTAGACATTTGACATATAATGTATTTCTGAAAGACTTTGTATAGTGTCATTTCAAATGGCTCTTCTTCTTCTTCTTCTTCTTCTTCTTCTTCTTCTTCTAGAACAAAATTGAGACAGAATATGATGACAATTCTAGTACGGTTTGACACAGCAAAGATGGGGATACAAGAATATGTGGTTTTAATTCATTTCATCACTCTTCTGAATTTTTGCATATCTATAGCTTACTGTAGCCCAAACAGACAGACAGGCAGACACACAGACAGACAGACAGACAGACAGACAGACATACAGAGAGAGTGGGAGAAATAGATAGGCCTATAGCTTTTGATTATAAATATAGATTTAAATTTAAATTTATATTTAAATATATATATATATGTATATATAGAGAGGGGGACAGAGAGTGTCACTCTTCTGAATTTTTGCATATCTGTAGCTACTGTGGCACAAACAGGGTATCAATTCTATAATATTTCTGTGGTCTATTAAACCTGTAATAAAAGAAACCAATTCTCTTAAATGTCATCTTATTTCTCGATTGATTTTTTAGCCATTTGACATAGAATAGATTTCTGAAAGACTTTGTATAGTGTCATTTCAAATGGCTCATTATTTTTCGTGCATTTTGGCATTTCAAAGCTCTAGAAAAAATTGAGACAGAATATGATGACAATTCTAGTACGGTTTGACACAGCAAATATGGGCGCACAAGAATATGTGGTTTTAATTCGTTTCATCACTCTTCTGAATTTTTGCATATATATATCCTACTGTAGCACTAGTCCTTGCATTGTCCAATTTCAAACAGGGTATCGATTTTATAATATTTTTGTGGTCTATAAAACCTGTAATAAAAGAAACCAGTTCTGTTAAGCATCATCTTATCTCTCGATTGATTTTTAGCCATTTGACAAAAATAGATTTCTGAAAGACTTTTTATAGTGTCATTTCAAATGGCTCTTCTTCTTCTTCTTCTTCTTCTTCTTCTTCTTCTTCTTCTTCTTCTTCTTCTTCTTCTTCTACCAAATTGAGACAGAATATGATGACAATTCTAGTACGGTTTGACACAGCAAAGATGGGGACACAAGAATATGTGGTTTTATTCGTTTCATCACTCTTCTGAAATTTTGCATATCTATAGCTTACTGTAGCCCAAACAGACAGACAGACTGACAGACAGACAGAGCCGGAGAACTAGATAGGCCTATAGCTCTTAAATATAAATATAGATTTAAATTTAAGTTTATATTTAAATTTAAATGTATATATATATATATATATATATATATATATATATAGAGAGAGAGAGAGAGAGAGAGAGAGAGAGAGAGAGAGAGAGAGAGAGAGAGAGAGAGAGAGAGAGAGAGAGAGAGAGAGAGAGAGAGGAGAGAGATAGTGAGAGAGAGAGAGTGTTACTCTTCTGAATTTTTGCATATCTATAGCTACTGTGGCACAAACAATGTATCAATACTATAGTATTTCTGTGGTCTATTAAACCTGTAATAAAAGAAGCCAGTTCTCTTAAGCATCATCTTATCTCTCGATTGATTTTTTAGACATTTGACATATAATATATTTCTGAAAGACTTTGTATAGTGTCATTTCAAATGTCTCTTCTTCTTCTTCTTCTTCTTCTTGAACAAAATTGAGACAGAATATGATGACAATTCTAGTACGGTTTGACACAGCAAAGATGGGGATACAAGAATATGTGGTTTTAATTCGTTTCATCACTCTTCTGAATTTTTGCATATCTATAGCTTACTGTAGCCCAAACAGACAGACAGGCAGACAGACAGACAGACAGACAGACAGACAGACAGACAGACAGACATACAGAGAGAGTGGGAGAAATAGATAGGCCTATAGCTTTTAAATATAAATATAGATTTAAATATAAATTTATATTTAAATGTATATATATATATATATATATAGAGAGAGAGAGAGAGAGGGGAGAGAGTGTCACTCTTCTGAATTTTTGCATATCTGTAGCTACTGTGGCACAAACAGGGTATCAATTCTATAATATTTCTGTGGTCTATTAAACCTGTAATAAAAGAAACCAATTCTCTTAAATTTCATCTTATTTCTCGATTGATTTTTTAGCCATTTGACAGAGAATAGATTGCTGAAAGACTTTGTATAGTGTCATTTCAAATGACTCATTATTTTTCGTGCATTTGGCATTTCGAAAGCTCTAGAAAAAAATTGAGACAGAATATGATGACAATTCTAGTACGGTTTGACACAGCAAAGATGGGCGCACAAGAATATGTGGTTTTAATTCGTTTCATCACTCTTCTGAATTTTTGCATATCTATATCCTACTGTAGCACTAGTCCTTGCATTGTCCAATTTCAAACAGGGTATCGATTTTATAATATTTTTGTGGTCTATAAAACCTGTAATAAAAGAAACCAGTTCTGTTAAGCATCATCTTATCTCTCGATTGATTTTTTAGCCATTTGACAAAAATAGATTTCTGAAAGACTTTTTATAGTGTCATTTCAAATGGCTCTTCTTCTTCTTCTTCTTCTTCTTCTTCTTCTTCTTCTTCTTCTAGAACCAAATTGAGACAGAATATGATGACAATTCTAGTACGGTTTGACACAGCAAAGATGGGGACACAAGAATATGTGGTTTTTATTCGTTTCATCACTCTTCTGAAATTTTGCATATCTATAGCTTACTGTAGCCCAAACAGACAGACAGACTGACAGACAGACAGAGCGGGAGAACTAGATAGGCCTATAGCTCTTAAATATAAATATAGATTTAAATTTAAATTTAAATTTAAAGGATAATACTAATCCAATACCTATAGTAATACCCAATCATTGAATTCATGCTGAACAACATTTCAATGATCGCCACTCTTCCAAAACTTGCCATATCTATAATACTATTCCAAACAACGTTCAAATCACTATACTGTATTTTTTGTGACGCTCTATAAAATTTTTGTAATAAAAAATGTTCTCTTAAGATCATCTTATCTCTCAATTGATACCAATAGCAACGTCGTCGCACGCCCATTTCTGAAAGACTTTGCAATGGCATTTCTAAACAGGTTCTTCTTCTTCTTCTTTTCCAATAGCAACGCTTCTTCTTCTAACATCGTCCCACCAACAGAATATGATGACAATTCTAAACGGTTTGAATAGTCAAAAAGATGGGGACCAACGATATGTGGTTTTTATTCGACTAAACACTTCTTAAAAATTTTGCTATCAATAGTCAACCAATCAGAACGCTTTTCAGACAGACTGACAGAGAGACAGACAGATAAGAATCTTAATATTATAGATATAGATATAAATTTAAGTTTATATTTAAATTTAAATGTATATATATATAGAAAGAGAGAGAGAGATAGAGAGAGAGAGAGAGAGAGAGAGAGAGAGAGAGAGAGAGAGAGAGAGAGAGAGAGAGAGAGAGAGAGAGAGAGAGGGAGAGAGATAGTGAGAGAGAGAGAGTGTTACTCTTCTGAATTTTTGCATATCTATAGCTACTGTGGCACAAACAATGTATCAATACTATAGTATTTCTGTGGTCTATTAAACCTGTAATAAAAGAAGCCAGTTCTCTTAAGCATCATCTTATCTCTCGATTGATTTTTTAGACATTTGACATATAATGTATTTCTGAAAGACTTTGTATAGTGTCATTTCAAATGGCTCTTCTTCTTCTTCTTCTTCTTCTTCTTCTTCTTCTTCTTCTAGAACAAAATTGAGACAGAATATGATGACAATTCTAGTAATGGTTTGACACAGCAAAGATGGGGATACAAGAATATGTGGTTTTAATTCGTTTCATCACTCTTCTGAATTTTTGCATATCTATAGCTTACTGTAGCCCAAACAGACAGACAGGCAGACACACAGACAGACAGACAGACAGACAGACAGACAGACATACAGAGAGAGTGGGAGAAATAGATAGGCCTATAGCTTTTGATTATAAATATAGATTTAAATTTAAATTTATATTTAAATATATATATATATTATATATATATATATATAGAGAGAGAGAGGGGGACAGAGAGTGTCACTCTTCTGAATTTTTGCATATCTGTAGCTACTGTGGCACAAACAGGGTATCAATTCTATAATATTTCTGTGGTCTATTAAACCTGTAATAAAAGAAACCAATTCTCTTAAATGTCATCTTATTTCTCGATTGATTTTTTAGCCATTTGACATAGAATAGATTTCTGAAAGACTTTGTATAGTGTCATTTCAAATGGCTCATTATTTTTCGTGCATTTTGGCATTTCAAGCTCTAGAAAAATTGAGACAGAATATGATGACAATTCTAGTACGGTTTGACACAGCAAATATGGGCGCACAAGAATATGTGGTTTTAATTGTTTCATCACTCTTCTGAATTTTTGCATATCTATATCCTACTGTAGCACTAGTCCTTGCATTGTCCAATTTCAAACAGGGTATCGATTTTATAATATTTTTGTGGTCTATAAAACCTGTAATAAAAGAAACCAGTTCTGTTAAGCATCATCTTATCTCTCGATTGATTTTTTAGCCATTTGACAAAAATAGATTTCTGAAAGACTTTTTATAGTGTCATTTCAAATGGCTCTTCTTCTTCTTCTTCTTCTTCTTCTTCTTCTTCTTCTTCTTCTTCTTCTTCTTCTTCTTCTAGAACCAAATTGAGACAGAATATGATGACAATTCTAGTACGGTTTGACACAGCAAAGATGGGGACACAAGAATATGTGGTTTTTATTCGTTTCATCACTCTTCTGAAATTTTGCATATCTATAGCTTACTGTAGCCCAAACAGACAGACAGATTGACAGACAGACAGAGCCGGAGAACTAGATAGGCCTATAGCTCTTAAATATAAATATAGATTTAAATTTAAGTTTATATTTAAATTTAAATGTATATATATATATATATATATATAGAGAGAGAGAGAGAGAGAGAGAGAGAGAGAGAGAGAGAGAGAGAGAGAGAGAGAGAGAGAGAGAGAGAGAGAGAGAGAGAAAGAGAGAGAGAGAGAGAGAGATAGTGAGAGAGAGAGAGAGTTTACTCTTCTGAATTTTTGCATATCTATAGCTACTGTGCTTTTAAACAATGTATCAATACTATAGTATTTCTGTGGTCTATTAAACCTGTAATAAAAGAAGCCAGTTCTCTTAAGCATCATCTTATCTCTCGATTGATTTTTTAGACATTTGACATATAA
>CM030833.1:1370912-1463412 GCA_018105865.1 Metaphire vulgaris | reverse complement strand
CTAGCATTGTCGAATTTCAAACAGGGTATCAATTTTATAATATTTCTGTGGTCTATAGGCAGTGGCGGCTCTAGGATTTGTTAAGTGGGGGGGCGTAGGTGTGGCAACTTTTAATCATTTGCTGCTTAATGTATGTAGCATAAAGAATAGGGTCCTAACTGAGGGGGGAATTTGGAGGCCAGGCACTCAATAGAGGGTGAACGGGCCTCCTGTCCTCCCGGTGGAGCTGCCACTGCCAATAGGCAAAGTTATAACAATGTTTCTGTATGTTAAGCCGTCTCACAAGCGTGTATTGATTGATCTCTTGGTGTTTCGGTTTCTAGTGTGGTAGTTAGGTTATTTTGCGGAAGGACACATCGGGACGCCGGTCTCCACTTTAACCCAAACAGTATCAGAATTAGTCCGTATCGAATATCGAATATCGGCATCACCGACTCGCTAAGTAATAAACATACAACAGTTACCTATGAAAAGTTATTCCTCTGGAACGTAATTGTTCGTTGTCCGTATTGCCACAGCCAAAAGCAATACAATAGAACACCATTTTCATATAATTTCTACATCTACCGCGATGTTTACAAATCACCCGGCTCTCACGTGATATTAAAGTCTATGATTAATAGAAGGTCTTTGGAAAAAAAACCATACTGGCAACCTTGATGTCGCTAATGTTGCCTCTTACCGTTTTTAAAAAAACTTAACGCTATCTTTGAACGTAGTAGTAAGTAAGTAAAATCTCGTTAATTTCTAAAGAGCTTTCAAAGATGCACCGAAGTAGCTCCTTATTCCTATGCGCTTAATCTCAAATGAAGTAGCTATAGCCAAAAGTGGGTCATTCATACCGGGGCATTTAATCAAAAGGGCGAGTGGGCAATAGTAGTAGTAGTAGTAAGTAAAAGTAAAAAAAGTAAAATCTCGTTAATTTCTAAAGCGCTTTCAAAAGATGCACCAAAGTAGCTCCTTATTCCTACGCGCTTAATCTCAAATGAAGTAGCTATAGCCAAAGGTGGGTCGTTCATGCCGGGTCATTTAATCAAAAGGGCGAGTGGGCAGGATGCTATAGCTATGGAGGAAATGATTTTATAAAGAGAAATGATTTTAGTTTAGAAAGAAAAACATGAGGAGATATTGCAAGAAGGGGAGAAAATTGTGACTCGGAGTTTGTTATTTGGCTTTGATGTAGACAGCGAAGGGATATTGGAATTGAGTTCCAAAGCTCAGGTGCCGCATATGAAAAAGCACGATTGCAAATTTTGAGAGATGCAAAGTGCAAAATGTTTAAGCAGAGGGTTGGTCCAAGAAAGAAAAACTTTTTTAGTGCAAGGGTTGTGGACAAATGGAACAGTTTGGACGAGGTGGGAGTGACAGTTGAAACAGTGAACGGATTCAAAGGCTATCTAGATAAACTAGGTTATTGAATGCAGATGGTTACATCAGTGGTTTTCACACAGGCTTACTTAGCCTCCTAAACCACTTAAAATCACATTATTATTATTCAGAGGTCGAAGGAGAGTTACATGTGAAGAGGATCTAGTAGGTCCAGGTTGCTGTGGAATTATCAGATTTCTTAGGTAGACTGGTTTTGATGTATGAAGTGAGTTATAAGTCATCGATATTATTTTATATTCAATGCGTTCTGTTATTTTGAGCCAGTGGAGAGATTTGAGTAATGGTGTAATGTGGCAAAATTTAGGCGATTTAGTTACTGCACGAGCTAAGGCATTTTGAATCGATTGGAGTTTACATATGGAAGCCTTTGGAAGATTGTGAAACAGTGAGTTGTAGTAGTAGCATGGGCGTCCGGAGGGAGGTGCAAGGGGGTGCAATTGCACCCCCCTGGAAAAAATGTGGAGTTATGAAAAAAGTAAAATTACTTCTTTCTTTCGTCACAAAACCTTGTTTTGCACCCCCCTGGAAATTTTTTCATTTATTTTGTCACAAGACCCTGTTTTGCACCCCCCTGGGAAAATTTCTGTGGACGCCCATGAGTAGTAGTAGTAGTAGTAGTAGTAGTAGTAGTAGGAGGAGGAGGAGGAGGAGGAGGAGGAGGAGGATTAGTAGTAGTAATAATAATAATAATAATAATAATAATAATAATAATAATAATAATAATAATAATAATGTGATTTTATGTGGTTTAGGAGGCTAAGTAAGCCTGTGTGAAGTAAGTAAAGTAAAGTAAAATCTCGTGGATTTCTATATCGCCTTGGTAAGCAACACAACAGTTGCTGCTTTTTCTTAGGCGCTCAGCCTCTCTTAAAATAGCTATGGGGAAGGTATCTTATCAGCCAGGCAATAGTCAACATCCAAAGGGCAGTGAGGCTAGGTTGTTACAGCTTTGGAGGATATGATTTTAGAAAAAGGAAGGATTTAAGCTTAGACCTGAAGACTTGAGGAGATAATGCAGGAATTATAAACCAGTGAAAACCACTGATGTAACCAACTGACACATGACTAGTGTCATGTGTCAATCAAAAGAACATCTCAAACATACTTATTTCAACAATGCACCATTATATACATACATACATACATACATACATACATACATACATACATATGTACACTAGCTATTTATATTGCGCCGGATAAACGTACAGCAGGTGATGAGGAAAGCAGCTAGATATTGTTACAAGTTTACAACCGCACACAAAGGGTGGAGTTGACAGTGGATAAGAATAAAATGTGTGCATGTTTCTGCTGCAAACGTGGAGTGCATCACTGGCCGGTTAGTCTGTTCTTTGGTCAGTCTCATTAATATAAAACTCAACAACTGGACCCAGGGTGGGCAAGTAGATTACTTATTTCAGTTGTGTGCCGAGGGTTAATTTCTCTATTTTTAACAGCCACAGAAACAACCGAAGCACACAATTTAATTGAAGATAATTTGCAAATTCTCAATTTTAGAAAGCACATGGATGCCCAGAACATATTCCCACTCTATGGCTATTAATATTACATTAACAGAGATCTTAAGGAGTCAACTCACCAGTGGTTAAAGTGGGTCGGGGCCCACCGGGGCCCGGCCCCGGCACCTCATTGATCGGCCCCACAAATATATCCCGGACCCAGGGTTTTCACAACGTAGGGCCTCGGCATCTCCAACAAACCACTTTAACCACTGCAACTCACCCTGTTATCACATAAGAAAGGGCCAAATAAATGCAACAACTGAAATGACAAATTGTAGGACTTGTGTCTCGAATTTTCCTTAACAATCATTTTAAATGCTTTCTGGTATCAAATGAAGAATCCTAGAATTGTGGGCATGTGGAGTTGAATTGTCATGTCACACCTTCAATCTGTCTCTGTGCAGTTTCATTTTGAGTATTTTCTAACATTAAACTTGTTCTTAATTAAGTATTTGTTGCTTTTAAATCTCATATGGTGATCTTGCTCATTGTTATCACCAATCCAAAGAGAAAGTAATAAATAACAAAGAATTATTTAACCAAACTCTCTCTTTGCATAATTTAACTTCCAGACCATGCCATTAGACACAGGTCTAACATAATACAACAGATGACAACAAAATCAAGTTTAAAGTTAATCTTAAAATTAAACACCAACAGTGCAAATGAGCAGATTTAAGTAATAAACTCAACATTCAAATGTTAAAAAAGCTGTCAAATGAACGTAAAAATTCCAATAACCCAACTAGCATTTCCATTGATCACTGCAGTAAATGCAAAATTTAACTCCTGATCCTTATCCTTAAGAAGCGAGTGTTGACTAGACCTAAATATCTTGGGAAACAAGATTATCTTATAGCAACGAGTCATTATTAATACAATAAGCTACAGTAGACATGATATTATCAAGCACAAACTCCACAAAAATATATTCAATTAGTCCTTTCAATATATGGAGTCTACAATATAAACAACTGCTAGATCAATCCTAGTGTTCATACTATTTTAAACATTAACAGCCAACACTATGCCATGAAAAGAGGAAACCTTAACATTTCTTTCTTCTTATTTAATAACTCAAGTGTAATTAAAACAATCAAACAAACTCAGACCAATAAATGCATTCAGTTACTTGACAACACCACACTCAAAAGCATTCGAGAAACTGCAGTTTGCATTCAAACACCAGATACAACAGACATTGGGCAAAATACCTGCCACACATCATAACAGCAATGCCGTTTCTAGTGTTATAAACAACTGGTTCATAATTTCCTGCAGAAAACCACTGTGACAATGACAGTTTTGAAAGGAATAAACATATAACCTCTCTGCCCACAAAGCAGCACAACGTTTTAACTTTCTCAATTCAAATCACCAACACACAGCAGTTAGATTTATAATGCTGTTAATGTACCAGCACAAGCTAGGGGCTGCCCATTAATTATGTCAACAAATTAGGGGAGGGGTCTGAAAAAGTTTGACAATTGTTGACAGGGAAGGGGTCAAGAGAAGTTGATGTCAACAATTTCATTTTTTACAAACAATTTTGACACCCAAAGACTAAAAAAGGTCATCACCACATTTTGACACTTGATGAGCAGAAAAACACAAAAATAATAACCTTCCAAACTTTTTAGAGGGACCTGTCACTGATCTTTAGGGAGGGGGTTGTAAACCAAAACATTTTTGACATAATTATGGGGGTCATTGAAAGTTTGACAGTTGTTGACAAGGGGAGGGTTAAAAATTGCCCAAAAACTGTTGATGTAATTAATGGTCAGCCCCTTACAGTTGATCCTATCCTCAGGCTAGCAAGTGGTATGATTTCAGAACATACCAGTTTAACAAAAGTCTTGTTAGCTAACAATTTCTCGAAAGGGATGCAAATCCCTGAGATTTGTGAACCGAATCAGTTTACCCTTTCTAAACTCGAATGAGCAATGACACAATCCAACAGATAGAGAATTAATAATTACGTCCAAACACTGACATTTTTTTAGTCTTTAAAGTAGCACAAGTCATGACTTCCAACAGAATACTATACAATCTATCACAATCATATGCATGGAGCATCACTATCGATGTTAGATTCGCTGAAGGAAGTGGACAGCTTAACCTCTATGGTCAATACCCAAAGGCTTAATTATAAAATTTGATTTTAGCGGTCTGACCCTCCCACTGGAAGAACAAAATTGGATGGGAGGGGAGTATTTCAAACCCCACCACTTTGTTGAAATATCAAAAACTGATCATACAATCATAAAAGTGAATGAAAAGTCATGACTTCCAACAGAATACTATACAATCTATCACAATCATCACAATCACATGCATGGAGCATCACTATTGATGTTAGATTCAATCAATCAACTTCTATAGTGCCACTATCATAATAACCAAGGCATCAGCCGATGGCACACCAAATCCAAATATAATTAGAGCCAGGTCAAGCCAGAAGGGGAAGTGGACTTAGCATGATTTAAAGTGGCTTATAAGGCATTACTGCCTGTGTGAAAGTCACTAGGGGCACTAACGGGGCTTGAACCCGCTCCGTCAGCCTGACGCTCCAGCACGTAACCCACTCTGCCATCTTCCGCCCTCTAAACAGCTGAAAAACTGTATGGGCACCAAATTGAAAAACTGTATGGGCACCAAACTTACTCAAATACTACACACAAGACTATAGACAAAAAAATTAAACACAGTGTACTGGCAATTATCCGCTAGTTACTCAATTTCCAAATGTTTCTCCAACATCACTTTTTTCAACGGTTGAAATTTTGGTGACCATTGTACAGTGAATAACTTGTTAATAAAATATTTCATTACACTTATAAACAGCTACATAATGACAAATACATGTGGACTGCATAATAATTTTAAAACTACAGTCCAAACATTGAAGACAACTTTCATACACTGATCAGAGAATATATGCATATAATATTTTAATAGTGCAATACGATCAGTATAAAGTATAAGATGAGGAGAATCTTTTTCTATGTATGTATGTATGTATGTATGTATGTGTATATATATATATATATATATATATATATACAGTGCATTATAAGTACAATCTTGTATCATAGTAACAAGTGTTGATACTCTCATCATAAAGTACAATATTGTAGCATATAAATAACCTTTTGTAAATGCTTCATGACAAATCAGCAGCGTAATGTATTTAATAAAATGTCCACAATCTATTGTCAACATTGAAGATGTCTCATGAAGCTAAAATTGAAACTTGCATATTCAGTTCATTGCGTAAAATGGAGGATATCATGCTAGAAAGTTAGGAAACGTAACACAAGAGAGAAATACAGATGATGAATAATTATAAAAGGAATTATGTATGTTATGTGAATAACATAATTATGTCTTCATTCGTTATGTGAATACTCAATTTCTAAATGAATTTTAGCTTTAATGCTGTTTAAATTATGAAACCTGTGCATCATATTTTTAGATGCAGTTAAATTCCAAACATCAACACTTTCAATGGAGACAGCTACTATCTACCTAATTTCCATTATGGTAAGTAATTAAGAAAGTAAGTAGAATCTCATAAAAATAGTACCTCAATAGTTGCCTATTCCTAAGTGCTTAGTATAAATTTGAAATAGCCATAGAAAAGGATCAGTCAGGCTGGATAATTTTATCCAAAGCAAATGCTAAACTAAATGCTTAAAGATTAATTATTTGCAGAAACATTTCAAACATTGGCTGAAATTATACTAACACTTTCAGGGGTTTAAAATATCTGCATTTGATAAAACTTGTTTCGGAGACCCTTGTGAAATGTCCCAAGGCCAAATAACATGATGACAAAGTACAGAAGAACAGAAACATACTGTGTCATAATATATTGTGACATAGTCTCATAATGCAACAAACTAAAACTGTATTCAAATGAGAAAGTTTATAATGACTGATCTGTAAGTCATTTACGTTTGCACATTTAAGCATTTGATGCAATTAATTATGTCGAAATAGATTTACCCTTTTTTTGTTTGAACGCCAAATTACCAAGACGCATTTCGGACAAAACCACAAAATTCTGCGGTTAACAAAATAAAATGGTTTTGACAAGATTCACGCGAGACAAATGAAAAACACGACAACATGAAGAGATGACTAGCAAATCGCAAAGACCATTAGGAACTACGTCATCAATCTTTGTCAAACTTCACATCACACATCATAGCCTTAGAATGTACAGACCATGATACAGATACATTAAAGAATAGAATCATTCGGATACTGAATGATACACAGGATCACCAAAGCAGTTAAACTATATCCTATCCATGCATCACATACTGTGGTTCGATCTAAAGATATCCTCTCACACTTTGATAAATTCATCTATGTTACATTCTTACGATGGGCATTTAGCTAGATGTATCTGATTGCTTAGTGAAACCCCAAGAAGTTGGTTAACTCCTATGGGTGTTCAAAAATGCAAATTGCATACTTATTTAAATTAAAATGTAGAAAACGAATATATAAATGTACAAAAACAAATATGTTCCTCTAAAAACACGATGTTCTAACATAACAAATTTAATAAATAAACAACTAAATTCACATCAACATGGCAAATTTCCTTCAGACAAGATTGAAAGGCTGGAACGTTATTTGTATGACCATTCAATGGCCATGTTCATAAGGACAAAAGAAATTATAAACATCTGTTATTCCAGCATCATTTCTTTCACTAGATCATAGCAGAATTTCCAGAAATAACAATTAGCACCAGGATAGCCGACTATTATGTCAAATCTGTGGTGTCGAAAACCGTAACAACCATAATTCTTGACTTGCAAGCTGCAACACGCTTTTCCAAAATGGCCGTTTCCTTCTCAAGAGCCTCCACATAACTAGGATCATCGCGATCCATGTGCAGGGCAACATGTACTGTCAAGCACAACATCATACAGATACATAGTTTAAAAACTGGTATAACACACCAGTATTAATTCATCATATTCCCCAACTGATTTGGTACCTTTGGCAAGTGTAAATAAGTGACCGACATTAGCGCGTTGACATTTGCACGATGACATTTGCATGACAACATTAGCACGCCGACATTTAGCACGCCGACATTTACACAATAATTACTGTAGTGTTAAGGTTAGGGTTATAGTTGGGGTTAGAGTTGGGGTTAGGGTTAAGGGCAGGGATAGAGTTAACCATATCCTTTAAATTTATAGTGCAATTATTATATTGGAGCGTAGTCATGTTTTGCTCGAAATACGCGTTTTTGTCAGTCGCGCATTTGTCGGCACACATTTGTCGATTTTAAGTTAGCGCATTTGTCATCACGTGAATGTCGATTATGCAAATGTCAGGGCGCAAATGTTGGAATACCCCTTTTGCAAACCTATACAATATGCACACAGTCATTAATCATCTTTTTGTACTTCCAATATATTTCAATGCACTGCATGGCGGTACAGCACTATGACAAAAGTTTCAGAGTTCTTTTTCCACCAAATATTCAATTATTCATACTTATGGCATTTGTCTATGAGCCAACACGCTTATAAACATATATTTCATAAATGCATAGAAAACCTTCAATCAGACAATTGAAAACTGTAACAATGGCTTTAGAAAATAAAATATCATAGTAGTAAATACTATTCCCAGATTTTTTTAGTGTCACTGATGCAAGCAATGGTCAATAGTTTAAAAATGGGGCTAGACTATTTCCCCACCCAAATTTTGAATCTTAGTGGGAGAGGCAGCCATGTGAAATCCACATATTTTAATTCCCACTGGGCCATCTTCAATCAGTGGGGGTAAGGGGTTACAGTTCACAACTTCAGCATAAGAATTGTATTATAGAAATATTGTAGAAGTAGTGAGTACAGTAACTGATTGGGGGCATTCATGACATTGTATACTGCAAAGTTCTGGTGTTATACGTAGACTCAAAGACAAGAAGACAAAGAAGGAGAATACAGGAAGAAACCTACAAAAGGACAAGAGGACAAAGAATGAGATTACACAGCAAGACCATAATGTCAATAAATGGCCAGATGGAACATAGTGGTTCTCACACAGAGGGCAGATTCCACTGAACCACTCTAAAACCTGTTTAAATCATCATCATCATCATCATCATCATCATCATCATCATCATCATCATCATCATCATCATCATCATCATCACCACCACCACCATCATCATCATCATCATCATCATCATCATCATCATCATTATTGTTTAACATTGCATTGATGATATTCAGAATGTCTACATACGGTCATAACTCCATGATTCAGGTTCTACCATGAGAGTTCTCTTAGCGGACAACAGTTCATCCTTAAGAGTTTCTTGACGACAAAGAAGTTCCTGAATTTGGTTTTGACGTCTTTTCTGAGTCACCAAAGGATCGAAAGCACTAGCAACTTCCTGTAAAAGTTGCATTTCATGTTGTGAATTTATTCAAATTAAGACTGTAAGTAACTAAAATCTTGTGAATTTACATAGCGCTTTTAAAATGAATGTGATAGCAGCTGCTTTTCTTGGGTATTCAGACTTGAGAAAGGTCATATCTAAATATAAGTTCAATGCCTATCAAGATCTTGCAAAGCTAAGAGAAATTATAAATAAAAAGGTAATTCTGCTTTAAAATCCTCAGTTTACAATTTGAAAAGTTTATTTGCCATTAACAGATTCAATTTTAAAACTTGGTTTTGAAATGTGAATTTCTCGTTTTAGAAATAAGAATTTCAGAATTTGATTTACAACTAAAAATGTCATCTGCCACAACCTGAAATGATCAAATGTATCGACTGTTGTCATGGCAGCTGTAGTCATGGCAACAACATAGGATATAGCAGATGCATTCACATATGAAATTGCAGCAAGTCAGCAACATTACATACCGAATTGTTCAGTTCCTCCTCCTCCTCCTCCTCATTCTCCAGCATTCTGTGATCAGTGAAAATATATCCGGGAGAGTTTACGTTAAACTCCATTTCAGTAACTGAAAAATACAATTCACTGTTGCCCAGATCCCTCAAAGTATGCAGCATTTCATGGGATTTCCAAAGGCAAGCTTGAATTGAATGGCCTGCAGATGCAACGTTACCTAGCAATATAGATATGCAACAGTTCAGAAGCACTGCATAACATCCCAACTTAAAGCACAATTAAAATGATCTCAGGTGTAAAAATCCACTCAATAAACTCTGCAGACAATCAATGGCAGAACCAGGAGTTTTGAACTGGAGACTGAAGACCATGTGATGATGATGATGATGATGATGATGATGATGATGATGATGATGATGATGATGATGATGATGATGATGACCAAAATAATAAGACAGTGGTGCAAAACTGACTTCAAATATCAGGCACACAATAGCTGGATTGCATCACTTTAAACAGTACTGTGTCTTCGTACTGACATTTGGTGTTATGGCTCACAAGAAATTGCCAGTTTAATATTACAACAACAACAACAATAATAATAATAGTAGTAGTAGTAGTAGTAGTAGTAGTAGTAGTAGTAGTAGTAGTAGTAGTAGTAGTAGTAATAATAACAACAATAAACAAATACTTCTATTTTGATTCATGCTTTTATTTGCCATAGGCTTGACTACTGTGGTTCAATTTTTGCTGGTCTTCCATCGGTGTGACTTGGTAAACTTCAGATGGTTCTTCGTTTGGCAGCTAGGCTGATTGCTGGTGTCACAAGACATGATAACAATAGTGAATGCATGATGTCTGTTCTACAATGACTGCCTTATCCTGCTCGAGTTGAGTTTAGTGTGTTGAGAGTGGTTGCACTCTCTCTCATAGATGTAAAAAACGTTAGAAAAATAATTAAAAAACATCAAAAATGTTTAAAAACGTTACAGAAATAAAAACGTTAAAAATGTTGAATAAAAAACGTTACCCACATTTTTCTGAGCGAGATTAATGAATGTGCCTTACCTACCCAAGGGGAATTAACAATCAAGTCACACTATGCAAAAGGATTGTGATATGAAATAAACAGCAATATACTGGCATAAATTTCAAAACACAGCCTGTTGACATTTTCTTATATGGCCTTGATTTCTCTTAGACGATACTGCTTGGAATTTATAAGGTAGGCTTAACAGTAAAAAAACCAACAACTGCACAGGTCCACAGGACACAGTCGACACACTACAATCTGTGTTTTATTTTGCCAACGTTTTTTATAATAAAAACCCTGGTAAAAATAAAAAATGTTAAAAACATAAAAAAACGCCTATTACATATATGCTCTAGAGATCTTGATGGTGCCCTCCATCTTACTATCAGAGCTACTCCGCCCTCTTAGCTCTATCCCAGGTCGGCCATGTCTTCGGTCCACAACCCATGGTCTTCTCAGTGTGCCCCAAGCTCAAACCTCTTTGTTCCTGAAATGAGGTTTTGAAACAGTCGGCCCTATCCTCTGGAATGCTCCTGACACCAGCATGCATGGCTTAACAACTCCTAATTCTATGGCTATCTTTTTGAAACGACTTAAAACTTATCTCTTTGTCAAGATACAGTAATTGCAGCGGGGGCGTTTCTGAATGTTTCTTCAGAAGAGGAGCTATACAAATAGTCTGCTACATTATGTTACATTATAGATAAGTGAAGCCTGAAATATAAAAAAGACCAGAACTTTGATAATAATGCAATGTGTGCTTACCACAACTTCCCTCTTTGCTGTTACTCTGACAAGAATTAAATTCCTGGTGAACTTCAGAGCAATTCATTGAGGCTGTCTCAGAAGAATTCTGCCTCTTGGCAAATTCATGCATCGAATGACAATGGTGGACAGATGAAACTTCAAACTCGGTGGACTCGCGAGTTGCGTACAGTTCGAGCGTCTCCGAGCAATTCCTGCTCAGTGATCCAGAAACTCCAAATTCTTGTAATGAAAGATTATCTCTGTCATTTGTACAATCCAGAGGTGCGTCAGTCACATTGTCAAGAGCGTCGCCGTTCTGATGTGTTTTCTGTGACGAAGACTTGAAGCTGAACTTTCTAAGAAGGTGACAAGAAGATGCAGCGACACAAGAAAAAAGCGACATCCCAAAGAAATGATCTCGTTTGGCAGACTTCCTTTTCGGTGGAAAAGATGACACCAACTGAGTTTTGGCAGCCCCGTTTGGCAACTGATCACATGACTGAACAACGTCATTATTTTCAATGCAACTAGAACTTCCCAGGGGCGTAGGAGCAGCTGGAGAATGCAAAGACGCACGCGAATCGAATTGTTGATGAGCAGGCGAACTGATTTCAATCTGATTCTGAAATTTTGAAAGACCGTCTGATTTCACAGCTGCAAACGTGCATTCCTGAGAAGACAAATCGTATTCATAGTTTGAAGTTACTTCTAGAAATTCACTGTCTGTCAAATCGTCATGTAAAGATGGCAACAAGGGTGAGAAGGGTTCCAAAATGTTCGGATTAGATGCACCATCTGGGTTACATAGTCTGGCAACGCTTGAACCGAACTGAGAACTCCTTTCTAAAGTTCTTTTAAGAGAAGATGGATTCACGTTCTGGTAGAAATGAGCATCGCTCGCGTGTTTGGAACTCGAGCATAACGACTGCGACTCGTCACCACCACCACCGAGCGAGGCGCCTGCGTCTAAGTCAACGCCTGCTTTATTTTCGTTGATATCCAGAATCGAGTGGCCGTCTGCAACGCAAGACGCGTAATCGGGGGGCGGAGAATTGTTCCCGACATCATGTTCGCTGTCATTGTCTTGAAATATCAAAGGATGGCCGAAAACGGCAATGGTATTGGCATTTGGAATACGATCGCCTGTACCGAGACAGACCGTATCCTTACCTTTCTTGTGCTGCATCGACCGAAAGAGCTGTTTTCGAGCGTGCAGCAAGTGCACATATTTTGAAGTGGCAACATCTTGAACAGAGCGCACCCATTCAGCCGTTCGATCTCCCGATAGAATGACTGGATTTGGCGCGGAATGGACGGGCGTAGTCGAAGGCGTAGGTCTGTTTGTTGTCGTGGCGGTGTTGCTTGACTGTTGATATTTTTTCCAGCATGCCAAGTGATCTTTAGACGCGAACAAATGTTTTGGACTCTTTTTGGTTTTCCCAGAATCCGCACTCAAATGGCTCGGCAACGGAAACTGGAGCGGACCGGAAGAACTGCAATCCTCGACAGCGTTTATCGGTGCGTCGTTTTCAAACGTCGACGTACCTAGAGGAGGAATCTCACAATTCGAATCGTACGAATGCTGCCCGTAGTTTTGCAACACGTCTTTTTCAGAAGCTTCCGAGTTTTTAATCCGTCTTGTCTTCTTTAATCCTGGTGAACAATAACTTACTCCAGTAGGTTTATTCGGAAACACTTCTTCATGGATTTCCTTCTCTTTCAACAGAGTTTCACGATTCTCCGTCTCGTTCACAGACGTCATCATCACGCTTGGTCCATCGATCCACAACTCCTCAGACTTCTTAAAGACCTGGTCGTTTCCTTTGTGTCGAGACTGCTTCGCACGGCGCAGTCTTCCTGCACTAAAAACTGCACCAAGCACTTGTATATCACCTTGTTTTGGACTGGAATGTTCTTGGGAATGGTCGGATTTTGGAATGTTCAAAGTGATTCTCTCTTCTTCAAAAACAGGTCGGACTTCTCTGCCAGTTGGACAGTATCGGACATCCTCTGACAACGCCAAGGCCTGTTTAACGTCAAGATCATTGGTCGCAACAACAGAGTCTTTACTAAAATCAGAACGAAATGGACTAGAATTTTGACTGCAGTCGGCTTTGGTGAGATCGGCTTTCTTTGGCAAAGAATCGGTAACAAGATCATTTACGGTATCCTTCGCTACACTTTGATTGGACGCGTGCAGCGGAACGGAGCGAGGCGGTCCCTCGTTATCGGTCAAATCTCGATCACTCAATGACCGACCATTTTTTCCAACATAGATAACAGTATCACAGGACTGCTCACTGCTGGAGGAATAATCTGGATCAGACTGGACAGAAGCATCATCTCTGTCTCCACGAGAACTCATCTTCACTTTCGATTGAATTCGATTTCTGCACGATCCGTCTGTCGAACTATCATCAGAACTGCTGTTACACACCTGAAAAATAGCAATCAAACAATCAATCATTCCAATCAATAATCAAGCATAACATTTCTTTAGCACTATTATAATAATTAGAGCTGCAAAATTACTAATTTTTTTAATTGCCTTAATAGTATGATTAATAACAGTATCAACACACATGTTGTATCACATCGGACATGCTGGACTGAGTACTTTTTATGTATTTAAACTTTCGTTTGAATCGGTGCAGGCTAAGATAAGGGCAAGGGTTAGTGTCAGGGTCAATTATTAAGCAGAGAACTGTAATGCGTAAAAGATAATCGAAAAAGCCGAAAAACGCTCAAAATAGTGAATGAAGTCTAATGAAATTTTGCACAGGTGACACAAATAGATGTTTCTTTATTAGAGCTGTGAAACCATTAATTTCTTAAATCACGGATTAAGTGAGGTTTCAACGTACATGTTGCCATCCAGAACTGACTCAGACATTTTGCAGTCACAATCACAATACTCTAGTAACTGAAGCTAAAAATTACAAACTAGGCTTACTAACCGTAGCAAACTGCAAAAAACAAAGCATTACTGTCAGTTTTATTCAGTGCTTTTTTTCTAGGAGAAAAGGTTTCTTGGAATGCATTTCCAGGGCTGTCGAGAGAAATTCCTATGGGTCCCTAAAACGTTTAGATTTTTAGTGGTGATGACCTTTTTTTTGCTCATCAACTTATCAAGTGAGTGCAACTCATAACATAACCGAACGTTTAAGTAAAGCATGCAATTTTGCATATCACTATATAAACGAATCTGGCAAAAAAGGTGTGTGAATGCCATTCCCTTGCGTTCACACTGAAAAACGCACTGGTTTTAATTATAAATTAGATTTACTAGTTTAGGACAGTCAACAGAATGACAACAGCACGGAACCAGGGACGTTAACAAGAACTCAACCATCAAGGCCAGGACCAGGATCAGGACCAGGACCAAGGACTTGTAACTTGTCCTTAAGGAGCCCTTGAGGCCAGGAACAAGGTCAAGGACTAACATCCCAGCACAGAATATCCTTAAATTAATTTATTTTAAAGTGCAAATTTAGAGCTGCAAACCGAAAAGTAAGTATTCAATCACTGAACGATAATGTAAACAATTGTTTAATGTCCATTGACTGTTTTATCGATGACAATTTTTCAACAGTTTCCATTGAACAATGAAGCCAAAGGTTTCATTTTAATTTTTTTAAACATTGATCATTCATTCTACTATTGATCACACAAAATTTGTGCTAAATTTTTTTAACTGTGTTGAAGTTTTAATCGCGATCAATTCTTTAACGTGTTAATGAACCTATTAACATTATAATTTGGCAGCCCTAATAATAAAGCATTTATGGCCTATATACCTAAATCTTTATTTTAATTTTATTTAGTTAGTTAAATTCAGAGTGAGAATCTTAGTTTAAAAAATCATGTCCTGTGGTAGCTGTCGTTTAAAGTCAAGAGATCCACATAAGGTAAAGCCAAGGTAAACAATCACACAAAATAGCAAAAACAGAATTTCCTTCTTATATTTACATCTAAAATAATTATTTTAAGATTATCAAAGATACAAAGATAATACCTTAAATCTCCCAATATAAAAGTTCACAGTTAGCAAATTCGATACTGCTGATCACCAACAGATAAAAAAGACCTCTCCTGTTTCTCTTACCTTCGATTTCTTTCTTAAGTCAATTCTGTGGAACTTTGCAGCTAACTGAATCATCTGCAGAGTTTCGTTGTACGACTGCATCGCAGGCGAGACATGGACAATCATGCAAATGCAACAGGGCATAGAACCACCGATGAGCTCTCTCAGCAGATGAGTGAGTTTGCTCGACCGTTAATCAAAACAACAAAAAATACAAGAAAAATGCAAGTCACAGAACACAATTTCAACTCTCTGTGGAAAAACATTCCTGCATCATCATGACTACCATGATCATGTGTTGGGAAAAATCCAATAAATGAGAACAAAATATCGTTTTGTGACTGATTATATTATCTGTCTGTCTGTCCGTCCGTCCGTCCATCTATCTACCTATATCGTATTGTTTATGTATGTATAATTAGTTTATAAATCCAAGATAATCTTATATATGAAAGATGAATATATAATGAATTTGCTACAAATCTGTTGATTGTTTCATTAGTATTAAATCAAAATCACAAAACAATCAAATATTACAATATTCATACAATAATGTTAGAATAACAGAAACATAAGTCACTGAGTGCACAGACGCTAGTTGGATTTCAATATTAGCAGATACGAAATGGAGAGACAGAAGAAGAAGAATAAAATCAATATCCATCTATTAATATATTGTCCAAATATATAATAGTATTAATGCATTCCATATTTGAGTAATGTTTTATTGAAGCATATGTGTCTGTCCTCTCACTGCCTCAAAGTAGGCAGATAGGCAAATTAATGTGTATGCACTCATGGGATAAACAAACTCCTAGGATATGAATAGCTGCGGCAAGACGCGCCAAATGACAGGCTGGGATTAAATTTGAGAGCACATAATGCTGACAAATTCCTGTCAATCAACGCCAAAATAGTCTGCAATTCCTCTGGACATTGCAGACGTCTCCCAAACGTTAAACCGCTACAAAGGATTCCGACAAACACATACTGATGCGGAAGGCAGCGCTGTCCGTTGGCAATTGCAAGCAGAACGCTTCCGAGAGCAGAGAGACTGAGACAGGTCCCGCTGCGATCCTTCGTTCCGCTGCCAAAGTCCAACAGGTGCAGTCGAGTGTGACCGCCTACGGTTAAACCACAACATGACTAAGCCATTTTCTAAAAAGCAGGGCCCGTTTTAACGTGCAGTGATACACAAAATACGCAGCGATGAAATGAAAATGTGCAGCGGTAAAGTGCAATTTTCTGTGCTTTGTGCAGTGATAAATTTTCCGGACGACCTTTTTTGCTTAATTTTTGTTTGCGCGGATGTCCACAAATTTTCCGAGTTTAGTGCAGTGATAAATTTTTCTTAAAACAGGCCCTGCTAAAAATAAATTACTTCCCAACAGATGGCGTGTTGTTACTGACAGATTTCAACAGAGCAAACAAAAGATGGCAAACAGATCGACGTCAGACACAGTCTCAAAATCTGCATTCAGCTCAGATAAACACTTCACATCTGCTGCTTGGAAAACAATCCACAAAAAGACACACAGAAGAATTCATCCTTATAAGATTCTGCTTTTCATATTAGCTGCGAAAATACAATTTCGGCACAAAATGCTGCACATTTGAACCATTGGCAAATGATTACAATAAGGATTCTCTGCATACACTAAAGTTAGACCAGTGTACTGAGACCTTCAAGTGGTCCATCTTTTGTCTTGTCAACTCTGTATTGGTAGACGTGTAGAGTGAACAAGAGATGAGAGTTCTTGTTGTCATCCTCTGTACCTAAAAAACAGAGGCAAAGCTCATGTCTAAAGAGATTTATTAAATCAGAGAATACTCAGAGACACTAATTAATTATTAAAATGTTGTTATGTCATTGTAGTGCATAGGAGTTGGGGTAGTGTTACTAATATCTCCCCCCCCCCGGGAAGACCATCCAGTTGGAAATGAAACCCTCTGCCAATGAAGCAACTGCCATTGTAGATCAATTGGTCACCTAAGTTCACCATATGTGGCGGACAAGCCAGGTTTTAGATTTCAGTTCTAAGTTTTGAACACTTTCGTTGGTTTACTCACCTCTCGCTAGCAAGCACAATATTCCGGCGGTCAATATTATGTTCATTCCACTGGCTACGTTTTCGAGTTATTTATGTCGAATTCTGAGACTAATACTACCCAAACTCCTATGCACTACATCATGGTCAGAGGTCAGGTCAGGTCTTCATCTTGTAGGTGCTGTTAAGTCACAGATTCCTTCCATCATCCTCAATCCTTGAAAATCTTCTCCATCATAGATTTTATAGAAAAAATCATCTTAAAACAACCATTAATTAATTTTCCATTACCAGAGATAGAGATCATGTTAGTTAAGTTTGTGATAAACTTAAATGGACTACAGTCAGAAAATTATAAACTCCAGTGAAACAGGCCCGTATGAAGTGGGGGTGCAGAGGTGCAGCTGCACCCCCTGAAAAAATGTAGGGGGTGCAGTGCACCCCCTGGAAAGAAGATGGTCTGCACCCTGTCTGCACCCCTGTAACGTTAAAAAGTGTGAGATGACCTTTTTTGCTTGTCAAATCTGCACCCCTGACGAAAATTCGTTCCAACGCCACTGCAGTGAAAGATCTTAAAGGGCAAGTAAAGACAGGAAATCTTAGATAAATAAATTCTATGTGTAGCCATCTGCAACACTCCTTTATCATAAAACATGTCATGATCATTTCCATACAACTTTAAAGCTTAAGTATCCACAGACCAATCTTGAAATTTGAAACCCATCCGAGTTTATGTCGAAGGAAGCAATTTTATCATAATATCACTAAAAAATGCAAAATGTACACGAGGCCCAGGTGAAAAGGAAATTCAAAACATTTTCGATCAGTTAAAATCCGCCATACTGCAAAGCATTCAACCCACAAAAGATCCACTCAAAGCCTTTATCGTGGATCTCTTCTCGTGCCGTTCGTGCATTATCGCCTCGTTCTGAACAGATTCGACTGCCCAAATGAATGCATGTGTATTAGATCTTAAATTCTTTATGAGCACCGAGAAATAAATGCCCAACTTCAGACCATTTCCACTCAGAGTGCAATTTTTTCCACAGTGTAATGATATATTGCATTCAATTTTATTCAGCGGCACAGACGACGTCCCAAAGGTGTCGTATGAGTCCGCATAACAGATAAAAACTTTGCCGTGTCGGCAAATAAAAGGACAAAAGCTTGAAGCAATTTTGGATATTGGATGCAATAAAAAGAGACATTAAGTCCAACTGTGTTTTGTCACAAAATAGGAAGTTGAACAAAGAGCTTATATGTAAACATTTATCAAATTCTGAAACTGTCAGAATGCATAAAAGAACAATACAGTATACCAGAATGATACTTTATGTAACCAAGTGAGCATTTATCAGTTTGGATGTCATAATAGATAAATATTTACCAGGTAACGTTCGTGCAGCAACTGCAGCATCCAGATAGTAAGCTGCATGAGCAGCGGTTGGAGCGCGAATTTCACTCCAGGTGCCGAGATACGAGCCTCCTCTTGTGACGTCTTCTCTAGGATGAACACTGGGAAAGTTCACAGATCCTGTGTCTAATGCTACACAACAAATAGCAATCTAGAAGTGATGACCAATGCCAAGACTTGAAATTCTGCATGTCACATCAAACTGTAACATCGCTTTAATCCAAATTCAAAAGTTTCAAAGATTAAACCCACTCTTACTAAGAGCAGAATAATCAATTTGAATGTATGTCAAAGTTTAAGTTCAACACAGAGGTTCTCAAACAGGGCAGATCCTACTGAACCACTCGAAACCCTGTTATTATAATAATCATTATTATTAATTATTAAATAAAATTAGTATTAAATTATATTTATTTATTATTATTATTATTATTATTATTATTATTATTATTATTAAATAATACTTAGAATACTAACTATTATTATAGGAAGCTTTAAAACATTTGGCTAATATTTAATAATAACATCACTATAGTAATTACCGATGCTTTCTTAAAAGCAATACAATGTAGAGTAATAGAAAAAGGTGTATCATATAAGTTTTAACTTTTAAGTCTTTGTTTTATCACTGCCATTAAAAGTCAAGAAGCATATTTGCACTGTTCCTTGGCTGAGCACGGTAAAGAGAACTTCTTATTGGATAACTGATGACACATATTGTAAAAATGATTGAGTATTTCTAACCACAGAAATACACTCTGTGGTTAGAAATATTTAATCATTTTATTAGCTTATTTTAAGCAATACATACCTATTTGTTTCTTAGTTTGTGGAATGGCAAAGAGCACTTCAGTGAGACACGCTGACTTTAATCAGGACTCAATTTGACATTGTTGGCATTTTCACGATCTGCATTTTCGCTATCTTTGGATTTCTGCACCCCTAGGAAAGCTGACATTTTGAGCGTCTGGGGACTGCCACTTGTAAGTCAGAGTCACATCATTAGCCTAAGGGCCAGTTGCTTTTTTCAATCTGCATGTCTTTTGCACTGACCATCAATAAGTCATACTAATTGTGCAAAGACTTAGATTGTGGCTTATGTTCCTAGCTGCTGGCATTCACCGGTAAATCTCGCATATTTGCAGTCATCTTGCTGCCAGTATTATTGCTTCATGTGTTTTAATGTGATTTTCACCGAAAATAATTAGAAAAAAACTAAAAACTCATTACGATCTTCATAGCTGCTGCCTATGGTAATGTCCGTTAGGCATAAGTCTCCTTTTCGTAATCCTGAATATCGTGTAATTAATCAACGAATTGAGCAAAAAAAAACAAGAAAACGCATATTGTGTTTGTTGATCATATCGGATCCATCGTTATTGATCAGCTCAATGCGAATGTCCTCTCGCTAACTCAGCCACTCATAAGTCATGTCAAGCAGTGGAGGATAATGTCAGATGATTTATTTCATACATGATGCTGTGCTCTGTTTTTTACAGAATGCGCTTACTTCCACGGATGCTGGTTAAGAGGTCCTTCAGTGTCTCCTGCTTCCCCGTCACTTCAACAGCAGACACCCTCACAGAAAACCTGGAACCAGTCTTTTCTCTAAGGCCATCGATAAGCTTGAACAGCCAAGATATTGCACAAGGAACTATGCCAAGGTTCTGTGCAGCATCATCCACTCCAAGCACTGTGTACGTCTTACCTACAGCAACAAAGAAATGTTGATTTTAACAGAAGTGCTTTATAAATTAATTATCAACTTTCTGCCAATGTTATATTTTGTAGTGCAAGGGTTGTGGACAAATGGAACAGTTTGGACAAGGTGGGAGTGACAGTTGATACCGTAAATGGATTCAAAGGCTATCTCGAAAAGATGGGTTATTGAATGTGGAGAGTTACAACAGTGGTTTTCACAATGGCTTACTTACTAATACTTAGTCTCCTATACCACTTAATGTTATGTTATTTAGACAATTTATACAGCACAATAATCAAAGTTACAAGCTAAAGTCAAGAGCACTTTACACGCTGCACTGGAACAAGATGTTGAATAAATACGTTCTTAGTTTCTTAAAATCACGTTATTATTATGCCTGACAGTTGTGTAAGCAAAGAAGAATAATCCTTGTTTAACACAATTTAGCAAAAAGCTATGCAAAGACCTGATATGCAATAGGAGTTAGGCAATTTGCAAGTAACTTGGCTATAACTTGAAAATGGCAAGTTTAATTTTGAATTAAATCCATTATTTGTCCCATATTTTCAAAAATTAAATGCTTCATCAGAGAAAAAAATTCTGATGCAAGACAGATTGGCAATGATAACAGCATCAGTACTGTTGGTTACAGTGGCACTCATTTTTGTGGTGATAGTGTTTATGACAGTCATCATCAATCATTTCTCTGCCACGGGGTCATGAAGGTCACCTCTAACTCTCCAGTCCCCTGAGGAAAATGTTTTCACAGTAAAATAGCATAGAATCATCAATTCTCAAGTCAAGGACTCCAATACAAATGACACAGTAAACTGTAGACAAAATATGAACAAACAGAATTGCATGAGACACTTATAACACACATAAACTGTATGGTTATTTTCTACAAATGTTTCACTCCACAGTGTATAAATTCAGCATATTTTTGGTGTCAGAATCCTCCAATAAAAACAAATATTTTGTTTATCATCATTAGGGCTACCACAATTTTTATTACTTTTGTTGTCATCATCATCATCATCATCATCATCATCATCATCATCATCATCATCACACTACATTTGCAACACCTGTCTTTAGATTTTTACATGCTTCCACATGACTTTATGGTCATGCCTGCATGCATAATACAGTTCACACATGAATAAAACCTGCAATACACCATGTCCGGATAAAAAGAGGACCAATTCTATTTTCACAATAACTTTAATAAAACTTGGCCGATTTCTATCAAATCTGGATGGTTTATGTGGGACTGAATTCAAAATCATGGGATATAAAAACACACCCTTATGTACCGGGTACATAGGTAATATCATCACTAACTTATATAAAGCTATAGTCACAGCAGGTCAAGATCAAGAGCGCTTTATACAGTGTATATAACTATATATCATAAACAATAGACTTACTAGCACACCTTATGCCTTGCTTATTTATCATTACATTGGCATAACAGAATTCTTAATTCTCTGATGAATTTAGAATCTGAACTCTAGTTGAATCCATGAACATAGAAATATTGCAAGTTCAAAGGTTAATTATGCAATGCCAATGTTTGTCATGTCTTGCTGCACTGTGTCTTACTCATCATAAGCTGAACATTGCACAAAAACAACCAGACAAATAATTAATTATTTAAAATTTTTGACAGCGTAAATCACAACATCTTTGTTTCCAATGGTCTTTCCACCCCAAATTTCCAAATTTCCCTTACTTCTGGGCACAATTTTTGATGTTCAAAAATTGTACAAAGTGATGCGTAATTTTAATTGTATCCAGCATAGATATAAGACACAAGAAACATACTCAGAAATTGAAAACAATATGATCCTTGAACCAATTTCTTTATTCTGTGAAATATAGAAAAAGTCTCTCAAATTTTGTGCTACCTAAATTTCACAAATATCCAGCATGGTAATAGGACTCCAGGTTGGCAATTCAGTGCGAGATGAGACCGTATTGATTGAATCTTAGCCGTACCATATACAGGCGCAGGTCAGACGATTAAATAAATCACTTGGAATATCGGATTGATTTAATTAACCAACGCCCCCTCCCTCTTCAATCTCAGCGGCCACAGCCCCTGGCTGGCCGCAACCTGTCGGTGCGGAATAAGTGCCGTGCGCGCGCACACGCCTCACAAGTGCGTCATCAGCGGCACCGACAGGCAACAATCAGCATTCGTAATCCACTCTTCATCCGGCGACGGACGCAACGACGGCCGGTCGAAGTTTTAGCCGTGATGTATGGGGTCAATGAGCTCATTAGCGCAAAACGTTCCGGACAATGGCCGGCCGCACCTCGCGTCGAATATCCTCACGATCCGAAAAGAGCCGCAAAATGCACATCGGACGGACCAAACAGAACTGTTCCATCGACGACGATGCCAAACACATCGTCTAAACTGTGACGATATTTCATTTTAAAAAATCACATGGTGAAAAAATTAGATAAAAATAACATAAAATAACATAAAAGTAAAATAAAAATATGTCATAGTAGATGATTACCAAGTCGAGCGTGGCCATAACAGCAGATGCATCCATCTAGACCACTGACAACGGCTTGGAGAACATCAACCAACGATGTTGAACAAACTTCTGACTGCAAATTGAAACGTCAAAACATACAAATGCTCATCGAATTTCATTACTAAGTACCAAAAACAATTAAAAACTCTAGTGCAATATACAACATGTACATTTCAAAACACATACCAAAATAAGAAAGGCCAGTATATTTACATTGACAGGTATATTTAAAATAGTCTTTAACCCCTTATGGAATACTTGTAACTCAATGAAAATGGACCAGCGTAACAAGAGGACAAACATTAATCTGTAAATACAAGAGGTCATTCTAACTCTAATTTTGATTCTAACCTAATTTTGATACAGTTTAAAATACTACAATGCCTTCTGAAAATCTTGATCTAAAGTTTTAAAAATTGAAAAATTATATAAGTTACCGGTATAGTTATTTTGTGTAAACAAATAAAAATGTGTGTGTAACTGTGTATGTGTGTGTGTGCGTTGTGTATCAGTTTTACAATGTAATTTTTGGCATGCAAAGACTTCAATGCCTTAAAATCACAATTAGCTGTTCTGTACTGGCAATGTATAAGTCATCAATAGTCCTATCGATGCAGTTACTTATAACATAAATGCACATCAACATTACATTGCACTACTGAATAGCCATGTATGACTAGTAAAATAGCTGACATCAGAATGCTATTTAAGAACCTTATTTTCATCTAACCAAATCAGTGAAATAATTTATTTGGGGTATAGTTCTATGATCTTACGCAGCCCCCCAAAACTCAAGATCATCTTAACTCTTTTATGACTCCTGCAATCAGCAGCCTATTGGATTTTCCTTCATATTTCCACAAATCGCGATCAGCAGCAATGGCCCGAGGCCCGGCGCGATTGAAGCCGCAGAGGACAGATCTGAGCACACGGTGGACTGCAACTCTAATCTAGGATCTCAATCTCTTAGAAGCCGTCATCGTCACGAAGAACAAGGATGATTTAAAGACCGGCGCGTAGGAGACCATATTTCTTATCATCTGATAATGGCACTTCATCATTCTGTTGACCGCTCCTCTTCAACGTCTAAATCTCTTTCTGTACCGCACTCGATCATTCCGAACATCTCAATGCATCACTTTCATTTCAGCATTGATTCTTTTGCATCCATGTTCTTAAATTCCTGTCCTGCTCTCCATTTCTGCAGAAAGAGGGAACCTTGCCTATTTTATAAATTCAACTTCCTGATTAAACTTAAGAAATTTATTTACTTCATCTAAAGCAATTAAATAGAACTGCCATAAACTAAAGATCAATCCACAAATGCACATTGTATTGACTCACTGAAATAAATTGATTATATTATTGAACAAATTAAAGATGATCTTATTTTCATGAACCCCGTTGAATTGAATAGCAAAGGTTTGTCATTTACGGTTTATGGACAAATCGCCCCCCAGCAACTTGCCCCCGGAAAACTCGCCCCCAGTAACTCGCCCCTGACAAATTCACCCCTGAATGAAAAGGTTTTGCGGAAAATTCGCCCCCAGCAATTCACCCCCCGATTCGCCAGATCGCTAACAAACGAAAACAAACGAGGACAGCTGCAATTGCTGCCAGATTTAAGCGTGTCGTTTACGATTTTCCAAAATGCACTCTGAAAAACTACTTAAAGAGGATTGCTTATAATTTTGTTCTTTTACCATCATCCATACATTTTGTTTTAAATGTTGACATTCGTTCATTATTTTTACATTTTTAGTACATTGACTTTATTTGTTTACCATATCTAGCTTTCGATCTTTAGATTGCATTAGTTTCACATTTTCCATACGTTGTCTTTAAATGTTGACCATATCTAGAGAGCATTAAGAAAGTACTACTGTACATTTCTATCCCATTGTCTTTTCTTTAAATTCGGTACGAATTTGTCGGGGGTGAGTTACTGGGGACGAATTGTCTGGGGCGAGTTGTACCTGGGGCGAATTTGTCGGGAGCGAGTTACTGGGGGCGAGTTTACCGGGGGCGAGTTACTGGGGACAAGTTGTCCTTATCCCGTCATTAACTAGGGTGCAAATGACGGATAAATCAGCCAGGAATTCTGCAGCAATTTATACAATTTTCGGCAGACAGTCCACTCCAGAAAACCTCCTAAACTAATTTGTCATGTTCTCAGTTTGGCCTGTAGGAAAAGCTCCATAAACAATATATGACAAGAAATGCACAAGAGCTCATTCTCTCTCTCTCTCTCTCTCTCTCTCTCTCTCTCTCTCTCTCTCTCTCTCTCTCTCTCTCTCTCTCTCTCTCTCTCTCTCTCTCTCTCTCTCCCTCCCTCTCCCTCTACTTTTCCTTCTCCTTATGGCAAATAAACCAAATGCCTCTGCTTATGCAGCCAGGACCCCTTGTTGGAAACAAACCATTTATCTGCTGGGTGTTCTCATATGATATGGTCACATGAATGTGATTAATGAAGAGCTGGTCACATGACCAAGATTAACGAACTTTCAGATATATAACAGCATTTAAAAACTTTTGTTCTAGCACACTAAACAGAACAAATTTTTTTCATGTATATTCTTCATAAAATTACAAAACCAACCAACAATTTATTAAATTGAGTGTTCTTTATTAAGGAACTGCCGGGTCTGCAGTCACATATAATGATATGTAGAACCCATGAGACAATTTTCATAGATTCTCATTATAATACGTTAATTTCTGAGAATACCATTTGCACAGACAATCGTTATATAAAAAAAGATGCTTGTATAATTATTGTAACTGTAACTTTTAACTGGTTTGAGTTCTCTCTAGCATTTTTACAATTGCTCATCCGATGCAATTTTTAGGCCTTCAACAAAAAAGTAAAATAATAGTAAAAGTTTGACATTCTTTCAATGCAAGGAATCTAGTGCACACTAGTGTGCTGATATACAAAATTCAAAACACTGTATTAAAGCATTTAAAACCACATTTCTAGTACCTCAAACAGATTAGCTGATGTATATGCACACGGAATATGAACTTCCAGCCTTGTCTCCCTCAATTTTATTCTGTAGCATCCCGCCCAACCCATGAGACAATTTTCCATTTGGAAACTCATGGAATACAATTCTTTCAGACAATCTATTATCAGTCAAATGATGCTAAAAATCGATAAATTATATAAAGGGTCTCAACTTTTAACACTTTAGTTTCTCTAGCATTTGCTCCAATTCCATGAAGCAATAGGCCTTCAATAACAAGTAAATAGTAATGGTAATAGTTTGACATATGACAATGCAAGGACTAGTGCTATAGTAGGCTGATATACAAAATTCAAAAGAGTGATGAAACAAATTGAAACCACATTTTTGTGTGTCCCCAGACTAGCTCAGTCAAACCGTACTAGAATTGTCAATATATTCTGCCTCAATTTTATTCTAGAGCATTCGAAATTCTCAAAAATTTGAGCCATTTGAAACGACACTTTAGGTCTACAAAGTCTTTTAAATCTGTTCTCTGTCAAATGTCAAAAAATTGAACGAGAGAATCTAAACTGCTTAAAAGATTGGTATCTTGTATGACAATTCTAAATGTTCAAAAATGTTCCAATTGATACTCTGTTTGACATTGGACAATGGATTAGTGCTCGAATGACTATAGATATGCAAAACAAGGAGTGATGAAACAATTTAAAACCACATTTTCTGAGGATTAAAATCAAACCGTTCTAAATTGAACAGATTCAACCCCAATTTTTCTGATGGTTCGAAACGACACTACAAATGGTGAGCCATTTGAAACGACACTATACATAGTCTTTCAGTTGAGAAATCTATTCTCAGTCAAATGTCTATAAAATCGATTGAGCAAAAAGATGGGCCATTTGAAAGCTGGTTTCTTGTATCTCAAGATTATCAACCACAAAATTACCTTTTCAATTGAAACCCTGTTTGACAGTGGACAATGCAAAGATAATCAAAAATCTGATATGGAAAATTCAGAAGAGAATGAAACAAATAAAACCACATTTTCTTGTTCCCCCATTCATTGCTTTAACCCTTGTAAGAATAATTAATATATTCATTCTCAATTTTATTCTAGAGCAAACTGGATTCCCGAAAAATGGTAAGCCTTTTGAATTCATGCAAAACACTAAGAACAGTGACTGAGAGAAAGAGAGAGAGAGCATCAACTAAATGAAAGTCCTGGCAATACTTGAAGAGAATGCAACTGAAGGCCTGATAAGATAGAGGTTTGACAGGACTTGATTTCTTCAAAAACAAGTTTGAAGGAATAGACCATAAAATCCACATTTAATTGTTCCTATTTTTTGCATTGGACAATGCAAGAATAATCAATTATATCATTCTCAATTTCAAATATTTGACATAGTTGGTTTCTTGAATGACAAGTTAAAACCACATTTTCGCATGTCCCCAGCTTAGCTGAGTCAAACCAAACTAGAATTGTCAATATAATCTGCCAAAATTTTATTCTAGAGCATTCGAAATGCCCCGAAAAATGGTGAGCCATTTGAAACGACACTATAGGCCTACAAAGTCTTTCAGAAATCTGTTCTATGTCAAATGTCTATAAAATCAAATGAGAGATAAGAAGAGGTTTGACAGAGTTGGTTTCTTGTATGACAAGTTCTATAGAACACAAAATATTATATAATTGATACCCTGTTTGACATTGGACAATGCAAAGATTAGTGCTACAGTAGGCTGATATGCAAAATTCAGAAGAGTGATGAAACAAATTAAAACCACAGTTTCGTGTGTCCCCAGACTAGCTGAGTCAAACCGTACTAGAATTGTCAATATAGTCTGTCTCAATTTTATTCTAGATTTTATTTTAAAAATGGTGAGCCTTTTTAAACGACACAATTGAGAAATGGTGAGCCATTTGAAGAAACACAATTGAAGGCCTGTTCAATAGATGGTGTAGTTTAGATAATCAATAATCTAATCTCAGTCAAATGTCTATCAAATCAAACTGAGCATCAAGAATGAAAGTCTAGAAATAGCTGGTTTGCCTTAGATATCTCAGAGTTGGTTTCTTGTATCAACTATAGACCACAAAATATTATATAATTGATACCCTGTTTGACATTTGACAATGCAAAGACTAGTGCTACAGTAGGCTGATATGGAAAATTCAGAAGAGTGATGAAACAAATAAAACCACATTTTCTTGCATCCCCAGCTTAGCTGAGTCACACCCTACTACAATTGTCAATCTATTCTGCCTCAATTTTATTCTAGGGCATTCGAAATTCCCTGAAAAATGGTGAGCCTTTTGAAACGACACAATTGAGAGAGAGAAGAGAGAAAGAGAGAGAGAGAGAGAGAGAGAGAGAGAGAGAGAGAGAGAGAATGCAATTGAAGAGAACACAACTGAAGGCCTGTTGAATAGATGGTGTATAGGACTTATATAATCAAAAATCAAATCGATTTGAAGGAATAGTCCAGCAAAATCCACATTTTCCTCTTGTTCCTATTTCATTGCTTTAACCTTTGCAAGAATAATCAATTATATCATTCTCAATTTCGATATACAGGTTTGACATAGTTGGTTTCTTGAATGACAAGTTAAAACCATTTCATGTCCCCAGCACTAACATCCAAACTAGTGACAATATAATCTGCCAAAATTTTATTCTAGAGCATTCATCAAAAAATGGTGAGCCATTTGAAAATCACTATAGGCCTACAAAGTCTTTCAGAAATCTGTTCTATGTCAAATGTCTATAAAATCAAATGAGAGATAAGAAGAGGTTTGACAGAGTTGGTTTCTTGTATGACAAGTTCTATAGACCACAAAATATTATATAATTGATACCCTGTTTGACATTGGACAATGCAAAGATTAGTGCTACAGTAGGCTGATATGCAACATTCAGAAGAGTGATGAAACAAATAAAACCACATTTTCGTGCATCCCCAGCTTAGCTGAGTCACACCCTACTAGAATTGGCAATATATTCTGCCTCAATTTTATTCTAGAGCATTCGAAATTCCCCGAAAAATGGTAAGCCTTTTGAAACGAGGCAATTGAGAGAGAGAGAGAGAGAGAGAGAGAGAGAGAGAGAGAGAGAGAGAGAGAGAGAGAGAGAGAGAGAGAGAGAGAGAGAGAGAGAGAGAGAGAATGCAATTGAAGAGAACACAATTGAAGGCCTGTTGAATAGATGGTGTATAGGACTTATATAATCAAAAATCAAATCGACTTGAAGGAATAGTCCAGCAAAATCCACATTTTCCTCTTGTTCCTATTTCATTGCTTTAACCTTTGCAAGAATAATCAATTATATCATTCTCAATTTCGATATACAGGTTTGACATAGTTGGTTTCTTGAATGACAAGTTAAAACCACATTTTACCATTTCCCCAACTTAGCTAAAACAAAACTAACATCAATATAATCTGCCAAAATTTTATTCTAGAGCATTCGAAATGCCCGAAAAAACCATTTGAAACGAACTATAGTCCTGAAAGTCTTTCAGAAATCTGTTCTATGTCAAATGTCTATAAAATCAAATGAGAGATAAGAAGAGGTTTGACAGAGTTGGTTTTTGTATGACAAGTTCTATAGACCAAAAATATTATATAATTGATACCCTGTTTGACATTGGACAATGCAAAGATTAGTGCTACAGTAGACTATAGATATCAAAATTCAGAAGAGTGATGAAACAAATTAAAACCACAGTTTCGTGTGTCCCCAGACTAGATGAGTCAAACCGTACAAGAATTGTCAATATATTCTGCCTCAATTTTATTCTAGAGCATGCCCAAAAAATCCATTTAAAACAAAATGGTGAGCCTTTGAAATAAACGATAAAATTGAGAGAGAGAGAGAGAGAGAGAGAGAGAGAGAGAGAGAGAGAGAGAGAGAGAGAAAACGCAATTGAAGAGAACACATTTGAAGGCCTGTTCAATAGATGGTGTATAGGACTTAGATAATCAAAAATCTAATCGATTTGAAGAAATAGTCCAGCAAAATCCACATTTTCCTCATGTTCCTTATTCATTGCTTTAACCTTTGCAAAAAGAATCAATTATATCATTCTCAATTTCGATATAGTGGGTTCGAAATAGAGCACTCCTGGCCATTTCATGCTACACACTAACATCACTGACTGTACGAGAACGAAGAACATCAACTAAATGAAGGTCCTGGCGAATACTTGGTGCAATGCCTAGTAGATAAGAAGAGGTTTGACAAAGTTGGTTTCTTGTATGACAAGTTCTACAGACCACAAAATATTATATAATTGATACCCTGTTTGACATTGGACAATGCAAAGATTACGGATCACTACTACTACCACATTTTCTAGCACTACAATTACTACTAGCACAACAACAAAAACTACTACTTCTACTACTCCCTACTACTACTAATAATAATAATAGTATTAATAATAATTGAGTTTGAAAGTCATTCAACTGCAGCATGGAGCACTGCTAAAAAAAGCACCACTTTGAAAAAAGAGCACTGCACCCTAAGCAAATCACTACTACTACCACATTTTCTAGCACTACTAATAAAAACTAGCACAAGAACAACAACAACAACTAAGACTACTACTACTACTACTACTAAGTAATAATAATAATAAAAATATTATATAATAATACCCTGAGTTTGAAAGTGGACAATGCAAATGGAGCACTGCTAAAAAGGTTACTGATATCCAAAAAAAGAACTGTGATGAAACAAATCAAAACTACTACCACATTTTATCCCACTACTAGTACAACAACAACAAAAATTACTCTACTACTACTATTCTGCTACTACTATTATTACTACTAATAATAATAATAATAGTATTAATAATAATTGATTTGAAAGTCGACACTGCAGCATGGAGCACTGATAAAAAATCTGTTCTCTGTCAAATGTAAAAAAAATGCACTGCGCCTAAGCACGGATCACTACTACTACCACATTTTTTAGCACTACTAACAAGTACTATTACAACAACAAAAATACTACTACTAATTGATACTCTCCGTGGCGTCAAACCGTACTGCGCCATAGCCATCCTCTCACTGCGGATAGCCATTTCCGATACTGCAAAATCCATCCACACACACAGTGATGAAACAATTTAAAACAGTATCTTCAATCCCGATATTATGATGAAATTCAACAGACTCTAACAGAGGGGTCATCCACATTCTGCTTTAGTAGTACTTTGCTATAGTAGGCTATAGAAAAGTAATGAAACATTTCAATCCACATTTCTTTGTCCCCATCTCAGTAATTTAGGGCAGCATGGAAACTGTTTAAAAATCAAATGAGCAATAAAATGAACACTAGAAATAAGCTGGTTCACTTGTACTACCACATTTTTATCACTACTAAACTACTACTAGCACAACAACAACAACAACTACTACTTGACTACTACTACTACTGACTAATAATAATAATAATAGTATTAATAAAATGAGTTTGAAAGTCGCCTACTGCAGCATGGAGCACTGCAAAAATATATTCTGCCTCAATTTTTATTCTAAAAAATTCACTGCCCTGAAAATCACTACTACTACCACATTTTCTAGCACTACTAGTACAACAACAACAACAACAACAACTACTACTACTACTTCTGCTCCTCCGTGGCGTCAAACCGAACTGCGCCATGAAGCCATCCTCTCAATGCGGATAGCCATTTCCATAGGACTTAGAAATCCATCCACAAACTAATCGATTTGAAGTTAGGCCAGGCAAACAGTATCTTCAATCTTGATATTCTGATGAAATTCAACAGACTCTAACAGAGGGTCATCCACATTTACGCTTTAGTAGTACTATTGCTATAGTATGCTATAGAAATAGTAATGAAACTCCCACAATCCATTTCTTGTGTCCCCATCTCAGTGACTGTAGGGCAAATGGAGCACTGTTTAAAAATGAAAACCTGCGCTTTGAAAAAGAGCACTGCGATGGAGGGATCACTACTACTACCATATTTGCTGCACTACTAATACTACTAGCACAACAACAACTTTTACTACTACTAATAATAAAATAAGTATTAATAATAATTGAGTTTGAAAGTCAATTTAAGGCATGGAGCACTGCTAAAAAAAGCAAGACTTAGATAATCAAAAAAACTGCTCCATTTGAAGGATCACTACTACTACCACATTTTCTAGCACTTCTATTACTACTATTACAACAACAACAACTACTAATTCTTCTCATTCTCACTACTAATAAACTGGTATTAATAATAATTGAGTTTGAAAGTCACCTTCAGCATGGAGCACTGCTAAAAAAAGTGACTGTACCTTGAAAAGAGAGCACTGCGGCCTAAATGAAAGGATCACTACTACTACCACATTTTCTGTAACTACTAGTAGATAACAACAACAACAACAACTACTACTACTACTACTACTACTACTACTACTATAATAATAAAAAATATTATTAATAATAATTGAGTTTGAAATTGGACAATGCTGCAGCAAAGAGCACTGCTAAAAAAAGTGATATGCAAAATTCAAAAAAAGAGCACTGCAAATAAAGCACGGATCACTACTACTACCACATTTTTTTGAGCACTACTAATACTACTATTACAACAATGTAACTACTACTACTACAATCTTATTCTAGAACATTCAAACCGTTCCCTGAAAAATGGTCCTCTCTTTTGAAATAACCATTTCAGAGAGAGAGAGAGTTAGGCCTATAGGCAAACAGTATCTTCAATCCAATATTCTGATGAAATTCAACAGACTCTAAAGAGAGGTCATCCACATTTATGGTTTAGTAGTACTTAGATATAAAATATCTATAGAAGAAGAAATAGTCCAGCAAATCCACATTTCTTGTGTCCCCATCTCATTGGTTTAACCAGCATGGAAGACTAATTAAAAATAGTCATTCTCAATTTGAAAAAACTGGATCACTACTACTACCACATTTTCTAGCACTACTATTTCTACTAGTACAACAACAACAACACTACTTCCCCTAGTGACTACTACTACTAATAATAACATTAATAATAAATTGAGTTTGAAAGTCACCTACTGCAGCATGGAGCACTGCTAAAAAAGCACACTAGATAAGAAAAAAAAAAGCACTTTGACAGAGTTGGATCACTAGTACTACCACATTTTCTAGCACTACCAATACTACTAGCACAACAATTGATACCCTGTTTGGCATTGGACAATGCAAAGATTAGTGCTACAGTAGGCTATATAGATATCCAAATTCAGAAGAGTGATGAAACAAATGAAATCCACATTTTCGTCAGTCCCCAGACTAGCTGAGTCAAACCGTACTAGAATTGTCAATATATTCTGCCTCAATTTTATTCTAGAGCATTCGAAATGCCCCGAAAAATGGTGAGCCATTTGAAACGACACTATAGGCCTACAAAGTCTTTCAGAAATCTGTTCTATGTCAAATGTCTAAAGAATCAAATGAGAGATAAGAAGGGGTTTAAGAGAGCTGGTTTCTTGTATGACAAGTTCTATTGACCACAAAAATATTACATAATTGATACTCTGTTTGACATTGGACAAAGCAAGGATTAGTGCTACAGTAGGCTATAGATATGCAAAATTCAGAGGAGTGATGGAACAATTTAAAACCACATTTTCGTGTGTCCACAGATTAGCTGAGTCAAACCGTTCTAGAATTGTTAATATATTCTGCCTCAATTTTATTTTAGAGCATTCGAAACAACACTACAAATGGTGAGTTATTTGAAACGACACTATACATATTCTTTCAGTACCGGGTAATCTATTCTCAGTCAAATGTCTATAAAATCAATTGAGCAATAAGATGGGTCTAGAAATAGCTGGTTTCTTGTATCTCAAGTATTATCAACCACAAAATTACTTTACAATTGAAACCCTGTTTGACATTTGACAATGCAAGGACTAGTGCTACCATAGGCTGATATGGAAAATTCAGAAGAGTAGTGACACAAATAAAACCACATTTTCTTGCGACCCCAGCTTAGCTGAGTCACACCCTACTAGAATTGTCAATATATTCTGCCTCAATTTTATTCTAGAGCATTCGAAATTTCCTGAAAAATGGTGAGCCTTTTGAAACGACACAATTGAGAGAGAGAGAGAGAAAACACAATTGAAGAGAACACAATTGAAGGCCTGTTGAATAGATGGTGTATAGGACTTATATAATCAAAAATCTAATTGATTTGAAGGAATAGTCCAGCAAAATCCACATTTTCCTCTTGTTCCTTATTCATTGCTTTAACCTTTGCAAAAATAATCAATTAAATCATTCTCAATTTCAATATACTGGGTTCGAAATAGAGCACTCCCAGCCATTTCATGCTAAACACTAACATCTGTGACGGTATGAAAACGAAGAACATCAACTAAATGAAAACCTGGCGAAGATCTGGCAGAATGCCTAGTAGGGCGATGGAGAGAAGAGCCACATATTAAGATTTCAGGTTCATTATAGTACTACAACAGGTTTTATAGATATGATCGATTTGAAGGAATAGTCCAGCACGGATCACTACTACTACCACACTTTTTAGCACTACTAATACTACTATTACAACAACAACAACAACTACTACTACTACTACTTCTACTCCTCCGTGGCGTCAAACCGTACTGCGCCATAGCCATCCTCTCACTACGGATAGCCATTTCCGCACTGCGGAAATCCATCCACACACAGCGGCGGTTAGGCCTATAGGCAAACAGTATCTTCAATCCCGATATTCTGATGAAATTCAACAGACTCTAACAGAGGGTCATTCACATTTACGCTTTAGTAGTACTATTGCTATAGTACGCTATAGAAGAGTAATGAAACGAATTCAATCCACATTTCTTGTGTCCCCATCTCATAGGTTTAGGGCAGCATGGAGCACTGTTTAAAAAAGCGCACTGCGCTTTGAAAAAAGAGCACTGCGGCCTAAGCACGGATCACTACTACTAACACATTTTCTAGCACTACTAATACTACTAGCACAACAACAACAACAACAACTACTACTACTACTACTACTACTAATAATAATAATAATAATAATAATAATAGTATTAATAATAATTGAGTTTGAAAGTCACCTACTGCAGCATGGAGCACTGCTAAAAAAAAGCGCACTGCGCCTTAAAAAAGAGCACTGCGCCTAAGCACGGATCACTACTACTACCACATTTTTAGCACTACTAATACTACTATTACAACAACAACAACAACTACTACTACTACTACTTACTCCTCCGTGGCGTCAAACCGTACTGCGCCATAGCCATCCTCTCACTACGGATAGCCATTTCCGCACTCAGGCGGAAATCCATCCACACACAGCGGCGGTTAGGCCTATAGGCAAACAGTATCTTCAATCCCGATATTCTGATGAAATTCAACAGACTCTAACAGAGGGTCATTCACATTTACGCTTTAGTAGTACTATTGCTATAGTACGCTATAGAAGAGTAATGAAACGAATTCAATCCACATTTCTTGTGTCCCCATCTCATAGGTTTAGGGCAGCATGGAGCACTGTTTAAAAAAGCGCACTGCGCTTTGAAAAAAGAGCACTGCGGCCTAAGCACGGATCACTACTACTAACACATTTTCTAGCACTACTAATACTACTAGCACAACAACAACAACAACAACTACTACTACTACTACTACTACTAATAATAATAATAATAATAATAATAATAATAGTATTAATAATAATTGAGTTTGAAAGTCACCTACTGCAGCATGGAGCACTGCTAAAAAAAGCGCACTGCGCCTTAAAAAAAGAGCACTGCGCCCTAAGCACGGATCACTACTACTACCACATTTTTTAGCACTACTAATACTACTATTACAACAACAACAACAACAACTACTACTACTACTTCTACTCCTCCGTGGCGTCAAACCGTACTGCGCCATAGCCATCCTCTCACTGCGGATAGCCATTTCCGCACTGCGGAAATCCATCCACACACAGCGGCGGTTAGGCCTATAGGCAAACAGTATCTTCAATCCCGATATTCTGATGAAATTCAACAGACTCTAACAGAGGGGTCATCCACATTTACGCTTTAGTAGTACTATTGCTATAGTAGGATATAGAAGAGTAATGAAACCAATTCAATCCACATTTCTTGTGTCCCCATCTCATAGGTTTAGGGCAGCATGGAGCACTGTTTAAAAAAGCGCACTGCGCTTTGAAAAAAGAGCACTGCCGCCTAAGCACGGATCACTACTACTACCACATTTTCTAGCACTACTAGTACAACAACAACAACTACTACTACTACTACTACTACTACTACTACTAATAATAATAATAATAATAATAATAGTATTAATAATAATTGAGTTTGAAAGTCGCCTACTGCAGCATGGAGCACTGCTAAAAAAAGCGCACTGCGCCTTGAAAAAAAGAGCACTGCGGCCTAAGCACGGATCACTACTACTACCACATTTTCTAGCACTACTAGTACAACAACAACAACAACTACTACTACTACTACTACTACTACTACTACTACTAATAATAATAATAATAATAATAATAATAGTATTAATAATAATTGAGTTTGAAAGTCACCTACTGCAGCATGGAGCACTGCTAAAAAAAGCGCACTGCGCCTTAAAAAAAGAGCACTGCGGCCTAAGCACGGATCACTACTACTACCACATTTTTAGCACTACTAATACTACTATTACAACAACCACAACAACTACTACTACTACTACTTCTACTCCTCCGTGGCGTCAAACCGTACTGCGCCATAGCCATCCTCTCACTGCGGATAGCCATTTCCGCACTGCGGAAATCCATCCACACACAGCGGCGGTTAGGCCTATAGGCAAACAGTATCTTCAATCCCGATATTCTGATGAAATTCAACAGACTCTAACAGAGGGGTCATCCACATTTACGCTTTAGTAGTACTATTGCTATAGTAGGATATAGAAGAGTAATGAAACCAATTCAATCCACATTTCTTGTGTCCCCATCTCATAGGTTTAGGGCAGCATGGAGCACTGTTTAAAAAAGCGCACCGCGCTTTGAAAAAAGAGCACTGCCGCCTAAGCACGGATCACTACTACTACCACATTTTCTAGCACTACTAATACTACTAGCACAACAACAACAACAACTACTACTACTACTAATAATAATAATAATAATAGTATTAATAATAATTGAGTTTGAAAGTCGCCTACTGCAGCATGGAGCACTGCTAAAAAAAGCGCACTGTGCCTTAAAAAAAGAGCACTGCGCCCTAAGCACGGATCCCTACAACTACCATATTTTCTAGCACTACCAATACTACTAGCACAACAACAACAACTTCTACTACTACTACTAATAATAATAATAATAATAGCATTAATAATAATTGAGTTTGAAAGTCGCCTACTGCAGCATGGAGCACTGCTAAAAAAAAGCGCACTGTGCCTTGAAAAAAAAGCACTGCGGCCTAAGCACGGATCACTACTACTATCACATTTTTTAGCACTACTAATACTACTATTACAACAACAACTACTACTACTACTACTACTACTTCTACTCCTCCGTGGCGTCAAACCGTACTGCGCCATAGCCATCCTCTCACTGCGGATAGCCATTTCCGCACTGCGGAAATCCATCCACACACAGCGGCGGTTAGGCCTATAGGCAAACAGTATCTTCAATCCCGATATTCTGATGAAATTCAACAGAGTCTAACAGAGGGGTCATCCACATTTACGCTTTAGTAGTACTATTGCTATAGTACGCTATAGAAGAGTAATGAAACGAATTCAATCCACATTTCTTGTGTCCCCATCTCATAGGTTTAGGGCAGCATGGAGCACTGTTTAAAAAAGCGCACTGCGCTTTGAAAAAAGAGCACTGCGGCCTAAGCACGGATCACTACTACTACCACATTTTCTAGCACTACTAATACTACTAGCACAACAACAACAACTACTACTACTACTACTACTACTAATAATAATAATAATATTAGTATTAATAATAATTGAGTTTGAAAGTCGCCTACTGCAGCATGGAGCACTGCTAAAAAAGCGCACTGCGCCTTAAAAAAAGAGCACTGCGCCCTAAGCACGGACCACTACTACTACCACATTTTCTAGCACTACTAGTACAACAACAACAACTACTACTACTACTACTAATAATAATAATAATAATAATAATAGTATTAATAATAATTGAGTTTGAAAGTCGCCTACTGCAGCATGGAGCACTGCTAAAAAAAGCGCACTGCTCCTTATAAAAAGAGCACTGCGCCCTAAGCACGGATCACTACTACTACCACATTTTTTAGCACTACTAATACTACTATTACAACAACAACAACAACTACTACTACTACTACTTCTACTCCTCCGTGGCGTCAAACCGTACTGCGCCATAGCCATCCTCTCACTGCGGATAGCCATTTCCAAGACTGCGAAAATCCATCCACACACAGCAGCGGTTAGGCCTATAGGCAAACAGTATCTTCAATCCCGATATTATGATGAAATTCAACAGACTCTAACAGAGGGGTCATCCACATTTACGCTTTAGTAGTACTATTGCTATAGTACGCTATAGAAGAGTAATGAAACGAATTCAATCCAAATTTCTTGTATCCCCATCTCATAGGTTTAGGGCAGCATGGAGCACTGTTTAAAAAAGCACACTGCGCTTTGAAAAAAGAGCACTGCGGCCTAAGCACGGATCACTACTACTACCACATTTTCTAGCACTACTAATACTACTAGCACAACAACAACAACAACTACTACTACTACTAATAATAATAATAATAATAATAATAGTATTAATAATAATTGAGTTTGAAAGTCGCCTACTGCAGCATGGAGCACTGCTAAAAAAGCGCACTGCGCCTTAAAAAAAGAGCACTGCGCCATATTGCAAAACCCACATTTTCCTCTTGTTCTATATTCATTGCTTTAACCTTTGCAAGAATAATCAATTTTATATCATTCTCAATTTCGATATACAGGGTTCAAAATAGAGCACTCCCGGCCATTTCATGCTACACACTAACATCAGTGACTGCACGAGAACGAAGAACATCAACTGAATGAAAGTCTTGGCGAATACTTGGTGTAATGCCTACTAGATAAGAAGAGGTTTGACAGAGTTGGTTTCTTGTATGACAAGTTATATAGACCACAAAATATTATTTAATTGATACCATGTTTGACATTGGACAATGCAAAGATTAGTGCTACAGTAGGCTGATATGCAACATTCAGAAGAGTGATGAAACAAATTAAAACCACAGTTTCGTGTGTCCCCAGACTAGCTGAGTCAAACCGTACTAGAATTGTCAATATATTCTGCCTCAATTTTATTCTAAAGCATTCGAAATGCCCCGAAAAATGGTGAGCCATTTGAAACGACACTATAGGCCTACAAAGTCTTTCAGAAATCTGTTCTATGTCAAATGTCAAAAAAATCGAATGAGAGATAAGAAGGGGTTTAAGAGAGCTGGTTTCTTGTATGACAAGTTCTATAGACCACAAAAATATTACATAATTGATACTCTGTTTGACATTGGACAAAGCAAGGATTAGTGCTACAGTAGGCTATAGATATGCAAAATTCAGAGTAAGTAAGTAAGTAAAATCTCGTAAACTTCTACAGCGCCCCGGAAAGCAGCACAGCAGTAGCTGCTTATTCTTATGCGCTTAATCTTTCTTGAAATAGCTATAGACAGGGTGGTTTGTCGGCCAGGCAAAGGTCAGTGTATCTATGAGGCGGCGGGTCAGGTTGTTATTGCTATGGAGGAAATGACTTTTCGAATAGGAAGGTTTTAAGTTTAGACCTAAAGGTTTGAGGAGACAGTGAAGGAATTAAAGGAAATGAGGATTCGGAGTTTATTGTTTGATCATGTCGTAGGCTGCGGAGGGAGGCTGGAATTGAGTTCCAAAGTTCTGGTGCGGCGTATGAGAAAGCGCGGTTGCAGATTTTGAGTGATGACTGATTTAACGGGCGTGAAAGTGTGAGATGAGATGATGATCGTGTAGGTCGGGGAGGCTGAGGCGTTAAGAGTTTACGAAGGTAAACCGGTTTTGACGAATGAAGTGAACTGTAAGTAATTGTTATTATCTTGTATTGTATACGTTCGGATATTTTAAGCCAGTGTAGTGTCTTCAGTATGGGTGAAATATGGCAGAACTTTGGTGATTTGGTTACTGCTCGGGCTAGTGCATTTTGAATTGATTGTAATTTGTTGATGGAGGTTTTTGGGAGGTTGTAGTAAAGGGAGTTGCAGTAATCCAGTTTGGAATGGACTATTGAAGTGGCGATTGTGGATGCAGTTTTGGTGTCAAGGCAAGGACGGAGACGACGTAGATCACGAATATGGGCATAGCAGGATTTCGATAGTTGGGAGATCTGTGATTCTAAATTTAGGGATGAATCAATTTTGAAACCAAGATTTTTTGCAGTTGGAGCAGGTGTTATTGTGGTATCTGGAGTCAGGACTAGCTTGGGACTGTCAATTTTTTTAACTTGTTGGGGTAGACCTATTAAGAGGAATTCAGTCTTGGATGGATTAAGAGCAAGAAGGTTAGATGACATCCATGACGAAATAGACGAGAATGCTGATTCAAGCAAAGTAATTGATGTGTCAAATGAGGATGGCAAAAAGGACAGGAATAACTGAGTGTCGTCGGCATAGAGTTGGTGATTCAAGTTGAGGGAATTGATTAAGGATGATAGTGGTGTGGTATAGAGACTGAACAATACAGGCCCTAGGACGGATCCTTGGGGCACTCCGAAGTTTACGCTATGAGATGATGAGGTTTGTTTGAGACACGAAACTTGGAAGGAACGAGACTTGAGGTAAGATTTGAACCAGTGATGAGCTTTGTTGGATATGCCGAACCAGAGGGAGAGTCGCTCGAGTAGAATATTGTGATCAATAGTGTCGAATGCGGCAGAAAGGTCGAGGAGGCAAAGACCAGTGACTTGTCGGAAACCGATAGCAGTTAAGAGTCTGTCGTAAATGTAGGCCAGGACAGTTTCTGTAGAGTGATGTTTAGTGTAGGCAGATTGATGGAGTGTTATATAGTGAGTTATTTGAAAGATGATCGGTGAGTCTAGAAAGGACGATTTTCTCAGTAAGTTTTGATAGAAGAGAAAGATTTGAGATCGGGCGGTAGTTATTAAGATCTTCTCGGTCAAGGCCAGGTTTTTTTAGAAGAGGAATGACGAAAGAGTTTTTAAACGAGGATGGGAAAATACCTGTGGTGAGAGATAGGTTAATAATTCTTGTTATAGTTGGCGTAAGCACAGTGGAGCACTGTTTGAGTAGAGAAGTGGGTATGGGGTCAAGATCGCATTTTTTATTTGGAAAGGAGAGGAGTTTGGATACCTCTTCTTCAGTTGCAGGATTGAAGTTGGAGAAATCGCTCGGAGGTTGTGACGGAGATGGGTGGTGAGGAGAGGTAGTTTGATTAGTCAAAGTCGAGGCAAGGTTGTTACGAATCTTGGAGAGTAGTGATGAAACAATTTAAAACCACATTTTCGCATGTCCACAGATTAGCTGAGTCAAACCGTTCTAGAATTGTTAATATATTCTGCCTCAATTTTATTTTAGAGCATTCGAAACGACACTACAAATGGTGAGTTATTTGAAACGACACTATACATAGTCTTTCAGTACCGGGTAATCTATTCTCAGTCAAATGTCTATAAAATCGATTGAGCAATAAGATGGGTCTAGAAATAGCTGGTTTCTTGTATCTCAAGTATTATCAACCACAAAATTACTTTACAATTGAAACCCTGTTTGACATTTGACAATGCAAGGACTAGTGCTACCATAGGCTGATATGGAAAATTCAGAAGAGTAGTGACACAAATAAAACCACATTTTCGTGCGTCCCCAGCTTAGCTGAGTCACACCCTACTAGAATTGTCAATATATTCTGCCTCAGGGTGGATTTGATTTAAATCAAATGATTAAAATCAACGATTTAAATCGATTTAAATCGTGATTTAAATCAACAATAAAAATCATGATTTAAATCATGGTTTAAGTAAAAAAGTATTAAAATAACAAAATTTAATTGTACATAAATTTATTGTGCTAGATATTTTCCTCCTGTGACGTCCTGTCATTTTCATAACTCATTATTCTTTCACTAGGTGGCAGGCCTGCAGTAGAACTGATTTTTTAAAGTTGCTAAGTCTTACTGTACTCCTAGTAGTAGTACATTATTATACTAACTATTTCTTTATAATCATTCACTTTTGTATTGTGGGTTTTGCAATCATTCAGAGTGTTTTCATCTTTTGGGTTGGTTCATTCTAAACTTCGTAATCGTCTTGGAATTGAAAAAGCCGCAAAACTGGTGTTTCTCTTCAAGCTGCTGAACAGAAAGCCACTGGATATTGATGAACATGATGATGGCTATGATGACAATAACTGATTGTTGAATGATTCCCATGCTGACTGATTCCCATGCTGACATCATAAACAGTTGACTGACATCTTTTAATTTTTTTACAGTATTATACGAAAAGTCGAAAACAGTATAAGGGTTAGATGTCTGTCAGCAACTTTGGTGTCAGATTGTTGACTTACAGCCATAATAACATGTAGTATTAATGTAGTAGTAGTGATGTAACGATATGCTTTAACGCGTGAATGAACACAGTAATTTGAATGATTCGGATTAATTCCTATGATGACATCATACACATTCTATTTTTATTTTTAACAGTATTATGTAGTATTAGTATTAATTGTCTGCATTCTGCAACCAACTTTGTTGTCAAATTGATGACTTATAATGTGCAGTACAGTGGCAGTAGTGAATCTAGTGATGTAGTACTTTTATGTTTCATGTGATTCTATTGTCGTGTTGTTTTATGGTGCAATAATTACTATTGAACATCTAAGCCTTGTTAGATGGCAGGCCTGCTAGATTGTTTACACAATTACAGTTGTAGTACTAATATAATACATTGAAATTTTGACCAACACAAAAAGAATTTAAGTCAAATTTAATATTAATCATGATGTCCGATTTAAATCAAAAACATCAGATTTTAATCAAAAAAATCGGATTTTTTGATTTTTATTAAAAAAATCGCGATTTATATCCACCCTGTTCTGCCTCAATTTTATTCTAGAGCATTCGAAATTCCCCGAAAAATGGTGAGCCTTTTGAAACGACACAATTGAGAGAGAGAGAGAGAGAGAGAGAGAGAGAGAGAGAACGCAATTGAAGAGAACACAATTGAAGGCCTGTTCAATAGATGGTGTAGTGGGCTTATATAATCAAAAATCTAATCGATTTGAAGGAATAGTCCAGCACAATCCACATTTTCCTCTTGTTCCTTATTCATTGCTTTAACCTTTACAAAAATAATCAATTATATCATTGTCAATTTCGATATACTGGGTTCGAAATAGAGCACACCCAGCTATTTCATGCTACACACTAACATCAGTGACTGTACGAAAACGAAGAACATCAACTAAAGGAAAACCTGGCGAAGATCTGGCAGAATGCCTAGTAGGGCGATGGAGGGAAGAGCCACATATTAAGATTTCAGGTTCATTATAGTACTACAACAGGTTTTATAGATATGAAAAATAAGTTTTATAATTAATTTGCTGTGTGAGAGAAGGCAATTGAAGGCCTGTTGAATAGATGGTGTATAGGACTTAGACAATCAAAAATCTAATCGATTTGAAGGAATAGTCCAGCAAAATCCACATTTTCCTCTTGTTCCATATTCATTGCTTTAACCTTTGCAAGAATAATCAATTTTATATCATTCTCAATTTCGATATACAGGGTTCAAAATAGAGCACTCCCGGCCATTTCATGCTACACACTAACATCAGTGACTGCACGAGAACGAAGAACATCAACTAAAATGAAAGTCATGGCGAATACTTGGTGTAAGGCCTAGTAGATAAGAAGAAGTTTGACAGAGTTGGTTTCTTGTATGACAAGTTCTATAGACCACAAAATATTATATAATTGATACCCTATTTGACATTGGAGAATGCAAAGATTAGTGTTACAGTAGGCAGTAGGCTGATATGCAAAACTCGGAAGAGTGATGAAACAAATAAAACCACATTTTCGTGGGACCCCAGCTTAGCTGAGTCACACCCTACTAGAATTGTCAATATATTCTGCCTCAATTTTATTCTAGAGCATTCAAAATTCCCCGAAAAATGGTGAGCCTTTTGAAACGATACAATTGAGAGAGAGAGAGAGAGAGAGAGAGAGAGAGAGAGAGAGAAAGAGAGAGAAAACGCAATTGAAGAGAACACAATTGAAGGCCTGTTCAATAGATGGTGTATAGGACTTAGATAATCAAAAATCTAATCGATTTGAAGGAATAGTCGAGCAAAATCCACATTTTCCTCTTATTCCTTATTCATTGCTTTAACCTTTGCAAAAACAATCAATTATATCATTCTCAATTGCGATATACTGGGTTCGAAATAGAGCACTCCCGGCCATTTCATGCTACACACTAACATCAGTGACTGTATGAAAACGAAGAACATCAACTAAATGAAAGTCCTGGCGAATACTTGGTGTAATGCCTAGTAGATAAGAAGAGGTTTGACAGAGTTGGTTTCCTGTATGACAAGTTCTATAGACCACAAAAATATTCTATAATTGATACCCTTTTTGACATTGGACAATGCAAAGATTAGTGCTACAGTAGGCTATAGATATCCAAATTCAGAAGAATGATGAAACAAATTAAAACCACATTTTTGCATGCCCCTGCTTGTCTGAGTCAAACAGTACTAGAATTGTCAACATATTCTGCCAAAATTTTATTCTAGAGCATTCGAAATGCCCCGAAAATGGTGAGCCATTGGAAACGACACTATACAAAGTCTTTCAGAAATCTATTCTCTGTCAAATGTCTAAAAAGTCGAATGAGAGATAAGAAGGGGTTTAAGAGAGCTGGTTTCTTGTATGACAAGTTCTATAGACCACAAAATATTCTATAATTGATACCCTGTTTGACATTGGACAATGCAAAGATTAGTGCTACAGTAGGCTGATATGCAACATTCAGAAGAGTGATGAAACAAATTAAAACCACAGTTTCGTGTGTCCCCAGACTAGCTGAGTCAAACCGTACTAGAATTGTCAATATATTCTGCCTCAATTTTATTCTAAAGCATTCGAAATGCCCCGAAAAATGGTGAGCTATTTGAAACGACACTATAGGCCTACAAGGTCTTTCAGAAATCTGCTCTCTGTCAAATGTCTCAAAAATCAAATGAGAGATAAGAAGCTGTTTAAGAGAGCTGGTTTCTTCTATGACAAGTTCTATAGACCACAAAATATTACATAATTGATACCCTGTTTGACATTGGACAATGCAAAGATTAGTGCTACAGTAGGCTGATATGCAAAATTCAGAAGAGTGATGAAACAAATAAAACCACATTTTCGTGCGTCCCCAGCTTAGCTGAGTCACACCCTACTGGAATTGTCAATATATTCTGTCTCAATTTTATTCTAGAGCATCCGAAATGCCCCGAAAAATGGTGAGCCTTTTGAAACGATACAATTGAGAGAGAGAGAGAGAGAGAGAGAGAGAGAGAGAGAGAGAACGCAATTGAAGAGAACGCAATTGAAGGCCTGTTCAATAGATGGTGTAGTGGGCTTATATAATCAAAAATCTAATAGATTTGAAGGAATAGTCAGCACAATCCACATTTTCCTCTTGTTCCTTATTCATTGCTTTAACCTTTACAAAAATAATCAATTATATCATTGTCAATTTCGATATACTGGGTTCGAAATAGAGCACACCCAGCTATTTCATGCTACACACTAACATCAGTGACTGTACGAAAACGAAGAACATCAACTAAATGAAAGTCCTGGCGAATACTTGGTGTAATGCCTAGTAGATAAGAAGAGGTTTGACAGAGTTGGTTTCTTGTATGACAAGTTCTATAGACCACAAAATATTATATAATTGATACCCTGTTTGATAGTGGCCAATGCAAAGATAATTGCTACAGTATCCTATAGATATCCAAATTCAGAAGAATGACACAATTGAGAGAGAGAGAGAGAGAGAGAGAGAGAGAGAGAGAGAGAACGCAATTGAAGAGAACACAATTGAAGGCCTGTTCAATAGATGGTGTATAGGACTTAGATAATCAAAAATCTAATCAATTTGAAAGAATAGTCCAGCAAAATCCACATTTTCCTCTTGTTCCTTATTCATTGCTTTAACCTTTGCAAGAATAATCAATTATATCATTCTCAATTTCAATATACTGGGTTCAAAATAGAGCAATCCCAGCCATTTCATGCTACACACTAACATCAGTGACTGTAGGAAAACGAAGAACATCAAAGAGTGATGAAACAAATTAAAACCACAGTTTCGTGTGTCCCCAGACTAGCTGAGTCAAACCGTACTAGAATTGTCAATATATTCTGCCTCAATTTTATTCTAGAGCATTCGAAATGCCCCGAAAAATGGTGAGCCACTTGAAACGACACTATAGGCCTACAAAGTCTTTCAGAAATCTGTTCTATGTCAAATGTCAAAAAAATCAAATGAGAGATAAGAAGGGGTTTAAGAGAGCTGGTTTCTTGTATGACAAGTTCTAGAGACCACAAAAATATTATATAATTGATACCCTGTTTGACATTGGACAATGCAAAGATTAGTGCTACAGTAGGCTATATAGATATCCAAATTCAGAAGAGTGATTAAACAAATGAAATCCACATTTTCGTCTGTCCCCAGACTAGCTGAGTCAAACCGTACTAGAATTGTCAATATATTCTGCCTCAATTTTATTCTAGAGCATTCAAAATGCCCCGAAAAATGGTGAGCCATTTGAAACGACACTATAGGCCTACAAAGTCTTTCAGAAATCTGTTCTATGTCAAATGTCTAAAAATCAAATGAGAGATAAGAAGGGGTTTTAAGAGAGCTGGTTTCTTGTATGACAAGTTATATAGACCAAAAAATATTACATAATTGATACTCTGTTTGACATTGGATAAAGCAAGGATTAGTGCTACAGTAGGCTATAGATATACAAAATTCAGAGGAGTGATGAAACAATTTAAAACCACATTTTCGTGTGTCCACAGATTAGCTGAGTCAAACCGTTCTAGAATTGTTATCATATTCTGCCTCAATTTTATTTTTAGAGCATTTGAAACGACACTACAAATGGTGAGTTATTTGAAACGACACTATACATAGTCTTTCAGTACTGGTAATCTATTCTCAGTCAAATGTCAATAAAATCGATTGAGCAATAAGATGGGTCTAGAAATAGCTGGTTTCTTGTATCTCAAGTATTATCAACCACAAAATTACTTTACAATTGAAACCCTGTTTGACATTTGACAATGCAAGGACTAGTGCTACCATAGGCTGATATGGAAAATTCAGAAGAGTAGTGACACAAATAAAACCACATTTTCGTGGGACCCCAGCTTAGCTGAGTCACACCCTACTAGAATTGTCAATATATTCTGCCTCAATTTTATTCTAGAGCATTCGAAATTCCCCGAAAAATGGTGAGCCTTTTGAAACGACACAATTGAGAGAGAGAGAGACAACACAATTGAAGAGAACACAATTGAAGGCCTGTTGAATAGATGGTGTATAGGACTTAGATAATCAAAAATCTAATTGATTTGAAGGAATAGTCCAGCAAAATCCACATTTTCCTCTTGTTCCTTATTCATTGCTTTAACCTTTGCAATAATAATCAAATATATCATTCTCAATTTCAATATACTGGGTTCGAAATAGAGCACTCCCGGGCATGTCATGCTAAACACTAACATCAGTGACTGTATGAAAACGAAGAACATCAACTAAATGAAAACCTGGCGAAGATCTGGCAGAATGCCTAGAAGGGCGATGGAGAGAAGAGCCACATATTAAGATTTCAGGTTCATTATAGTACTACAACAGGTTTTATAGATATGAAAACTAAGTTTTATAATTAATTTGCTGTGTGAGAGAAGGCAATTGAAGGCCTGTTGAATAGATGGTGTATAGGACTTAGATAATCAAAAATCTAATCGATTTGAAGGAATAGTCCAGCAAAATCCACATTTTCCTCTTGTTCCATATTCATTGCTTTAACCTTTGCAAGAATAATCAATTTTATATCATTCTCAATTTCGATATACTGGGTTCGAAATAGAGCACTCCCGGCCATTTCATGCAACACACTAACATCAGTGACTGTATGAAAACGAAGAACATCAACTAAATGAAAGTCCTGGCGAATACTTGGCGTAATGCCTAGTAGATAAGAAGAGGTTTGACAGAGTTGGTTTCTTGTATGACAAGTTCTATAGACCACAAAAATATTCTATAATTGATACCCTTTTTGACATTGGACAATGCAAAGATTAGTGCTACAGTAGGCTATAGATATCCAAATTCAGAAGAATGATGAAACAAATTAAAACCACATTTCGCATGCCCCTGCTTGTCTGAGTCAAACCGTACTAGAATTGTCAACATATTCTGCCTAAATTTTATTCTAGAGCATTCGAAATGCCCCGAAAATGGTGAGCCATTGGAAACGACACTATACATAGTCTTTCAGAAATCTATTCTCTGTCAAATGTCTAAAAAGTCGAATGAGAGATAAGAAGGGGTTTAAGAGAGCTGGTTTCTTGTATGACAAGTTCTATAGACCACAAAATATTATATAATTGATACCCTGTTTGACATTGGACAATGCAAAGATTACTGCTACAGTAGGCTGATATGCAACATTCAGAAGAGTGATGAAACAAATTAAAACCACAGTTTCGTGTGTCCCCAGACTAGCTGAGTCAAACCGTACTAGAATTGTCAATATATTCTGCCTCAATTTTATTCTAAAGCATTCGAAATGCCCTGAAAAATGGTGATCGATTTGAAACGACACTATAGGCCTGCAAGGTCTTTCAGAAATCTGTTCTATGTCAAATGTCTATAAAATCAAATGAGAGATAAGAAAGGGTTTAAGAGAGCTGGTTTCTTGTATGACAAGTTCTATAGACCACAAAATATTATATAATTGATACCCTGTTTGACATTGGACAATGCAAAGATTAGTGCTACAGTAGGCTGATATGCAAAATTCAGAAGAGTGATGAAACAAATAAAACCACATTTTCGTGCGTCCCCAGCTTAGCTGAGTCACACCCTACTGGAATTGTCAATATATTCTGTCTCAATTTTATTCTAGAGCATCCGAAATGCCCCGAAAAATGGTGAGCCTTTTGAAACGATACAATTGAGAGAGAGAGAGAGAGAGAGAGAGAGAGAGAGAGAGAGAGAGAGAGAGAGAGAGAGAGAGAGAGAACGCAATTGAAGAAAACGCAATTGAAGGCCTGTTCAATAGATGGTGTAGTGGGCTTATATAATCAAAAATCTAATAGATTTGAAGGAATAGTCCAGCACAATCCACATTTTCCTCTTGTTCCTTATTCATTGCTTTAACCTTTACAAAAATAATCAATTATATCATTGTCAATTTCGATATACTGGGTTCGAAATAGAGCACACCCAGCTATTTCATGCTACACACTAACATCAGTGACTGTACGAAAACGAAGAACATCAACTAAATGAAAGTCCTGGCGAATACTTGGTGTAATGCCTAGTAGATAAGAAGAGGTTTGACAGAGTTGGTTTCTTGTATGACAAGTTCTATAGACCACAAAATATTATATAATTGATACCCTGTTTGATAGTGGCCAATGCAAAGATAATTGCTACAGTATCCTATAGATATCCAAATTCAGAAGAATGACACAATTGAGAGAGAGAGAGAGAGAGAGAGAGAGAGAGAGAGAGAGAGAAAACGCAATTGAAGAGAACACAATTGAAGGCCTGTTCAATAGATGGTGTATAGGACTTAGATAATCAAAAAATCTAATCGATTTGAAAGAATAGTCCAGCAAAATCCACATTTTCCTCTTGTTCCTTATTCATTGCTTTAACCTTTGCAAGAATAATCAATTATATCATTCTCAATTTCAATATACTGGGTTCAAAATAGAGCAATCCCAGCCATTTCATGCTACACACTAACATCAGTAACATTGGACAAAAAGCCAAGACTTTCATTCAGTTGATGTTCTTCGTTCTCAAATGATGTTAGTGTGTAGCATGAAATGGCCAGTGTTTATTTTGAACCCTGTATATCGAAATTGAGAATGATATAAAATTGATTATTCTTGCAAAAGGTTAAAGCAATGAATATGGAACAAATAATCAATTATATCATTCTCAATTTCAATATACTGGGTTCAAAATAGAGCAATCCCAGCCATTTCATGCTACACACTAACATCAGTGACTGTAGGAAAACGAAGAACATCAAAGAGTGATGAAACAAATTAAAACCACAGTTTCGTGTGTCCCCAGACTAGCTGAGTCAAACCGTACTAGAATTGTCAATATATTCTGCCTCAATTTTATTCTAGAGCATTGAAATGCCCTGAAAAATGGTGAGCCACTTGAAACGACACTATAGGCCTACAAAGTCTTTCAGAAATCTGTTCTATGTCAAAATGTCAAAAAAATCAAATGAGAGATAAGAAGGGTTTTAAGAGAGCTGGTTTCTTGTATGACAAGTTCTAGAGACCACAAAAATATTATATAATTGATACCCTGTTTGACATTGGACAATGCAAAGATTAGTGCTACAGTAGGCTATATAGATATCCAAATTCAGAAGAGTGATTAAACAAATGAAATCCACATTTTCGTCTGTCCCCAGACTAGCTGAGTCAAACTGTACTAGAATTGTCAATATATTCTGCCTCAATTTTATTCTAGAGCATTCAAAATGCCCCGAAAAATGGTGAGCCATTTGAAACGACACTATAGGCCTACAAAGTCTTTCAGAAATCTGTTCTATGTCAAATGTCTAAAAAATCAAATGAGAGATAAGAAGGGGTTTAAGAGAGCTGGTTTCTTGTATGACAAGTTATATAGACCAAAAAAATATTACATAATTGATACTCTGTTTGACATTGGATAAAGCAAGGATTAGTGCTACAGTAGGCTATAGATATACAAAATTCAGAGGAGTGATGAAACAATTTAAAACCACATTTTCGTGTGTCCACAGATTAGCTGAGTCAAACCGTTCTAGAATTGTTATCATATTCTGCCTCAATTTTATTTTAGAGCATTTGAAACGACACTACAAATGGTGAGTTATTTGAAACGACACTATACATAGTCTTTCAGTACCGGGTAATCTATTCTCAGTCAAATGTCAATAAAATCGATTGAGCAATAAGATGGGTCTAGAAATAGCTGGTTTCTTGTATCTCAAGTATTATCAACCACAAAATTACTTTACAATTGAAACCCTGTTTGACATTTGACAATGCAAGGACTAGTGCTACCATAGGCTGATATGGAAAATTCAGAAGAGTAGTGACACAAATAAAACCACATTTTCGTGGGACCCCAGCTTAGCTGAGTCACACCCTACTAGAATTGTCAATATATTCTGCCTCAATTTTATTCTAGAGCATTCAAATTCCCTAAAAAATGGTGAGCCTTTTGAAACGACACAATTGAGAGAGAGAGAGACAACACAATTGAAGAGAACACAATTGAAGGCCTGTTGAATAGATGGTGTATAGGACTTAGATAATCAAAAATCTAATTGATTTGAAGGAATAGTCCAGCAAAATCCACATTTTCCTCTTGTTCCTTATTCATTGCTTTAACCTTTGCAATAATAATCAAATATATCATTCTCAATTTCAATATACTGGGTTCGAAATAGAGCACTCCCGGGCATGTCATGCTAAACACTAACATCAGTGACTGTATGAAAGAACATCAACTAGAACATCAACTAAATGAAAACCTGGATAAGATCTGGCAGAATGCCTAGTAGGGCGATGGAGAGAAGAGCCACATATTAAGATTTCAGGTTCATTATAGTACTACAACAGGTTTTATAGATATGAAAACTAAGTTTTATAATTAATTTGCTGTGTGAGAGAAGGCAATTGAAGGCCTGTTGAATAGATGGTGTATAGGACTTAGATAATCAAAAATCTAATCGATTTGAAGGAATAGTCCAGCAAAATCCACATTTTCCTCTTGTTCCATATTCATTGCTTTAACCTTTGCAAGAATAATCAATTTTATATCATTCTCAATTTCGATATACTGGGTTCGAAATAGAGCACTCCCGGCCATTTCATGCAACACACTAACATCAGTGACTGTATGAAAACGAAGAACATCAACTAAATGAAAGTCCTGGCGAATACTTGGCGTAATGCCTAGTAGATAAGAAGAGGTTTGACAGAGTTGGTTTCTTGTATGACAAGTTCTATAGACCACAAAAATATTCTATAATTGATACCCTTTTTGACATTGGACAATGCAAAGATTAGTGCTACAGTAGGCTATAGATATCCAAATTCAGAAGAATGATGAAACAAATTAAAACCACATTTTCGCATGCCCCTGCTTGTCTGAGTCAAACCGTACTAGAATTGTCAACATATTCTGCCTAAATTTTATTCTAGAGCATTCGAAATGCCCCGAAAATGGTGAGCCATTGGAAACGACACTATACATAGTCTTTCAGAAATCTATTCTCTGTCAAATGTCTAAAAAGTCGAATGAGAGATAAGAAGGGGTTTAAGAGAGCTGGTTTCTTGTATGACAAGTTCTATAGACCACAAAATATTATATAATTGATACCCTGTTTGACATTGGACAATGCAAAGATTAGTGCTACAGTAGGCTGATATGCAACATTCAGAAGAGTGATGAAACAAATTAAAACCACAGTTTCGTGTGTCCCCAGACTAGCTGAGTCAAACCGTACTAGAATTGTCAATATATTCTGCCTCAATTTTATTCTAAAGCATTCGAAATGCCCTGAAAAATGGTGATCGATTTGAAACGACACTATAGGCCTGCAAGGTCTTTCAGAAATCTGTTCTATGTCAAATGTCTATAAAATCAAATGAGAGATAAGAAGGGGTTTAAGAGAGCTGGTTTCTTGTATGACAAGTTCTATAGACCACAAAATATTATATAATTGATACCCTGTTTGACATTGGACAATGCAAAGATTAGTGCTACAGTAGGCTGATATGCAAAATTCAGAAGAGTGATGAAACAAATAAAACCACATTTTTCGTGCGTCCCCAGCTTAGCTGAGTCACACCCTACTGGAATTGTCAATATATTCTGCCTCAATTTTATTCTAGAGCATTCGAAAATCCCCGAGAAATGGTGAGCCTTTTGAAACGACACAATTGAGAGAGAGAGAGAGAGAGAGAGAGAGAGAGAGAGAGAACGCAATTGAAGAGAACACAATTGAAGGCCTGTTCAATAGATGGTGTATAGGACTTAGATAGTCAAAAATCTAATTGATTTGAAGGAATAGTCCAGCAAAATCCACATTTTCCTCTTGTGCCTTATTCATTGCTTTAACCTTTGCAAGAATAATCAATTATATCGTTCTCAATTTCGATATACTGGGTTCGAAATAGAGCACACACAGCTATTTCATGCTACACACTAACATCAGTGAGTCCCCAGTGACTGTACGAGAACGAAGAACATCAACTAAATACTAACTACTAACTACTACTAATAATAATATTAATAGTATTAATAATAATTGAGTTTGAAAGCCGCCTACTGCAGCATGGAGCACTGCTAAAAAAGCGCACTGCGCCTTAAAAAAAGAGCACTGCGCCATAAGCACGGATCACTACTACTACCACATTTTCTAGCACTACTAATACTACTAGTACAACAACAACAACTACTACTACTACTAATAATAATAATAATAATAATAATAGTATTAATAATAATTGAGTTTGAAAGTCACCTACTGCAGCATGGAGCACTGCTAAAAAAAGCGCACTGCGCCTGAAAAAAGAGCACTGCGGCCTAGCACGGATCACTACTACTACCACATTTTCTAGCACTACTAATACCACTAACAACAACAACAACAACAACTACTACTACTACTACTAATAATAATAATAATAATAATAGTATTAATAATAATTGAGTTTGAAAGTCACCTACTGCAGCATGGAGCACTGCTAAAAAAAGCGCACTGCGCCTTGAAAAAAGAGCACTGCGCCCTAAGCACGGATCACTACTACTACCACATTTTTTAGCACTACTAATACTACTATTACAACAACAACAACAACTACTACTACTACTACTTCTACTCCTCCGTGGCGTCAAACCGTACTGCGCCATAGCCATCCTCTCACTGCGGATAGCCATTTCCGCACTCATGAAAAATCCATCCACACACAGCGATTAGGCCTATAGGCAAACAGTATCTTCAATCCCGATATTCTGATGAAATTCAACAGACTCTAACAGAGGGTCATTCACATTTACGCTTTAGTAGTACTATTGCTATACTAGGATATAGAAGAGTAATGAAACGAATACAATCCACATTTCTTGTGTCCCCATCTCATACGTTTAGGGCAGCATGGAGCACTGTTTAAAAAAGCGCACTGCGCTTTGAAAAAAGAGCACTGCCGCCCAAGCACGGATCACTAATACTACCACATTTTCTAGCACTACTAATCTACTAGCACAACAACAACTACTACTACTACTACTACTAATAATAATAATAATAGTATTAATAATAATTGAGTTTGAAAGTCGCCTACTGCAGCATGGAGCACTGCTAAAAAAGCGCACTGCGCCTTAAAAAAAAGCACTGCTCCATAAGCACGGATCACTACTACTACCACATTTTCTAGCACTACTAGTACTACAACAACAACAATTACAACTACTACTACTACTACTACTACTACTACTACTAATAATAATAATAATAATAATAGTATTAATAATAATTGAGTTTGAAAGTCACCTACTGCAGCATGGAGTACTGCTAAAAAAAGCGCACTGCGCCTTGAAAAAGAGCACTGCGCCTAAGCACGGATCACTAATACTACCACATTTTCTAGCACTACTAATACTACTAGCACAACAACAACTACTACTAATAATAATAATAATAATAATAATAGTATTAATAATAATTGAGTTTGAAAGTCGCACATGTAGCACTGCTAAAAAGCCACTGAGCCTTGAAAAAGAGCACTGCGGCCTAATACGGATCACTACTACTACCACATTTTCAAGTACAACAACAAAAACAACTACTACTACTACTACTACTAATAATAATAATAATAATAATAATATTAATAATAAGTGAGTTTGAAAGTCACCTACTGCAGCATGGAGCACTGCTAAAAAGCGCACTGAGCCTTAAAAACAGAGCACTGCGCCCTAAGCACGGATCACTACTACTACCACATTTTTTTAGCACTACTAATACTACTATTACAACAACAACAACAACTACTACTACTACTACTTCTACTCCTCCGTGGCGTCAAACCGTACTGCGCCATAGCCATCCTCTCTCACTGGATAGCCATTTCCGCACTCCGAAAATCCATCCACACACAGCGCGGTTAGGCCTATAGGCAAACAGTATCTTCAATCCCGATATTCTGATGAAATTCAACAGACTCTAACAGAGGGTCATCCACATTTACGCTTTAGTAGTACTATTGCTATAGTAGGATATAGAAGAGTTATGAAATGAATTCAATCCACATTTCTTGTGTCCCCATCTCATAGGTTTAGGGCAGCATGGAGCACTGTTTAAAAAGCGCACTGCGCTTTGAAAAAGAGCACTGCCGCCTAAGCAAAAAGACCACATTTTCTAGCACTACTAATACTACTAGCACAACAACAACAACTACTACTACTACATTTTAATAGTATTAATAATCTAGTTTGAAAGTCTAGCACATGGAGCACTGCTAAAAAGCGCACTACTAAAAAGAGCACTACGCCATAACGGATCACTACTACTATAATTTTCTAATAATAATAGTACAACAACAACAACTAATACTACTAATAATAATAGTTTTAATAATAATTGCGTTTGAAAGTCGCCTACTGCAGCATGGAGCACTGCTAAAAAAAGCGCTGCGCCTTGAAAAAGAGCACTGCATGGAGCACTACCACATTTTCTAGCACTAAAACAACAACAACAACTACTACTTCTACTACTGCCTACTACTAATAATAATAATAGATTAATAATAATTGAGTTTGAAAGTCACCTACTGCAGCATGGAGCACTGCTAAAAAGCGCACTGGAAAAAAGAGCACTACTCACTACCACATTTTTTTCTAGCACTACTAGTACAACAACAACAACAACAACTACTACTACTACTACTACTACTAATAATAATAATAATAATAATAATAATAATAGTATTAATAATAATTGACTTTGAAAGTCACCTACTGCAGCATGGAGCACTGCTAAAAAAGCGCACTGCGCCTTAAAAAAGAGCACTGCGCCCTAAGCACGGATCACTACTACTACCACATTTTTTAGCACTACTAATACTACTATTACAACAACAACAACAACAACTACTACTACTACTTCTACTCCTCCGTGGCGTCAAACCGTACTGCGCCATAGCCATCCTCTCACTGCGGATAGCCATTTCCGCACTGCGGAAATCCATCCACACACAGCGGCGGTTAGGCCTATAGGCAAACAGTATCTTCAATCCCGATATTCTGATGAAATTCAACAGACTCTAACAGAGGGGTCATCCACATTTACGCTTTAGTAGTACTATTGCTATACTAGGATATAGAAGAGTAATGAAACGAATTCAATCCACATTTCTTGTGTCCCCATCTCATAGGTTTAGGGCAGCATGGAGCACTGTTTAAAAAAGCGCACTGCGCTTTGAAAAAAGAGCACTGCCGCCTAAGCACGGATCACTAATACTACCACATTTTCTAGCACTACTAATACTACTAGCACAACAACAACAACTACTACTACTACTACTAATAATAATAATAGTATTAATAATAATTGAGTTTGAAAGTCGCCTACTGCAGCATGGAGCACTGCTAAAAAAGCGCACTGCGCCTTAAAAAAGAGCACTGCGCCATAAGCACGGATCACTACTACTACCACATTTTCTAGCACTACTATTACTACTAGTACAACAACAACAACTACTACTTCTACTACTGCTACTACTAATAATAATAATAATAGTATTAATAATAATTGAGTTTGAAAGTCACCTACTGCAGCATGGAGCACTGCTAAAAAAAAAGCACACTGCGCCTTAAAAAGAGCACTGCGCCCTAAGCACGGATCACTACTACTACCATATTTTCTAGCGCTACCAATACTACTAGCACAACAACAACAACTTCTACTACTACTACTACTAATAATAATAATAATAGCATTAATAACAATTGAGTTTGAAAGTCGCCTACTGCAGCATGGAGCACTGCTAAAAAAAGCGCACTGCGCCTTGAAAAAAAAGCACTGCGGCCTAAGCACGGATCACTACTACTATCACATTTTTTAGCACTACTAATACTACTATTACAACAACAACAACTACTACTACTACTACTACTACTTCTACTCCTCCGTGGCGTCAAACCGTACTGCGCCATAGCCATCCTCTCACTGCGGATAGCCATTTCCGCACTGCGGAAATCCATCCACACACAGCGGCGGTTAGGCCTATAGGCAAACAGTATCTTCAATCCCGATATTCTGATGAAATTCAACAGAGTCTAACAGAGGGGTCATCCACATTTACGCTTTAGTAGTACTATTGCTATAGTACGCTATAGAAGAGTAATGAAACGAATTCAATCCACATTTCTTGTGTCCCCATCTCATAGGTTTAGGGCAGCATGGAGCACTGTTTAAAAAAAGCGCACTGCGCCTTGAAAAAACAGCACTGCGACTTAAGCAGGAATCACTACTACTACGACTTTTTCTAGCACTACTACTACTACAACAACTACTACTACTGCTACTTCTACTAATAACAATAATAATATTAATAGTATTAATAATAATTAAGTTTGAAAGTAGCCTAGGGCAGCATGGAGCACTGCTAAAAAAAGCGCACTGCGCCTTAAAAAAAGAGCACTGCGCCATACTGCAAAATCCACATTTTCCTCTTGTTCCATATTCATTGCTTTAACCTTTGCAAGAATAATCAATTTTATATCATTCTCAATTTCGATATACAGGGTTCAAAATAGAGCACTCCCGGCCATTTCATGCTACACACTAACATCAGTGACTGCACGAGAACGAAGAACATCAACTAAATGAAAGTCTTGGCGAATACTTGGTGTAATGCCTACTAGATAAGAAGAGGTTTGACAGAGTTGGTTTCTTGTATGACAAGTTCTATAGGCCACAAAATATTATTTAATTGATACCCTGTTTGACATTGGACAATGCAAAGATTAGTGCTACAGTAGGCTGATATGCAACATTCAGAAGAGTGATGAAACAAATTAAAACCACAGTTTCGTGTGTCCCCAGACTAGCTGAGTCAAACCGTACTAGAATTGTCAATATATTCTGCCTCAATTTTATTCTAAAGCATTCGAAATGCCCCGAAAAATGGTGAGCCATTTGAAACGACACTATAGGCCTACAAAGTCTTTCAGAAATCTGTTCTATGTGAAATGTCAAAAAAATCGAATGAGAGATAAGAAGGGGTTTAAGAGAGCTGGTTTCTTGTATGACAAGTTCTATAGACCACAAAAATATTACATAATTGATACTCTGTTTGACATTGGACAAAGCAAGGATTAGTGCTACAGTAGGCTATAGATATGCAAAATTCAGAGGAGTGATGAAACAATTTAAAACCACATTTTCGCGTGTCCACAGATTAGCTGAGTCAAACCGTTCTAGAATTGTTATCATATTCTGCCTCAATTTTATTTTAGAACATTCGAAACGACACTACAAATGGTGAGCCATTTGAAACGACACTATACATAGTCTTTCAGTAATCTATTCTCAGTCAAATGTCTATAAAATCGATTGAGCAATAAGATGGGTCTAGAAATAGCTGGTTTCTTGTATCTCAAGTATTATCAACCACAAAATTACTTTACAATTGAAACTCCGTTTGACATTTGACAATGCAAGGACTAGTGCTACCGTAGGCTGATATGGAAAATTCAGAAGAGTAGTGAAACAAATAAAACCACATTTTCGTGCGTCCCCAGCTTAGCTGAGTCACACCCTACTAGAATTGTCAATATATTCTGCCTCAATTTTATTCTAGAGCATTCGAAATTCCCCGAAAAATGGTGAGCCTTTTGAAACGACACAATTGAGAGAGAGAGAGAGAGAGAGAGAGAGAGAGAGAACGCAATTGAAGAGAACACAATTGAAGGCCTGTTCAATAGATGGTGTAGTGGGCTTATATAATCAAAAATCTAATCGACTTGAAGGAATAGTCCAGCACAATCCACATTTTCCTCTTGTTCCTTATTCATTGCTTTAACTTTTGCAAAAATAATCAATTATATTGTTCTCAATTTCGATATACTGGGTTCGAAATAGAGCACACACAGCTATTTCATGCTACACACTAACATCAGTGACTGTACGAAAACGAAGAACATCAACTAAAGGAAAACCAGGCGAAGATCTGGCAGAATGCCTAGTAGGGTGATGGAGGGAAGAGCCACATATTAAGATTTCAGGTTCATTATAGTACTACAACAGGTTTTATAGATATGAAAAATAAGTTTTATAATTAATTTGCTGTGTGAGAGAAGGCAATTGAAGGCCTGTTGAATAGATGGTGTATAGGACTTAGACAATCAAAAATCTAATCGATTTGAAGGAATAGTCCAGCAAAATCCACATTTTCCTCTTGTTCCATATTCATTGCTTTAACCTTTGCAAGAATAATCAATTTTATATCATTCTCAATTTCGATATACAGGGTTCAAAATAGAGCACTCCCGGCCATTTCATGCTACACACTAACATCAGTGACTGCACGAGAACGAAGAACATCAACTAAATGAAAGTCATGGCGAATACTTGGTGTAAGGCCTAGTAGATAAGAAGAAGTTTGACAGAGTTGGTTTCTTGTATGACAAGTTCTATAGACCACAAAATATTATATAATTGATACCCTATTTGACATTGGAGAATGCAAAGATTAGTGTTACAGTAGGCAGTAGGCTGATATGCAAAACTCGGAAGAGTGATGAAACAAATAAAACCACATTTTCGTGCGTCCTCAGCATAGCTGAGTCACACCCTACTAGAATTGTCAATATATTTTGCCTCAATTTTATTCTAGAGCATTCAAAATTCCCCGAAAAATGGTGAGCCTTTTGAAACGATACAATTGAGAGAGAGAGAGAGAGAGAGAGAGAGAGAGAGAGAGAGAGAGAACGCAATTGAAGAGAACACAATTGAAGGCCTGTTCAATAGATGGTGTATAGGACTTAGATAATCAAAAATCTAATCGATTTGAAGGAATAGTCCAGCAAAATCCACATTTTCCTCTTGTTCCTTATTCATTGCTTTAACCTTTGCAAAAAGAATCAATTATATCATTCTCAATTGCGATATACTGGGTTCGAAATAGAGCACTCCCGGCCATTTCATGCTACACACTAACATCAGTGACTGTACGAGAACGAAGAACATCAACTAAATGAAAGTCCTGGCGAATACTTGGTGTAATGCCTAGTAGATAAGAAGAGGTTTGACAGAGTTGGTTTCTTGTATGACAAGTTCTATAGACCACAAAAATATTCTATAATTGATACCCTTTTTGACATTGGACAATGCAAAGATTAGTGCTACAGTAGGCTATAGATATCCAAATTCAGAAGAATGATGAAACAAATTAAAACCACATTTTCGCATGCCCCTGCTTGTCTGAGTCAAACCGTACTAGAATTGTCAACATATTCTGCCTAAATTTTATTCTAGAGCATTCGAAATGCCCCGAAAATGGTGAGCCATTGGAAACGACACTATACATAGTCTTTCAGAAATCTATTCTCTGTCAAATGTCTAAAAAGTCGAATGAGAGATAAGAAGGGGTTTAAGAGAGCTGGTTTCTTGTATGACAAGTTCTATAGACCACAAAATATTATATAATTGATACCCTGTTTGACATTGGACAATGCAAAGATTAGTGCTACAGTAGGCTGATATGCAACATTCAGAAGAGTGATGAAACAAATTAAAACCACAGTTTCGTGTGTCCCCAGACTAGCTGAGTCAAACCGTACTAGAATTGTCAATATATTCTGCCTCAATTTTATTCTAAAGCATTCGAAATGCCCTGAAAATGGTGATCGATTTGAAACGACACTATAGGCCTGCAAGGTCTTTCAGAAATCTGTTCTATGTCAAATGTCTATAAAATCAAATGAGAGATAAGAAGGGGTTTAAGAGAGCTGGTTTCTTGTATGACAAGTTCTATAGACCACAAAATATTATATAATTGATACCCTGTTTGACATTGGACAATGCAAAGATTAGTGCTACAGTAGGCTGATATGCAAAATTCAGAAGAGTGATGAAACAAATAAAACCACATTTTCGTGCGTCCCCAGCTTAGCTGAGTCACACCCTACTGGAATTGTCAATATATTCTGCCTCAATTTTATTCTAGAGCATTCGAAAATCCCCGAGAAATGGTGAGCCTTTTGAAACGACACAATTGAGAGAGAGAGAGAGAGAGAGAGAGAGAGAGAGAGAACGCAATTGAAGAGAACACAATTGAAGGCCTGTTCAATAGATGGTGTATAGGACTTAGATAGTCAAAAATCTAATTGATTTGAAGGAATAGTCCAGCAAAATCCACATTTTCCTCTTGTGCCTTATTCATTGCTTTAACCTTTGCAAGAATAATCAATTATATCGTTCTTAATTTCGATATACTGGGTTCGAAATAGAGCACACACAGCTATTTCATGCTACACACTAACATCAGTGAGTCCCCAGTGACTGTACGAGAACGAAGAACATCAACTAAATACTAACTACTAACTACTACTAATAATAATATTAATAGTATTAATAATAATTGAGTTTGAAAGCCGCCTACTGCAGCATGGAGCACTGCTAAAAAAGCGCACTGCGCCTTAAAAAAAGAGCACTGCGCCATAAGCACGGATCACTACTACTACCACATTTTCTAGCACTACTATTACTACTAGTACAACAACAACTACTACTTCTACTACTGCTACTACTACTACTAATAATAATAGTATTAATAATAATTGAGTTTGAAAGTCGCCTACTGCAGCATGGAGCACTGCTAAAAAAGCGCACTGCGCCTTAAAAAAAGAGCACTGCGCCATAAGCACGGATCACTACTACTACCATATTTTCTAGCACTACCAATACTACTAGCACAACAACAACAACAACAACAACTACTACTACTACTATAATAATAATAATAATAGCATTAATAATAATTGCGTTTGAAAGTCGCCTACTGCAGCATGGAGCACTGCTAAAAAAAGCGCACTGCGCCTTGAAAAAAGAGCACTGCCGCCTAAGCACGGATCACTACCACTACCACATTTTCTAGCACTACTATTACTACTAGTACAACAACAACTACTACTACATCTACTACTGCTACTACTACTAATAATAATAATAGTATTAATAATAATTGAGTATGAAAGTCACCTACTGCAGCATGGAGCACTGCTAAAAAAATCCACTGCGCCTTAAAAAAGAGCACTGCGCCTAAACACGGATCACTACTACTACCACATTTTCTAGCACTACTAGTACAACAACAACTACTACTACTACTACTTCTACTACTACTACTACTAATAATAATAATAATAATAATAATAATAGTATTAATAATAATTGACTTTGAAAGTCGCCTACTGCAGCATGGAGCACTGCTAAAAAAAAGCGCACTGCGCCTTAAAAAAAGAGCACTGCGCCCTAAGCACGGATCACTACTACTACCACATTTTTTAGCACTACTAATACTACTATTACAACAACAACAACTACTACTACTACTACTACTACTCCGTGGCGTCAAACCGTACTGCGCCATAGCCATCCTCTCACTGCGGATAGCCATTTCCGCACTGCGGAAATCCATCCACACACGGCGGCGGTTAGGCCTATAGGCAAACAGTATCTTCAATCCCGATATTCTGATGAAATTCAACAGACTCTAACAGAGGGGTCATCCACATTTACGCTTTAGTAGTACTATTGCTATACTAGGATATAGAAGAGTAATGAAACGAATTCAATCCACATTTCTTGTGTCCCCATCTCATAGGTTTAGGGCAGCATGGAGCACTGTTTAAAAAAGCGCACTGCGCTTTGAAAAAAGAGCACTGCCGCCTAAGCACGGATCACTAATACTACCACATTTTCTAGCACTACTAATACTACTAGCACAACAACAACAACTACTACTAATAATAATAATAATAATAGTATTAATAATAATTGAGTTTGAAAGTCGCCTACTGCAGCATGGAGCACTGCTAAAAAAGCGCACTGCGCCTTAAAAAAAGAGCACTGCGCCATAAGCACGGATCACTACTACTACCACATTTTCTAGCACTACTATTACTACTAGTACAACAACAACAACTACTACTTCTACTACTGCTACTACTAATAATAATAATAATAGTATTAATAATAATTGAGTTTGAAAGTCACCTACTGCAGCATGGAGCACTGCTAAAAAAAGCACACTGCGCCTTAAAAAAAGAGCACTGCGCCCTAAGCACGGATCACTACTACTACCATATTTTCTAGCGCTACCAATACTACTAGCACAACAACAACAACTTCTACTACTACTACTACTAATAATAATAATAATAGCATTAATAACAATTGAGTTTGAAAGTCGCCTACTGCAGCATGGAGCACTGCTAAAAAAAGCGCACTGCGCCTTGAAAAAAAAGCACTGCGGCCTAAGCACGGATCACTACTACTATCACATTTTTAGCACTACTAATACTACTATTACAACAACAACAACTACTACTACTACTACTACTACTACTCCTCCGTGGCGTCAAACCGTACTGCGCCATAGCCATCCTCTCACTGCGGATAGCCATTTCCGCACTGCGAAAAATCCATCCACACACAGCGGCGGTTAGGCCTATAGGCAAACAGTATCTTCAATCCCGATATTCTGATGAAATTCAACAGACTCTAACAGAGGGGTCATCCACATTTACGCTTTAGTAGTACTATTGCTATAGTACGCTATAGAAGAGTAATGAAACGAATTCAATCCACATTTCTTGTGTCCCCATCTCATAGGTTTAGGGCAGCATGGAGCACTGTTTAAAAAAAGCGCACTGCGCCTTGAAAAAACAGCACTGCGACTTAAGCAGGAATCACTACTACTACGACTTTTTCTAGCACTACTACTACTACAACAACTACTACTACTGCTACTTCTACTAATAACAATAATAATATTAATAGTATTAATAATAATTAAGTTTGAAAGTAGCCTAGGGCAGCATGGAGCACTGCTAAAAAAGCGCACTGCGCCTTAAAAAGAGCACTGCGCCATACTGCAAAATCCACATTTTCCTCTTGTTCCATATTCATTGCTTTAACCTTTGCAAGAATAATCAATTTTATATCATTCTCAATTTCGATATACAGGGTTCAAAATAGAGCACTCCCGGCCATTTCATGCTACACACTAACATCAGTGACTGCACGAGAAGAACATCAACTAAATGAAAGTCTTGGCGAATACTTGGTGTAATGCCTACTAGATAAGAAGAGGTTTGACAGAGTTGGTTTCTTGTATGACAAGTTCTATAGGCCACAAAATATTATTTAATTGATACCCTGTTTGACATTGGACAATGCAAAGATTAGTGCTACAGTAGGCTGATATGCAACATTCAGAAGAGTGATGAAACAAATTAAAACCACAGTTTCGTGTGTCCCCAGACTAGCTGAGTCAAACCGTACTAGAATTGTCAATATATTCTGCCTCAATTTTATTCTAAAGCATTCGAAATGCCCCGAAAAATGGTGAGCCATTTGAAACGACACTATAGGCCTACAAAGTCTTTCAGAAATCTGTTCTATGTGAAATGTCAAAAAAATCGAATGAGAGATAAGAAGGGGTTTAAGAGAGCTGGTTTCTTGTATGACAAGTTCTATAGACCACAAAAATATTACATAATTGATACTCTGTTTGACATTGGACAAAGCAAGGATTAGTGCTACAGTAGGCTATAGATATGCAAAATTCAGAGGAGTGATGAAACAATTTAAAACCACATTTTCGCGTGTCCACAGATTAGCTGAGTCAAACCGTTCTAGAATTGTTATCATATTCTGCCTCAATTTTATTTTAGAACATTCGAAACGACACTACAAATGGTGAGCCATTTGAAACGACACTATACATAGTCTTTCAGTAATCTATTCTCAGTCAAATGTCTATAAAATCGATTGAGCAATAAGATGGGTCTAGAAATAGCTGGTTTCTTGTATCTCAAGTATTATCAACCACAAAATTACTTTACAATTGAAACCCTGTTTGACATTTGACAATGCAAGGACTAGTGCTACCATAGGCTGATATGGAAAATTCAGAAGAGTAGTGACACAAATAAAACCACATTTTCGTGGGACCCCAGCTTAGCTGAGTCACACCCTACTAGAATTGTCAATATATTCTGCCTCAATTTTATTCTAGAGCATTCGAAATTCCCCGAAAAATGGTGAGCCTTTTGAAACGACACAATTGAGAGAGAGAGAGAGAGAGAGAGAGAGAGAGAGAGAGAGAGAGAGAGAACGCAATTGAAGAGAACACAATTGAAGGCCTGTTCAATAGATGGTGTAGTGGGCTTATATAATCAAAAATCTAATCGACTTGAAGGAATAGTCCAGCACAATCCACATTTTCCTCTTGTTCCTTATTCATTGCTTTAACTTTTGCAAAAATAATCAATTATATTGTTCTCAATTTCGATATACTGGGTTCGAAATAGAGCACACACAGCTATTTCATGCTACACACTAACATCAGTGACTGTACGAAAACGAAGAACATCAACTAAAGGAAAACCAGGCGAAGATCTGGCAGAATGCCTAGTAGGGTGATGGAGGGAAGAGCCACATATTAAGATTTCAGGTTCATTATAGTACTACAACAGGTTTTATAGATATGAAAAATAAGTTTTATAATTAATTTGCTGTGTGAGAGAAGGCAATTGAAGGCCTGTTGAATAGATGGTGTATAGGACTTAGACAATCAAAAATCTAATCGATTTGAAGGAATAGTCCAGCAAAATCCACATTTTCCTCTTGTTCCATATTCATTGCTTTAACCTTTGCAAGAATAATCAATTTTATATCATTCTCAATTTCGATATACAGGGTTCAAAATAGAGCACTCCCGGCCATTTCATGCTACACACTAACATCAGTGACTGCACGAGAACGAAGAACATCAACTAAATGAAAGTCATGGCGAATACTTGGTGTAAGGCCTAGTAGATAAGAAGAAGTTTGACAGAGTTGGTTTCTTGTATGACAAGTTCTATAGACCACAAAATATTATATAATTGATACCCTATTTGACATTGGAGAATGCAAAGATTAGTGTTACAGTAGGCAGTAGGCTGATATGCAAAACTCGGAAGAGTGATGAAACAAATAAAACCACATTTTCAAAAGCGTCCTCAGCATAGCTGAGTCACACCCTACTACAATTGTCAATATATTCTGCCTCAATTTTATTCTAGAGCATTCGAAATTCCCTGAAAAATGGTGAGCCTTTTGAAACGACACAATTGAGAGAGAGAGAGAGAGAGAGAGAGAGAGAGAGAGAGAGAGAGAACGCAATTGAAGAGAACACAATTGAAGGCCTGTTCAATAGATGGTGTATAGGACTTAGATAATCAAAAATCTAATCGATTTGAAGGAATAGTCCAGCAAAATCCACATTTTCCTCTTGTTCCTTATTCATTGCTTTAACCTTTGCAAGAATAATCAATTATATCATTCTCAATTTCGATAAACTGGATTCGAAATAGAGCACTCCCGGCCATTTCATGCTAAACAACACTAACATCAGTGAGTCCCCAGTGACTGTACGAGAACGAAGAACATCAACTAAATGAAAGTCCTGACGAATACTTGGTGTAATGCCTAGTAGATAAGAAGAGGTTTGACAGAGTTGGTTTCTTGTATGACAAGTTCTATAGACCACAAAAATATTCTATAATTGATACCCTGTTTGACATTGGACAATGCAAAGATTAGTGCTACAGTAGACTATAGATATCCAAATTCAGAAGAGTGATGAAACAAATTAAAACCACATTTTCGCGTGTCCCCAGCTTGTCTGAGTCAAACCGTACTAGAATTGTCAACATATTCTGCCTCAATTTTATTCTAGAGCATTCGAAATGCCCCGAAAATGGTGAGCCATTGGAAACGACACTATACATAGTCTTTCAGAAATCTATTCTCTGTCAAATGTCTAAAAAGTCGAATGAGAGATAAGAAGGGGTTTAAGAGAGCTGGTTTCTTGTATGACAAGTTCTATAGACCACAAAATATTATATAATTGATACCCTGTTTGACATTGGACAATGCAAAGATTAGTGCTACAGTAGGCTGATATGCAACATTCAGAAGAGTGATGAAACAAATTAAAACCACAGTTTCGTGTGTCCCCAGACTAGCTGAGTCAAACCGTACTAGAATTGTCAATATATTCTGCCTCAATTTTATTCTAAAGCATTCGAAATGCCCTGAAAAATGGTGATCGATTTGAAACGACACTATAGGCCTGCAAGGTCTTTCAGAAATCTGTTCTATGTCAAATGTCTATAAAATCAAATGAGAGATAAGAAGGGGTTTAAGAGAGCTGGTTTCTTGTATGACAAGTTCTATAGACCACAAAATATTATATAATTGATACCCTGTTTGACATTGGACAATGCAAAGATTAGTGCTACAGTAGGCTGATATGCAAAATTCAGAAGAGTGATGAAACAAATAAAACCACATTTTCGTGCGTCCCCAGCTTAGCTGAGTCACACCCTACTGGAATTGTCAATATATTCTGCCTCAATTTTATTCTAGAGCATTCGAAAATCCCGAGAAATGGTGAGCCTTTTGAAACGACACAATTGAGAGAGAGAGAGAGAGAGAGAGAGAGAGAGAGAGAGAGAGAGAGAGAGAGAGAATTGAAGAGAACACAATTGAAGGCCTGTTCAATAGATGGTGTATAGGACTTAGATAGTCAAAAATCTAATTGATTTGAAGGAATAGTCCAGCAAAATCCACATTTTCCTCTTGTGCCTTATTCATTGCTTTAACCTTTGCAAGAATAATCAATTATATCGTTCTTAATTTCGATATACTGGGTTCGAAATAGAGCACACACAGCTATTTCATGCTACACACTAACATCAGTGAGTCCCCAGTGACTGTACGAGAACGAAGAACATCAACTAAATACTAACTACTAACTACTACTAATAATAATATTAATAGTATTAATAATAATTGAGTTTGAAAGTCACCTACTGCAGCATGGAGCACTGCTAAAAAAAGCGCACTGCGTGTTAAAAAAAGAACACTGCGCCCTAAGCACGGATCACTACAACTACCACATTTTCTAGCACTACTATTACTACTAGTACAACAACAACAACTAGTACTTCTACTACTGCTACTACTACTACTAATAATAATAGTATTAATAATAATTGAGTTTGAAAGTCACCTACTGCAGCATGGAGTACTGCTAAAACAAGCGCACTGCGCCTTAAAAAAAGAGCACTGCGCCCTAAGCACGGATCACTACTACTACCATATTTTCTAGCACTACCAATACCACTAGCACAACAACAACAACAACAACAACTACTACTACTACTACTAATAATAATAATAATAATAATAGCATTAATAATAATTGAGTTTGAAAGTCGCCTACTGCAGCATGTAGCACTGCTAAAAAAGCGCACTGAGCCTTGAAAAAAGAGCACTGCGGCCTAAGCACGGATCACTACTACTACCACATTTTTTAGCACTACTAATACTACTATTACAACAACAACAACTACTACTACTACTACTTCTACTCCTCCGTGGCGTCAAACCGTACTGCGCCATAGCCATCCTCTCACTACGGATAGCCATTTCCGCACTGCGGAAATCCATCCACACACAGCGGCGGTTAGGCCTATAGGCAAACAGTATCTTCAATCCCGATATTCTGATGAAATTCAACAGACTCTAACAGAGGGTCATTCACATTTACGCTTTAGTAGTACTATTGCTATAGTACGCTATAGAAGAGTAATGAAACGAATTCAATCCACATTTCTTGTGTCCCCATCTCATAGGTTTAGGGCAGCATGGAGCACTGTTTAAAAAAGCGCACTGCGCTTTGAAAAAAGAGCACTGCGGCCTAAGCACGGATCACTACTACTACCATATTTTCTAGCACTACTAATCTACTAGCACAACAACAACAACTACTACTACTACTAATAATAATAATAATAATAATAGTATTAATAATAATTGAGTTTGAAAGTCGCCTACTGCAGCATGGAGCACTGCTAAAAAAAGCGCACTGCGCCTGAAAAAAGAGCACTGCGGCCTAGCACGGATCACTACTACTACCACATTTTCTAGCACTACTAGTACAACAACAACAACAATTAGTACTACTACTACTACTACTACTACTACTACTAATAATAATAATAATAATAATAATAGTATTAATAATAATTGAGTTTGAAAGTCACCTACTGCAGCATGGAGCACTGCTAAAAAAAGCGCACTGCGCTTTGAAAAAAGAGCACTGCCGCCTAAGCACGGATCACTAATACTACCACATTTTCTAGCACTACTAATACTACTAGCACAACAACAACTACTACTACTACTAATAATAATAATAATAATAGTATTAATAATAATTGAGTTTGAAAGTCGCCTACTGCAGCATGTAGCACTGCTAAAAAAGCGCACTGAGCCTTGAAAAAAGAGCACTGCGGCCTAAGCACGGATCACTACTACTACCACATTTTCTAGCACTACTAGTACAACAACAAAAACAACTACTACTACTACTACTACTACTACTAATAATAATAATAATAATAATAATAGTATTAATAATAAGTGAGTTTGAAAGTCACCTACTGCAGCATGGAGCACTGCTAAAAAAAGCGCACTGCGCCTTAAAAACAGAGCACTGCGCCCTAAGCACGGATCACTACTACTACCACATTTTTTAGCACTACTAATACTACTATTACAACAACAACAACAACTACTAAATTCTCCAAAATTGCATCACAGAGGTCCAAGGATGGTGTTCCTCGCGACGATTGCAACTTAATGCTTCCAAGACGGAGCTTGCATGGTTTGGCTCACATGCTAACATGCTTAAGCTGTCTAACACTGATTGTAGTTTGGCACTTCAGGCACCATCGTCCGCCCTTCTTCCGTCGTCAGAGATCTTGGAGTACTGTTCGACAACGAATTGACCATGAAGCAACATGTTGGACAGTTAGCCAAGAGCTGCTTCTATCACATACGACGTATCCGCCAGATTTGTCGAATCGCTGGCAAAGAAGTCGCTGCGCAACTGGTTTCTGCGTTTGTGCTGTCCAGACTAGACTATTGTAATTCCGTTCTTGCCGGCCTTCCAAAGTCTACACTGGCCAACCTGCAACGCAGCATACAAAATGCTGCTGCACGCCTGGTGCTGGACCTGAAACCTCGAGACCACGTCCACTCCGGCGCTTACGCGAACTTCATTGGCTTCCAGTCCAGTCACGGATACAACACAAACTATGCACGCTGATGTTCTGTGCACAGAATGGCCTTTGTCCGACCTATCTGGCTGATCTGCTCCAGCCAACATCAACCGCCATTGGTAGACCAGGCCTACGATCAGCCTCTACCAGTCAATACCAGAAACCTCGTCTTGGACAGTCATGGGACAACGAGCCTTCTCGTACGCTGGACCCCATGCCTGGAACGCCCTTCCACCAGCGCTACGGAGCATAAAGTCGCCCGTCGCTTTCCGTAAACATTTGAAGACACATTTGTTTAATTGTGCATATAATAATTGACATTATTGACATTAATTGTAATGCGCTTGCTAACATTAATTGATTAGGCGCAATATAAATAGCTAATTACATTACTACTACTACTACTTCTACTCCTCCGTGGCGTCAAACCGTACTGCGCCATAGCCATCCTCTCACTGCGGATAGCCATTTCCGCACTGCGGAAATCCATCCACACACAGCGGCGGTTAGGCCTATAGGCAAACAGTATCTTCAATCCCGATATTCTGATGAAATTCAACAGACTCTAACAGAGGGGTCATCCACATTTACGCTTTAGTAGTACTATTGCTATAGTAGGATATAGAAGAGTTATGAAACGAATTCAATCCACATTTCTTGTGTCCCCATCTCATAGGTTTAGGGCAGCATGGAGCACTGTTTAAAAAAGCGCACTGCGCTTTGAAAAAAGAGCACTGCCGCCTAAGCACGGATCACTACTACTACCACATTTTCTAGCACTACTAATACTACTAGCACAACAACAACAACTACTACTACTACTAATAATAATAATAATAGTATTAATAATAATTGAGTTTGAAAGTCGCCTACTGCAGCATGGAGCACTGCTAAAAAAGCGCACTGCGCCTTAAAAAAAGAGCACTGCGCCATAAGCACGGATCACTACTACTACCATATTTTCTAGCACTACCAATACTACTAGCACAACAACAACAACAACTTCTACTACTACTACTAATAATAATAATAATAGCATTAATAATAATTGCGTTTGAAAGTCGCCTACTGCAGCATGGAGCACTGCTAAAAAAAGCGCACTGCGCCTTGAAAAAAGAGCACTGCCGCCTAAGCACGGATCACTACCACTACCACATTTTCTAGCACTACTATTACTACTAGTACAACAACAACAACTACTACTTCTACTACTGCTACTACTACTAATAATAATAATAGTATTAATAATAATTGAGTTTGAAAGTCACCTACTGCAGCATGGAGCACTGCTAAAAAAGCGCACTGCGCCTTAAAAAAAGAGCACTGCGCCCTAAGCACGGATCACTACTACTACCATATTTTCTAGCACTACCAATACTACTAGCACAACAACAACAACTTCTACTACTACTACTAATAATAATAATAATAGCATTAATAATAATTGCGTTTGAAAGTCGCCTACTGCAGCATGGAGCACTGCTAAAAAAAGCGCACTGCGCCTTGAAAAAAGAGCACTGCGGCCTAAGCACGGATCACTACTACTACCACATTTTCTAGCACTACTAGTACAACAACAACTACTACTACTACTACTTCTACTACTACTACTACTAATAATAATAATAATAATAATAATAATAGTATTAATAATAATTGACTTTGAAAGTCGCCTACTGCAGCATGGAGCACTGCTAAAAAAAAGCGCACTGCGCCTTAAAAAAAGAGCACTGCGCCCTAAGCACGGATCACTACTACTACCACATTTTTTAGCACTACTAATACTACTATTACAACAACAACAACTACTACTACTACTCCGTGGCGTCAAACCGTACTGCGCCATAGCCATCCTCTCACTGCGGATAGCCATTTCCGCACTGCGGAAATCCATCCACACACGGCGGCGGTTAGGCCTATAGGCAAACAGTATCTTCAATCCCGATATTCTGATGAAATTCAACAGACTCTAACAGAGGGGTCATCCACATTTACGCTTTAGTAGTACTATTGCTATAGTAGGATATAGAAGAGTAATGAAACGAATTCAATCCACATTTCTTGTGTCCCCATCTCATAGGTTTAGGGTAGCATGGAGCACTGTTTAAAAAAGCGCACTGCGCTTTGAAAAAAGAGCACTGCCGCCTAAGCACGGATCACTACTACTACCACATTTTCTAGCACTACTAATACTACTAGCACAACAACAACAACTACTACTACTACTAATAATAATAATAATAATAGTATTAATAATAATTGAGTTTGAAAGTCGCCTACTGCAGCATGGAGCACTGCTAAAAAAAGCGCACTGCGCCTTAAAAAAAGAGCACTGCGCCCTAAGCACGGATCACTACTACTACCACATTTTTTAGCACTACTAATACTACTATTACAACAACAACAACTACTACTACTACTACTACTCCTCCGTGGCGTCAAACCGTACTGTGCCATAGCCATCCTCTCACTGCGGATAGCCATTTCCGCACTGCGGAAATCCATCCACACACAGCGGCGGTTAGGCCTATAGGCAAACAGTATCTTCAATCCCGATATTCTGATGAAATTCAACAGACTCTAACAGAGGGGTCATCCACATTTACGCTTTAGTAGTACTATTGCTATAGTAGGATATAGAAGAGTAATGAAACGAATTCAATCCACATTTCTTGTGTCCCCATCTCATAGGTTTAGGGTAGCATGGACCACTGTTTAAAAAAGCGCACTGCGCTTTGAAAAAAGAGCACTGCGGCCTAAGCACGGATCACTACTACTACCACATTTTCTAGCACTACTAATACTACTAGCACAACAACAACTACTACTACTACTACTAATAATAATAATAATAATAATAATAATAGTATTAATAATAATTGAGTTTGAAAGTCGCCTACTGCAGCATGGAGCACTGCTAAAAAAGCGCACTGCGCCTTAAAAAAAGAGCACTGCGCCATAAGCACGGATCACTACTACTACCACAATTTCTAGCACTACTATTACTACTAGTACAACAACAACAACTACTACTTCTACTACTGCTACTAATAATAATAATAATAATAGTATTAATAATAATTGAGTTTGAAAGTCACCTACTGCAGCATGGAGCACTGCTAAAAAAAGCACACTGCGCCTTAAAAAAAGAGCACTGCGCCCTAAGCACGGATCACTACTACTACCATATTTTCTAGCACTACCAATACTACTAGCACAACAACAACAACTTCTAGTACTACTACTACTAATAATAATAATAATAGCATTAATAATAATTGAGTTTGAAAGTCGCCTACTGCAGCATGGAGCACTGCTAAAAAAAGCGCACTGCGCCTTGAAAAAAAAGCACTGCGGCCTAAGCACGGATCACTACTACTACCACATTTTCTAGCACTACTAATACTACTAGCACAACAACAACAACTACTACTACTACTAATAATAATAATAATAATAATAATAATAGTATTAATAATAATTGAGTTTGAAAGTCGCCTACTGCAGCATGGAGCACTGCTAAAAAAGCGCACTGCGCCTTAAAAAAAGAACACTGCGCCATACTGCAAAATCCACATTTTCCTCTTGTTCCATATTCATTGCTTTAACCTTTGCACGAATAATCAATTTTATATCATTCTCAATTTCGATATACAGGGTTCAAAATAGAGCACTCCCGGCCATTTCATGCTACACACTAACATCAGTGACTGCACGAGAACGAAGAACATCAACTGAATGAAAGTCTTGGGGAATACTTGGTGTAATGCCTACTATATAAGAAGAGGTTTGACAGAGTTGTTTTCTTGTATGACAAGTTCTATAGACCATAAAATATTATATAATTGATACCCAGTTTGATATTGGCCAATGCAAAGATAATTGCTACAGTATCCTATAGATATCCAAATTCAGAAGAATGACACAATTGAGAGAGAGAGAGAGAGAGAGAGAGAGAGAGAGAGAGAGAAAACGCAATTGAAGAGAACACAATTGAAGGCCTGTTGAATAGATGGTGTATAGGACTTAGATAATCAAAAATATAATCAATTTGAAAGACTGGTCCAGCAAAATCCATATTTTCCTCTTGTTCCTTATTCATTGCTTTAACCTTTGCAAGAATAATCAATTATATCATTCTCAATTTCAATATACTGGGTTCAAAATAGAGCAATCCCAGCCATTTCATGCTACACACTAACATCAGTGACATTGGACAAAAAAGCCAAGACTTTCATTCAGTTGATGTTCTTCGTTCTCGTGCAGTCACTGATGTTGTTGTGTGGCAGCATGAAATGGCCGGGAGTGCTCTATTTTGAACTCCTGTATATAGAAATTGAGAATGATATAAAATTGATTATTCTTGCAAAGGTTAAAGCAATGAATATGGAACAAATAATCAATTATATCATTCTCAATTTCAATATACTGGGTTCAAAATAGAGCAATCCCAGCCATTTCATGCTACACACTAACATCAGTGACTGTAGGAAAACGAAGAACATCAAAGAGTGATGAAACAAATTAAAACCACAGTTTCGTGTGTCCCCAGACTAGCTGAGTCAAACTGTACTAGAATTGTCAATATATTCTGCCTCAATTTTATTCTAGAGCATTCGAAATGCCCCGAAAAATGGTGAGCCATTTGAAATGACACTATAGGCCTACAAGGTCTTTCAGAAATCTGCTCTCTGTCAAATGTCTAAAAAATCAAATGAGAGATAAGAGGCTGTTTAAGAGAGCTGGTTTCTTGTATGACAAGTTCTATAGACCACAAAAATATTATATAATTGATACCCTGTTTGACATTGAACAATGCAAAGATTAGTGCTACAGTAGGCTATATAGATATCCAAATTCAGAAGAGTGATGAAACAAATGAAATCCACATTTTCGTCTGTCCCCAGACTAGCTGAGTCAAACCGTACTAGAATTGTCAATATATTCTGCCTCAATTTTATTCTAAAGCATTCGAAATGCCCCGAAAAATGGTGAGTCATTTGAAAAGACACTATAGGCCTACAAAGTCTTTCAGAAATCTGTTCTACGTGAAATGTCAAAAAAATCGAATGAGAGATAAGAAGGGGTTTAAGAGAGCTGGTTTCTTGTATGACAAGTTCTATAGACCACAAAATTGTTATATAATTGATACCCTGTTTGACATTGGACAATGCAAAGATTAGTGCTACAGTAGGCTATATAGATATCCAAATTCAGAAGAGTGATTAAACAAATGAAATCCACATTTTCGTCTGTCCCCAGACTAGCTGAGTCAAACCGTACTAGAATTGTCAATATATTCTGCCTCAATTTTATTCTAGAGCATTCGAAATGCCCCGAAAAATGGTGAGCCATTTGAAACGACACTATAGGCCTACAAGGTCTTTCAGAAATCTGCTCTCTGTCAAATGTCTAAAAACTCAAATGAGAGATAAGAAGCTGTTTAAGAGAGCTGGTTTCTTGTATGACAAGTTCTATAGACCACAAAATATTATATAATTGATACCCTGTTTGACAGTGGACAATGCAAAGATAATTGCTACAGTATCCTATAGATATCCAAATTCAGAAGAATGACACAATTGAGAGAGAGAGAGAGAGAGAGAGAGAGAGAGAGAGAGAGAGAGAAAACGCAATTGAAGAGAACACAATTGAAGGCCTGTTGAATAGATGGTGTATAGGACTTAGATAATCAAAAATCTAATCAATTTGAAAGACTAGTCCAGCAAAATCCACATTTTCCTCTTGTTCCTTATTCATTGCTTTAACCTTTGCAAGAATAATCAATTAAATCATTCTCAATTTCAATATACTGGGTTCGAAATAGAGCACTCCCAGCCATTTCATGCTAGACACTAACATCAATGGCTGTAGGAAAACGAAGAACATCAACTAAATGAAAGTCCTGGCGAATACTTGGCGTAAAGCCTAGTAGATAAGAAGAAGTTTGATAGAGTTGCTTTCTTGTATGACAAGTTCTATAGACCACAAAAATATTCTATAATTGATACCCTTTTTGACATTGGACAATGCAAAGATTAGTGCTACAGTAGGCTATAGATAACCAAATTCAGAAGAGTGATGAAACAAATTAAAACCTCATTTTCGCGTGTCCCCAGCTTAGCTGAGTCAAACCGAACTAGAATTGTCAATATAATCTGCCTCAATGTTATTCTAAAGCATTCGAAATGCCCCGAAAAATGGTGAGCCATTTCAAACGACACTAGAGGCCTACAAAGTCTTTCAGAAATCTGTTCTATGCCAAGTGTCTATAAAATCAAATGAGAAATAAGAAGGGGTTTAAGAGAGCTGGTTTCTTGTATGACAAGTTCTATAGACCACAAAATATTATATAATTGATACCCTGTTTGACATTGGACAATGCAAAGATTAGTGCTACAGTAGGCTGATATGCAAAATTCAGAAGAGTGATGAAACAAATAAAACCACATTTTCGTGCGTCCCCAGCTTAGCTGAGTCACATCCTACTGGAATTATCAATATATTCTGCCTCAATTTTATTCTAGAGCATTCGAAAATCCCCGAGAAATGGTGAGCCTTTTGAAACGACACAATTGAGAGAGAGAGAGAGAGAGAGAACGCAATTGAAGAGAACACAATTGAAGGCCTGTTCAATAGATGGTGTATAGGACTTAGATAATCAAAAATCTAATCGATTTGAAGGAATAGTCCAGCAAAATCCACATTTTCCTCTTGTTCCTTATTCATTGCTTTAACTTTTGCAAAAATAATCAATTATTTCGTTCTCAATTTCGATATACTGGGTTCGAAATAGAGCACACACAGCTATTTCATGCTAAACACTAACATCAGTGACTGTACGAGAACGAAGAACATCAACTAAAGGAAAACCTGGCGAAGATCTGGCAGAATGCCTAGTAGGGCGATGGAGGGAAGAGCCACATATTAAGATTTCAGGTTCATTATAGTACTACAACAGGTTTTATAGATATGAAAAATGAGTTTTATAATTAATTTGCTGTGTGAGAGAAGGCAATTGAAGGCCTGTTGAATAGATGGTGTATAGGACCTAGATAATCAAAAATCTGATTGATTTGAAGAAATAGTCCAGCAAAATCCACATTTTCCTCTTGCTCCAAATTCATTGCTTGAACCTTTGCAAGAATAATCAATTGTATCATTCTCAATTTCGATCTAAAGCGTTCGAAACAGAGCACAACCAGCCATTTCATACTACAGTACACACTAACGCCATTGACTGTACGAGAACAACGGTCATGAACTAAATGAAAGTCCTGGTGAATACCTGGCGTAATGCCTAGTAGGGCGATCGAGGGAGAGCCGCGTATTGCCTGGTTCATTATAGGCCTACAACAGCTTTTATAGATATGAAAAACAAGATTTATAATTAATTCGCTCTGTGAGAGAAGCCTATTGAAGGCCTATAGAATAGCAGGTGATTAGGCCCAAGATGTGTAAAAATTGAATCGATTTGAAGAAATTTTCCCGCAAAATCCACATTTTCCTCTTGCTCTGCCTTCATTGCTTTAAACTTAGCAAGAATAATCAGTAATATCTTTCACAATATCGATCTACATGGTTCGAAATAGAGCACAACCAGCCATTTCATACTACAGTACACACTAACGCCATTGCATTCGAAATGCCCCGAAAAATGGAGAGCCATTTGAAACGACACTATACAAAGTCTTTCAGTAATCTATTCTCAGTCAAATGTCTACAAAATCGATCGAGAGATAGAAGGGGTCTAGGATAGCTGGTTTCTTGTATCTCAAGTTTTGTCAACCACAAAAATACTATACAATTGAAACCCTGTTTGACATTTGACAATGCAAGAACTAGTGCTACCGTAGGCTGATATGGAAAATTCAGAAGAGTAATGGAACAAATTAAAACCACATTTTAATTATTATTGATATTATTATTATTATTATTATCATCATCATCATCATCATCATCATCATAATTATAATTGTTACGATTGTTGGGTTTATGCTGAACTTTTGACCTATTACACGATCAATAAAGAAAAATTTCAGAGACACTGTATGATTACGGGTAATTGGCTTGAGCTATGAGTGTGCATAATTAAGGGAAATTACAACCACTACAAGCATTCTTATTATAAATTATTTGGTGACACACAATTCTTTTACTAAGAGCCTACGACTTTCTGATCTTGCTTCTACAGTAACTTGTTTGACAAATGAGCAGAATCAAATATTTAATTAGAGAGTGCATAGTGTGGTCGAATGCAACAGAAGTGAGGGTGAAAATGTCATTTGGTCACATGTTCCCAAAATCATCCAACCATGTTATATGAAATAATACACAAATCTGGTCATGCATACAATATCCTTGGATTCAGTCAACATACAGGAATCAGAGCAAATATGGCATATCAACAACCAGTCAAATGACATTACAGAAGAAGTCTAAAACATGTCCAAAAATCATTCCTCCAATTGTCACAGGTTCAACTATTCCCGGAATTATTAGCACTATCAGATTTTCTTCAATTACACCCATGTATGCAAATAGCATGGGCACCCATATATTAGGGCAAGGGGGTGCACGTCATCCACCCATCGTCTCCCTGGTCACCCAGGGAGATGATGGGCGGATGACGTGGAAGAGTGGACAGGACTGCAGGTGTCAGCAGCAGTCAAGAAGACAGAGGATCGACATGGTTGGAGGAAAGAAATTCATGCTGACATGATGCTGTCACCTTAACTTCAGATCATGAAGGAACAAGGAAAAGATGAAGACGATGATGGGTGCACTTGCCCCTTTCCGGGAAAATGCAAATCTATTTTTGCAACTAACTATATCATTTTGGCTTTTAACCAATACTGCCAAACTAAAATTTGAAAACCTTGCTCAAATATTGACCATGACTATTGTGCCTTGTCCCATTGGTAAAATTTAGGTGGGTGCCCATGGCAAGCATTGCACATGCACAATCACACACACACACACACACCATGTTTCTGCTATTGGGGTCCAACAGCCAATCTCACTAATCACATTCAAGAAGTTCAAACAGGAAACCATATCTACCAGACAACAGAAATATCCAAGGTTTTCTATCTTTAGCAAAAAATACATTCTGGAGTATTATCCCGCAATTTAGATGGCTTCCTGAGCGTTACATTAACTGACTTTTAGGTCCAAATAGTGAGGACCTGATGCCCACTTACCAGTGAGCTGTCCTGAGAAAATACCGCATCAAACGTGAAGACTTTCGGAGCTCCATTGCCAAGATGGCGATACGCGGAATGGCCAAGGCATGACGGGTCGTACACCGTTAACTGTCTCTTGCTAACGTCACACGAAAGAAAGGAGCTGTGATTGGAATCCACGGGACAGATGCGCAACATTGCCTTCACCTAAACAAGAAGACAAAATCAAAGTCAAACATCAGACACATGCAACTGCTTGACACATACGCGTTGCCAAACGTAGTAAAATCGTGAAATCGTATAGCACTTTTGGAAGTAGTAGTACACTGTACCTCAGTAGTTACTTATTCTTATGTGTTTAGTGCAGGTTTGAAAAAGCCATAGCTAAAAGATGGGGCCAGTCACTTTATCCAAAGGGTCATCATGGTTTGATCATGACGGCTATTGAGGAAATAATTTTTTAAAGATAATTTCATTAGCGTGAATTTAAGCACACACTGCTTTAACTAGAATTCATCTCTCATGAATGTTATGAACTATTGATTTGAATACAAAAGGATGGTTGAGAGAGTAATGGAGATCTTTTTGAGTAGGTGCAATTTTTAGTAAGTGTTTGATTTACGGCATGGGATAGAACAGGATGCCCACCACCAACCCCTGCAAAATGTTCCCACACTCCACTAGCGACAAACAACAAAGTTTTCAACTGAATCGTTCTTCTACTTAGATGCTAACAAAAATGCTGAAGATCTATAGTTTACTGACAAGAATTGACACTGATGAGGTATTATGCTTTCAACATAAAACATCACCAACCGATTTCTTCTTATCAAAATATCTGAGTTACACCAAAGTCAGTGTCTATGACTTATTAAGACACTTCAGACTACTTGCCAAGAAGCGAGACCATTAAAATGTTGCATAACATTAATAACATTACTACACTAGACTACAGTAATACATTTGTAACTATTAGATAAGAAATAGATATAAGAGATATATGAATGGTGGAAAAATTAAGAATTTGAGAATGATAGAACCTATAACATCTACTTCCACAAGGTAAGCATTGCACAAAAGATCTGGGGGATATTAGAGAGTATACCAGTTGGAAGAGGAGGCACTTTAGTACTGGTAAACATTTGGTAAAATGGTGACAATGGGAATGATCCCTCCACCATCCACATACCTCTTCTCCCCATTCCCAATCGCTCCTTAGCCGCAGAAACAATGGCAACGCTGTTCCCAACCTTAATAAGATATGCAATAAATCATTGGAGTTACTAAATGAATTAAAAACACATTTTCTCCATCAAACATAAAAATCATCTTTATTCGTGACAAGCACAGCATAAAAAAGTAGTACACAACCAGTAGTACACAACCAAGGAAAACACAAATCAACTGAACAAAACTAAATTTAAAAAATTATAAAATAAACCTAATAATAAACAAATACACTAAGCACAAACTTTACACAGTACAGCCTCTGCCCTCAGACAAATTCTAGTAATGCACTGAGCAAAGTACAGTGGCTTCTTCTCATATCTCATATCTCATAATGAAAGGACTATTGGTACAGTAGTTGTATATGGTAGATACACAATAATTCAACCGAGTGATCAAATTAAATAAATCCACATTTCCTTCCGTCTCCATATTCATTGCATCAAATCGTTCTACAATGGTCAATATATTCAGTCTCAATTATATTTTAGAGCATTCGAAATGCCAAAAAAATGGTTAGCCATTTCAAACAACACTAAACACAGTCTTTCGAAAATCTATTCTCTGTCAAATGGCTAAAAAGTCGCACAAGAGATGAGCCGTGTCTTAAGATAAGTGGTTCCTAGTATCACAGATTGTATAAATGACAGAAATATAATGAGATCGATTACCTGTTTGACATTAGCCTATAGAAGGACTACTGGTACAGTGGGTGCATAAATATGCAATAATTCAGCAGAGTGATTATATAAACTAAAACTACATTTTCTTGTGCTTCCATATTCATTGAGTCAAACTGTTCTAGAAGTGTCAATATATTCTTTCTAAGTTTTATTCGAATGCATTTGAAATGCCACAAAAAATGGAAAGAGATTTCAAGCAACGCTAAACACCATCTCTCAAAAATCTGTTCAGTGTCAAATGGCTATAAAGTCCACCGAGAGATGAGCCGTGTCTTAAGATAGTCTTAAGCTCCTTGTATCACAGGTTTTCTAAACGACAGAATTATTATAAAATCAATTCCCTGTTTCACTTTAGGCTAATGAAAGGACTATTGTTACATTAGGTGAATAGCAATGGTCATTTGGTAAAATGGACACAATGGGAACGCTCCCTCCCCTATCCACGTCCCACCCTTCCCCATTTCCAATCATTCATCTGCCCTAGTAACACTGGTAATGCCATTCCCAACGTGTGTAGTGACCTTACCCTCCTCTCCCCAGCATACTTTAAATCCAGTTTAGCAAGTATTTTGTTGAAAATATCTGAAAATCTTTGCATATAATTTGAAATCGTTTGAGATGGAGAAAGCATTGCTATAAATCAAACCATTTCCATAATATCAATTTATCGAGCCAACCTAAGCAACCTTAAATTTCTTAACTATTATAAAAGCACCATTTTAGGCTGAAAGTTTCTGGTTACTGCACTGAACACTAAGGCTAATACAGCAGTCATTGCTGGACAAACAGTTTTGCAATAATATTGTGAAGTTTAAGCGTTTTGGCTGATTTCCTGTGAGTATCATCCTGCTCTTCTATGGTGAAGATTCGGCCACCACTTTCTTGCAGAAGATGGATTCTATAAAGACAGTGGAGTACTGTAGCCAATACCTATGGTACTTGGCTGTACAACTAAGGGAACGGGCATTCCCACTCATTCCACTGCCGTTGTAACAATGGGAACCCCGTTCCCAACCATTTCCACACCAAATTAACCCTGTTCCACTTACCCAGTTCCAGCAGCCAGGAATTTCCCCACCCCCAAACACCTCTTACAAAAAGCACTCCAACTCAACAGTTCCATCTTGGCTATTTGCACAGCTTGCACCGGATGACCCATGTTGGCAACAGGAAACACCTTTACAGCCAATAAGAGGCTGTTGGTGCTCAGAAGCCCACTTGCTAATCATGTCTGCCTTTGTAAGATTGATCCAATGGTCTCAAAGGCTTGAGAAATCTGTTCCACAAGAGCTCACTCTTGACAGATATATATATATATATATATATATATATATATATATATATATATATATATATCAACACTGAAGTTTATCTGGCTTGCATGCTTCATCCATTTGACAATTAATGGGGACACTGCAACTGCTGACAACTATGCTTGAATCACACGGAAGTACCAACATAGCCCCTAAAGTACAAGAAAACACACAAGAATGGTCATGATTACTTGATTGATTACCTTGATTACTTGATTGATTACTGTGATTACTTGACTGATTAATTACCGTAGTTCTACAATTACACCTTGACTTTGCTTGATTGCTGGCAAAGAGGTTTCAACACTTGAATTTAAGCATTTAAGATAATAACGATTAATTACAGTTCACCTCATTCATCAAAACCGCATTACCTTCAAAAACTCTTAACGCCTCAGCCTCCTGGACCTACATGATCGTCATCTCATCTTACACTTTCATGCCCATTAAATCAGACATCATTCAAAATCTGCAACCGCGCTTTTTCTCATACGCTGCACCAGAACTCTTGTACTCAATTCCAGCCTCCCTCCGCAGCCTATGACATCAACTTAGCATGATTTACAGTGGCTTAGGAATCATTACTGCCTGTGTAAAAGCCACTAGGGGCACTAACGGGGCTTGAACCCGCTCTGACAGCCTGATGCTCCAGCACATAACCCACTCTGCCATCTTCCGTCCCCATGGTCAAACAATAAGCTCCAAATCCTCATTTCCTTTAATTCCTTCACTATTTCCTCGAGCCTTTAGGTCTAAACTTAAAACCTTTCTATTCCAAAAGTCATTTCCTCCATAACAATAACCTGACCTGCCACCTCATGAATAAAGTGACCTTTGCCTGGCCGACAGACCACCTTGTCTATAGCTATTTCAAGAAAGATTAAACGCATAAGAATAAGCAGCTACTACCATACTACTTCCAAAGCACTATATAAATTTACAATTTACAAGATTTTACTTACTTACTTACATTTACTGATATAAGTGGTGGATTTAAGCACAAGGCCTGTTGGTGAAAAAATTCTTATTCCTAAATTTCCAGACTCCCTGTGGAGGCCCACTGTGCCTACCTGTTTCAAGGACCAAGTATGGGGCCTCACAAACTAACTACTAATCCTCATTTGTCTTAAATCCGGCATTGACTACTATAGCAATAGTATCAAAACCCATACATTTGCATTGATCAAATTAGATTAGCAAAATGATCCTGATTATTTCCTAATGCAATCAGTATATCAACATAGCCCATCAAATGGAAGAACACGATACCAGCTGCCAGTGCTTTGCCATTCATACTTATTTTACTGCTTTGCAAGCAAATAAAATAAACTGAAACTGATATTTCACAAGATTAAAGCACTCACTTTCTCTAATTTACAAAGGGAACATCAAATGATTATATTTAATCAGACAGATCACTGTAGGAGACAGTAAACAAACAAGATGAAAGCCCACGATCCTTTATACTAATATTATTAGACAAATTAAGAATAAATATTGATTACACATGATAAAAATTCTCGTAAATACAGTCTTTGTTTCAGATGATTAGCTTAGAATAAAACAAATGTGGAATAAATCATAAACAGGATTGTCACAACATTAAGATAAAGAAATTTCCCATTCGTTGATTATTAATGCACACAATTTTACATCTTCCACTGTTAATACATTGACAACCATACAAGTATGTCTGTACATAATGAAGTGGCGCTATAGAAGTTGGTCATTGGCTTTTGATATATGGAAATCAGTATTCACCATGAGAACGATATTTCTCATCTATTATCCATTATCCGCTTTTGTCGGGTCGATAGTCTGTGACTATAGGCGCAGGACATGAAAGGCATAAATTATCATACGGTACTCGGTACTGAGTACTGGTACTTAATGTTACTGACTCACAGTCTGAATCAATGTGCAAATTTACACTGACAGTTTCTAATAACAAAACGGCGTTATTGAAGCATTAAATAAAACGGTCAGAATGGTTAGGACAAGTCGCCTACTCGTGCATTGGCAATGAACTGCAGGCCACTATAAGTCATCTCATTAACAAAACACGGCTGCTACATAACAGGGGCGCCCAACCCCCACCCCTCTGGCTACTGGAAGCAGCTTCCCCCTTCCCTGTGCTACTATAACGTGATGCCAAAATTAAGGGGCATTTCCTCCCCCTTGCTTTTTTAGAAAGCATTTGCTTCCTCCCCCCATATGTGGGCTCTCCCCCCATCTGTGCTACATAATAATGCGAAAATTACGGCTAACCTGCGCGTCGAAGTCCCACCTCATTCCATTACTGTCTAATACACTACCAAAGAATTTCCCACATAATCTAATCACAAACTTCTTTAGCGCCACTTATAGATAGAAGAATCAGCTGATGTCACGCAAAATCACAATCAGACGCCGTCCATAAGTCACGCGATTTTGGCAGTTTTTTGATCCCCTTCCCCTCGTCACGAGTCGTCACAAGGCAGTGTTTATTCTAGCCACCTTGACATTGGGGGGAGTTTGAAATGTTTGGGGGACAAGATTTGTCTCTCCACGCTTTGGGGGGATTTCCATCCCCAAGCCAACATATACAAATTTGAGGGGGAATTTTAAAACTTTGGGGGGAATTCCTCCCAAAAAACAGGCCTAGAATAAACACTGGACACAAGGGGCTGTCCATTAATTACGTCAACAAATTTAGGGTAATCTTTGACCCGCCCCTTGTCAACAAATGTCAACTTTCAGTGATCCTCTATAGTTATGTCAAAAACTTTTGACCCCCCTTCCACTAAGATCAGTGACGGGCCCCCCCTTAAAAATTTAGAAGGCTATTATTTTTCGGTGATTATCAAATGCCCTCCGCGTTCAAATGCTCACCGCGTTCAAATGCACATATTTCGGAACCATTAGCGTTGCCACGGGGGCAAATGAGAGAACCCCCCTCCAACCTGTCCTAGGCCACCTACCAGATTCGCACAAAACCGGTGAGAAAGTTTTTTGTGGAGGGGTGGGTAAGGAATCTGACACGCCAACCCCTTTTGCCCCCTCCAACCAAAAACTCCTGGCGACGCCACTGCAGACTTTTCCCGTTGAAATAAATAGTATTCCATGAAATTTCCTATTTTTATCATCTTTAAAAAAAGAAATTGTTGATGTCAACTTCTCTTGACCCCTCACTCCTCTCCTGTCAACAACTGTCAAACTATTTCAAACCCTCCCCTATTTTGTTGAGGTAATTAATGAACTGCGGGTCACAGCCCCCAAAAAGTTAGACTCTTTAAAAATGATGTCCTAGGTTGATCGTGTGAATCGCGCAAACAGGCCCAGAAAGTGTAGCATCTGGGAACTTTGAGGGGCAGTGGCGGCTCCAGGATTTGGCAAGTGGGGGGCCGTTGGGGTGACAACTTCTAATCATGGGGGCCAACCATTTGTTGTTATGTATGTAGCATTAAGTATAGGGTCCCAACAGTGGGCCACTGGGGGGGCAGGCATTCAATGGGGCACGGGTCCCCCGGGCCCTCCCTGTGGAGCCGCCACTGTTGAGGGGTTATGGCGATTGCTGATACTTTTTGTCAAACAATCTGCGTTTTCTCAAACAGGCGAATCTCATATTGCGATTGGAGGTCTTTCCTTTTCCCATACCCCGTTGGGAGCGCACGACGCTACTCAACCCCCTGAATTTCACAAAATAGGCCCGTATAAATTACGGTGCCCCTGTTCTGGAACTATGGACATATAGGAGCCTACAAACACACGTTGCAAAAACACAAACACAGGAACATAAACACGTAGACATACATACATACACACACAGATACGAATATACAGACACGTCCCAGAGATCCGAGAGAAACCTTTGCATCATCCATTGGATTAATAGGCTACCGCAGAATTTTTATCAGTGTATTACTAATTACGTGCAATTTGGAAAACGATTGAAGCTATGACATCAGTCATCGTCGTCGTCGTCATCGTCGTCATGATGATTCCGTCTCGTGGGATGAAATTACACTCTTTTTACGGGCACATTAGGACCGAGTCCGAGATATTTATGACAACGCTGGCGTTCATTAGATTACGAGCGCCGATGGCAATAATAGATGGTCGCAGTTCGGGAGAGAGCAGTCTATTGAAACGTTATCTAAACCAAGAACGATATGTCCATAAATCGTACTTCGAGTCGGGTCGAACCCCCCACTCCCCCCTCAGATAAACCGGTCAAAACCCGCCTATCTGTTTGGTTTTATGACATGCATGCGAAACAAGGCCCAGCTTCGTACATTCGTCGTTTGACACGGTTAGGTTTAGGCTATAGGCCTATAGGCTATAAGCCGGTCGTCGTTTTAGAAATGCACGCGTGCTAAAGCTGAAAGATTGCATGCTCCAGTTTAATCGATTGCAACTAAACATTGGTGAAGCATTTGCATGCGCCGGATCATGCATCCCAAGAGTGACGATAGATTCAGACAGAACACGAACTCAGTACTAGGCAGGGTTTTATTCTAGGCCGTTTCCGGGGGAATTGTCCTTCCCCCGGAAATTTCAAATTGTCCCTTGAAATGTTGGCATACTGCATCAACTAACAGCAGCGCCCTAGCTGACTTCCCCCGGCCTTGTCAGTCCCTCCCCCGGAGTCCAGAGTCTAGATTAAACACTGGCACTAGGAACACGCAATCTAGCCAATCCTGCGAGCTGCTAACAAACTCGGCCCATACTCGGGACCCCACGAGGAGGATCCGGCTACGGACCAAACCTCATGGATACTCTGACCTTTGCCCGGCCGACAAACCACTCTGCCTATAGCTATTTCAAGAAAGATTAAGCGCATAAGAATAAGCAGCTACTGCTGTACTGCTTTCCGGGGCGCTGTAGAAGTTTACGAGATTTTACTTTACTTACTTTACTTACTCGAAAAGTAGGACACGACAGGGACTTTGATTATGTGGCGTGACTTTTAGCCCTATACGGGAAGGCAACTGAAGCAAGTGAAACTTGTGGTAGGCCTATCGATCAGAAAACCAATGACTGACATCGACGTCTCTGTAACCCATAACCCTGCAGGGCTCGATTTGTAAGGAGGAAGAGGGAATCTCCCCCCTTCACTGCCCAACTGCATCCCACCTACTGCTACATTCCCCCACCACTACATCCTCCCACTGCTACATTTCCCAACAACTACATCACCCCAAGCTCGACATATCCCCCCCCTGCTCCAGGTCACAAATCGCACACTGCCCATAACCTCCTATGAACACATTCAAAGGACGGCGTCACAATGCAATGAGAGACTGGACGGCAAAAATAGGCAAGATCGAGGTCTAAGATGATATGAGGACAAACATTGAGCAGGGCGTAGCCAGGAATTTGATTTGGGGGTATAATATGATTTGAGGGTATAAATCTTTAAAAACTTTGAAAATCTTAAAAAACATTAAAATTTTTAAGGTAGTCAGATTTTTGTCTACACTACGCCCCTGGCATTGAGTCTAAAATTCATTAGTGCATTTAGTAGGCCTATAGCTACACACGGCCGGCCGTGGTTCTCACCCAGTGGCGTAGCCCCTAACTAGAGTCAATATGGAAGCCGGGCAGCTGACCAGCTCAACAATAATTTAATTATTTATACTGTAAAGTCGGCGTACGAAGGCTGTGTTTTGGCAGAATTTACTTTTGCTTTAAGACGTGGATGGTTTAACTTTAATTGGACCGATCCAAAGCGCTCTAAATCATAAATGGGAGTGAATGCTATGGTACTGTACTAATGTTTTAGCATAATTTGAAAACAAGAGGGAAGGTGAATTACGAATATGAGTCTTTGAATGGAGAATTTGCCCCAGAGGCGGACCTAGGGGAGGGCAGGGGGTACACATGTCCACGAGCGCCGAGGTGAGGGGGTGCAAAAATGGATATTTGGGTAAGTGAAATGCGCAATAAAGTAGAAGAAACACTTGCGAGGACCTTTTTTGCTCGTCAGCACTATATGAAGAGAGAGTTGAGGGGCGCCGAAAACGATGTGAGGACCTTTTTTGCTTGTCAGTTGTTAGGGGCGCCAACGTACACTTTGTCTCCGGGCGCCGGATACCCTAGATCCGCCTATGGTAGTTTTAAAATGTCCAATTTAAGCAATAGATAATGCCACAGGCAAAATTATGAATGCTAAAACTTTTGATATAAAAGAGATAGTGGCCTAATTTTTCAAAAAACTTGATTACTAGGTCCTCTTCACCTGCCTGTCAAAAGTGCTAGCCATTCACACGTCTGCCAATACCAGTGATGTGACCAAGGCAGTCCAGTACAAGGCCAAGGCCAAGGCCAAGACACTAACCATCAAGACCAAGGCCAAGACCAAGACTCTGAGCCTCAAGGCCAAGGCCAAGGCCGAGGCAGTGACCTACAAGACCGAGGCCAAGGCCAAGACATTTCACTCAAGGCCAAGGCCAAGGCTTCGATCCATTTTAACTATCGGCAGAGTAACACTCGTAATGTAATATAAATATGAAATAAGTACACTACAGCAGCACTGACGATTGTTACACTATTGTACACACTATTGTACTATGTGAAAAAGCTAACACCACAGCCTAATAATAAACTAGTCAATCTTGTTGTTTTGTAAATGTGTAATAATGGAGTGAACATTTTAGTTATTATGATATGCATTCTGCAATCAGCTTTTGGTTTTTCAGTTACTTAATTGCAGCTATAATAATAAAGATGTTGTCATTATTTAAACAAAAACTGCTCATTTCACTCATTTGCCATTGCAGCGCAAGAACGTCAACGTAGCGTTTCAAGCAGCTCATTCCCAAGCCTGGCTCGATGCGGTCTCATTACAAATCCTCCTTGTGAAAATACTCTTTCATTGGGGGGTCGACGTTGCAGGCACGCAAAGAAGCCTAGAAAACAGTGGCCTCAAGCTCATGAAATTTATTCCTCTCAGCAAAAATGTAGTAGTCAGAATCTGGATCAAACGAATAACTGTTGATTGTACACATGTTGTAATGACAAACTATAGCTGCCATCAGTGCCTTGTGATGTGACCAAGGCACTTGCTTCCAAGACCAAGGCCAAGTCCAAGGCACTAACCCACGAGGCTAAGACCAAGACCAAGACATTAGACCTCAAGACCAAGGCCAAGGCCAAGGCTTCTAAATCCGGCCTCGAGGCAGCCTCGAGGCCAAGACCAAGACCAAGGCTTCACATCACTGGCCAATACCATTCTCTGTAGTTTAAAAATATCCAATTTAAGCAATAATAATATATATAATATATATAATAATATAATATAACAAGGTTTAAAGTGGTTCAGTAGGGACTGCCCTGTGTGAGAACCACTGTTTTGATATAAAAGAGATAGTGGCCTAATTACACACAAGAAAATGATGTTAACAAGCCGCTGTAGAAACTGGAAGCACCATACTTTATGCGAACAAAAATAGAGAAATAGAGAATAACACAGGCAAAATTCTGAATGCCAAGCACTTTTGATATACAAGAAATAGTGCCCTAATTCACACGTCTGCCAATACCATTCTCTGTAGTTTACAGAGGCGGATCTAGGAGAGGGCAGGGGGGTTCACATGTTCCCCGGGCGCCGAGGTGAGGACCTTTTTTGCTCGTCAGCACTATATGAAGAGAGAGTTGAGGGGCGCCGAAAACGATGTGAGGACCTTTTTTGCTTGTCAGTTGTTAGGGGCACCAACGTACACTTTGTCCCCGGGCGCCGTATACCCTAGATCCGCCTCTGATTTGCCCTCAATTATTTAAAAGTCAGTGTATATGAAGGCTGTATGTTAGTAGATTGCGCAGTGTTACACACAAGAAAATGATGTTAACAAGCCGCTGTAGAAACTGGAAGCACCATACTTTATGCGAAGCGCATCATCCAGCATTTGAACGCGTCACCATAATATTACTCGATCTCTTTGTACGCGTGTCTAGAATCGAAAGCAACCAGGGCAGAAAGCAAAGTAACCCGGACATTGCCCGCATGCCTAATTACCGGGGCCTGGTTACGCCACTGTTCTCACCAGTATTTTATACAGGCCTGTTAGGGGAGATTCACCCCAAGCCTCAACATCCCCCCTCTCAAAAAATCCTAGCACTTACACAAATTTTGCATTTAACTGTGTGTCTTCCCCTCCAGCCAAGTCAATTTCCCCCAAAAGCTTCAATCCCCCCAAGGTCTGTAGTCTGGATAGAACACTGGTTCTCACCATTGGCGCCAGAGGGAGAGCATGCACCTCCGTGGAAATTATACATTTATTTTTAAAATTAAAATAATTAATAAATTACCATTAGATCTCAATAACATTAATATGTGAACCTAGAAGAGTCGCATTTTTATTCCGTGAACAAGCTGAACAAAGACATTGGGGCCATTATCAATCAAGCAATCAATACACTTCTATGGTGTCAATATCGTGATGCTTCAGGACACCAGCCGATGGTGCGCCAAATCCTATCTGAATTAGATCGAGGTCAAGCCGTTAAGGTCAATGAGATCGACGGGTAGCAATCTAAGGGTAATAGACCCAACCAAACAGACATGTCTTAAGGCTAGATCTATATGCCTATAGAAGAGGTTCGGTTAGTCAGTTGAAACTCAATTTGTAGCTTTATAAAAATGCAAAATAAACTCTTGAAACATGAACATTGCTGCTAGTGTGCCGCATTCTATAGGCCTAATACATTGCATATAGCTTGAATCCAGAATCATCGTATGAAAGCGGGGGATCTGGGGAAATGTCGATTCTCGGCAAACTCCAATCTCTGGCGTTTATCTGCGACGGCGGCGAACATCAAGTGGCAAAGGCGGATCTCTTCTTGTGATACTGAGCAGAGATGACCTGAGAAACGGGGTCCTGCAAATCCTTAGAATTTACGCCACGACACGCCGGCCATTCGCTCGTTTGCATATCTCAGGATGACGAT
>CM030833.1:1163412-1368412 GCA_018105865.1 Metaphire vulgaris | reverse complement strand
CACCCCACAAAAAACTTTCTCACCGGATTTGCGCGAATCTGATAGGTGGTCTGCGGACAGGTTCGGGGGCAGTTGCCCCATTTGCCCCCGTGGCGACGCTAATAGGATGAAAGAAAATGTGATAATAGGCAAATGGCACAAGAATAAGAATAATTATTTGCTAGCATAAATGAAATATATGATCCAATACACTTTCACAAGGATAATACTGTAATGTACAAGCCAAACCGGCAGGGGCGTAGCCAGAAGTCTGTGATTTGGGGTATAATGTGATTTGGGGATATAAATCTTTAAAACTTTGAAACCCTTAAACACATGTTAAAAATTTTAAGGTAGTCTGATTTTTGAGGGTATATATACCGATAAACCCCCCACCCGTCGCTAAGCCCCTGCAAACCGGTAGGCAAAACAGTGGTGTCGCCAGGAGTTTTCGGTTAGAGGGAGGCAAAAGGGGACTGGCGTGTCAGATTCCTTACCCACCCCTCCACAAAAAACTTTATCACCGGCTTTGGGCGAATCTGGTAGGTGGTCTAGGGCAGGTTGGGGGGGGGTTTCCCCATTTTCCCCGTGGCAACGCTAATGGTTCCGAAATATGTGCATTAGAACGCGGTGAGCATTTGAACGCGGAGGGTATTTGAACGCGGAGGGTATTTGAACGCGGTGGACATTAGGACGCGAAAACCATTTGGACGCGGTGGGCATTTGGACGTGGAGGGCGTTTGGACGCGGTGGGCATTTGAACATAGTGGCGGCTCCACAGAGGAGCCGGGGGACCCGTGACCACTATTGAGTGCCTGGCCCTCTAGTGGTCCCTCTGTTGGGACCCTATATTTAATACTGCATACCTAACAACAAATTGTTGGCCTCATGATTAGAAGTTGCCACCCCAACGGCCACCCTCCACTTGCCAAATCCTGGAGCCGCCACTGTTTGAACGCGATGAGCATTTGGACGCGGTGAGCATTTGAACACGGAGGGCATTTGGACGCGAATTTTTGGTTGGGGGTAGGCAAAAGGGGGCTGGCGTGTCAGATTCCTTTCCCATCTTCCCACCCCTCCATAAATAAATTTCTCACCGGATTTGCGCTAATCTGGTAGGTGGTCTGGAGCAGGTTGGGGGGGGGGAGTTGACCCTATTTGCCCCCTCCGTGACGACGCTATTGGTTATAACTAAATAAAGATGGAATGACGTAATATTACCATCAGGTCTCATATTCAGTTTGTGCCTAAAAATGCTTACGTATTCTTTAATGTTAAGCCACTCGGGGCATTGCACTTAAATGGAAAACGCCGGTACGTTGAAAACGATTAAAACACGAACAACAAAATGTTTGCTTGCAACACAGAAGCAGAATATGGTAGAACGGTATGAGAGGGAGAGGGAGAGGGGGGGAGGAGAGAGAGGAGGAGGGAGAATTTCGAGGCAATGATATCTCTGTTTAAGCCCAGTCATTGAAAATGGAAGGCAAGCGTTTAGATCTATGCTTCGATGCAGACTTTGCCAGAGCAAGATTTACGAGTCAATAAGCGGAAAATCATAAAATCAGGATCTATACTCTCTGTCTGTTTGTGTGTCTGTGTGTGTCTGTGTCTGTCTGTCTGTCTGTCTGTCTGTCTGTCTGTCTGTCTCTCTCTCTGTCTCTCTCTCTCTCTCTCTCTCTCTCTCTCTCTCTCTCTCTCTCTCTCTCTCTCTCTCTCTCTCTCTCTCTCTCTCTCTCTCTCTCTCTGGTACGGCAGGAAATCTCTCGCAAATGTTACTCTGTTATTAATACGGAGATCGTTATTATTAAATAGCGGGTGATTTAAAGGCTTTCCAGATGCATCGCAACAGGTTAACTGCTTTGCTTCGTCCAAACCGTTCATAATCATCGTCGTCATAGGCGGCGATCACGGGGGTGTCGGGGGGTATCAGGATTAGGAAGCCCCAGTTTTGAGCCAAGGGGTGTCCAATAACTGTTGGACACCGCTACATAATCGCTGCAACTTTAGCATCTAGGCCATAGACATAAGTAGTCCATGTCTAGGCCTACAAGAGTTGTCTCAAGTTTGGCTGTTAGCAACAAAGTCTGTGAAGCTAATTGTCGTGTGACATATAGCCAATGGAAGGCATTTTGAACGGTGTGTGATTAGAAATGTAAAAAATTCAGCGAATTGAAAAAATTCTCCGACAATGATCAATTTTTGTTTGTCCCCATCTTCATGCTTGAACTTGTGCAAATGAATAGTCAATATTGGCCTAATTACTGTAATTACCGATCTCCAGCGCTCAGAATTGAGCATCTCCCAGTCATTTCATACTACACACTAGCGCCAACAACTGTACGAGAACAAGGGACGTAAAAATAAGGACGTGATTTATATCCAAAATTCACTCAAACTCACCTAATTACTTCTAAAACTTTAACATATTTGCAGGGGCGCGACCGCCGTTAAAAAGAAGGGGGAATGGACCATCCCCACGCGCGGTCTGGACAGTGGACAGTGGACACCCCAGGTTTTGTGGCAGATCGGCGCCTACGATCGTCTTTGTCGTCATCAACATTCTTTGCTCTTACCATCGTAACCATCATCATTGCAACTGTGACCACTGCAGCTTTTTTCCAGATTATTAATATTTAACCCGTACTAAACCGATTAAGTTTCGTCGTAATCAACGCTTAGCTCTGACAAGTTCAGATGTCTTCGTTTCTGAATTTTTATGTCTCGCCAAAAATAAATAAAAAATGTTGAGTGTCAAGACTTTGCTATTAAAGAAAGCCCTAGATAAGATGAAAGCTAGCCTTAGGCCCATACAGTGGCGGTTCCAAGAACTCTTGGTGGGGAGATGCAATGAATTTCTATAAAGATCCCGCCAATTGTCAAATGAATTATATGTAAACGGTTTAGAAGAAATCTGTCGATTTGATTTATAAAGTACTGTATAATGTTCAGAATTGACAATGTATAAAAGCCATGTTAGCTTGGTTGTAGGCCTACACAGTCATAGTGCATAATAGAGTTTTCTATTGCTGGAAGCGAATTTGTCGATGACATTGTCTATGGATATGTCCATATCTTTGTGGATATACATCAAGGCAAAGGGGCCATCCATTAATTACGTCAACAATATTTGGGCAATTTTTGATACCTCCTCCCTTTGTCAACAACTGTCAACTTTCAGTGACCCCTATAATTATGTCAAAAACTTTTGACTCTCCCCTAACTAAGATCAGTGACGGATCTCCCTAGAAAGTTTAGAAGGTTATTACTTTTGCGGCGATGTCCATTTTCCCTTTCTTTTGTTCATCAAGTGTCATAATGTGGTGGTGATGAGTGATGACCTTGTTTTTTGCTTGTCAGGCTGTTTCCATTGTAATAAGTAGTATTCCATGAAATTTTCTATTTTGTATCATTTGTAAAAAAATGAAATTGTTGACGTCAACTTCTCTTGACCCCCACGTCTCCCTGTCAACAACTGTCAAACTTGTTCAAACCCCTTCCCTCTATTTTGATGACGTAATTAATGGACAGTCCCTAATCCGTTTAAACGATCATCTTCCATTGAAGACGCATTTTTGGTGGGCCGGTGGGGGAATGCATCCCCAGTCATCCCCAGCGTGGAACCACCGCGTTGCCTATATATTTATGTATTGATATAAAGTTAAGGATTATATATTGCAAGTAAAAACGTTCATTGTCAGTAAAAGCACTATTCTCAAGTCTCAACCGATGTTTCTAGACTACTAATCAGTTTCACTTTAGAAGTGTATAGGCCCCTATGCAAGCCAACGCAGCTGTGCTGTCAACGCAGCCATGCATCGTATTTAAGTCAAGCGGTCTCGTCTAAAGAACATTTACTATTTTCCTAGATTTTCTCCGTTCTTTTCGGTCGAGTCTTTGGGATTTCAGCATGTACATGTACAACTGTACAACTGTACAACTGTACAACGAAGCACGGAGTTATGAGACTGGTTTGTATTTTACGACAGCACCATAGCCCCACGTCATGGCGCATTAAATTCACCCGATATTAAACCTAGTATAATAAAATACGGCGGTGGGGGAGAGGGTGAATGGATACCGCCCCCGAGGGGGGGCGTTAAACATCCGGCCCAACAATCCCACTGTAACAACAGCAGCAGCAGCGGCGGCGGCGGCGGCGGCGGCGGCGACCGCAGCAAAGACGACGGTGACCGATGACTGCAGAATACAATTACGTCTCTGCCTCGGAAGCTGTCAAGACAAAGACGTCTTGATTTCCATCAACCAAGAAGACCAGGCCGCATTCCGATATCCTCCCTCTCTATCCCCCGGTCCACCACCACCACCACCCCTCCCCCACCCTCCATCGTAGAGAAATTTCCTAGAAATGGGGAGGAGAAGGAGGAGGAGGAGGAGGAGAAGCGGAGACCTGGCGTCGAAGGCGACACGCTGTGCAAACAGAGTTAGCGAAGCGCGTCTAATCGAAGCAGACGATATCGAAGCAGACGACATCTTTCACACACTTTCTCTCCCTCCCCTCTCCCTCCCCTCTCCCCCTCCTCTCTCTCTCTCTCTCTCTCTCTCTCTCGGTCTCTGAACAGACGACGTTCAGAGGCGTCGTTGTTTGTGCCCGGGACTTATTAGATGAGAGGCGGTCCGCGTATTTGCGCTCGGAAAAGGAGGAAGATAAGGAGGAGGAAGAGGAGGAGAAAGAGGAGAGCGAAGGAGGATGAGCGAAGCGCAACTAATTCCGAGCAGAGTACGATTCCGGAAATGATCCGAGGAGGCGAAATTCAATATTCATTGGATCCGGCGATGACTAAGACGAGAGGAGCGATTCTTGGCAAAATTCCGTCAGACGGAATAGAACGCATCGTCACGACAAAACAGAAGAGACGGAAGCCAATACAGGCTGGAAAGATGGCGTCAATATTTGGTTCCGCTGCACTGGAATTGAGGATGTTTTTATCTGGTCTATTCCAGGTAGATCGACCCAAAAATCAACCACACTGTCATTTTTCACTGAGACAGACATAATGATGATGGAAACAAGCGGTAACACCAACGCGACAATTCTGTTGATCAGTTCACCTCAAGCCAGTGGCGTAGCCAGGATTCCGGAATAGAGGGGACATCGACGTTTTCGTTTGCTCCGGTGAAATATCCCACGACCGGTTCCAGTCCGAATACGGGGGCGGTCCCCCGTGAAACCCCCCTTCCCCGTGGCCACGCCAATGCCGTAAGCAGCGGCACGTCTCAATCGATTATATTTATACGGCGGAGCACCCCGGTGACATCACCTTTGACCTCTGCAGGGATTGGACGCGCCAGGGGGCGTCGTTTCGTCGGATCACGGGGCAATTAACTTATGATAATCGCGGCCAGTTGCTTCTCCGACGAAATCAGACGTTTCGAAGTTTCTAACGCTCGCGATAGAGCACCAAATATCAGTGGCGTAGCCAAGGGAGTTTTTTGGGTTAAACCCCCTTGGTTGTTGGACCAAAAATTTTTATTGCTTATTATTGAATTATTGTTCTGATCATTAGCGTCGCCACGGGGGGCAAATGGGGCACTGCCCCAACCTGCCCTTCCAGATTAATCAAGAGAAACATTTCTGAATGAGGGGTTGAAATCTGACACGCTAACCCTTTTCGAACATTTTTCTTGGCGACGCCACTTGTCAGAATTGTTTGACTATTTATGGCTTGTCAAATCATTGGGAACCATAACCCCTCTTCGGTAAATACTGGCTACGCCACTGCCAAAAATGTAAATGTATTGCCTATAATCGATTGATGGAGTAATCGATTATTGAAATAGGTTCAGTTAATCGAACGATTACAAATACGATAGAAACTCGCAGCCCAATAGCCTGTGATAGACGAATGGCGGTTTTGTTGTCGTACCTTGGGGGAGGCGTGCTGCCCTTTGGCCCTTTGGGGCCCCTGGCCCAGGCCCAGCCGTGTGAGCTGGGGCGGAGCCTGCGGGGGGCTGGACTTCACCACTCCGCGGAAGTTGGTCGGGAATATTCCGGATTCCGGCGTTTCCGGCGCTGCGTGGAGCTGCTTGGTCTTCCGACATCCGGACGCGGGAGGCTTTTCTTCGTATCTGGAAAGCAAAGGACGACACGTTGGCAAATCGAAACGACACAAACAGAATAGCCGGGGGTCGCTCCCCTTGATTCTCCCTGGCTACGCCGGCGCCTATTTGGCTGGAAAATGAATTTGGGTTTCAGTTGAGCGACCACATCACTGTAAGTAGGAAATTTTGAGGTAGGGGAGTCCTGCCCCTAACCCCAATGCCTTCTTAACCCCTTAACTGGAGATGCCGGATATATCCGTCCATTTTACATAGAGTTACAGTTAAGATGAAGCACGGTTAAAATTAACAACTGATTCATTGACTCTAAACTTTTAATTAACAGGATTTCTGGGGACCCAGATTAATCCGTCCATTTTGCAAAATTAACAACTGATTCATTTGGCAGTTTTTATTTAATAGACCAAAAAGTTCTGTTTGGTAATTAGACTTAAGTCTTCGATAGAAGCATTTTCTGCCTCGTACTCTTCGCCAAATCAGGTTCCTTGCAATTATCACAGGTAAAAGTACAGTACTATGGCCTAGTTCATTGAACGTTTGCTATTCTTCGGTTGCCAGGCAACGGTGCAGGGTAAATGGAAACCACAAATTAAGCACAATTTGCAATCAATACAGACGGTATGAACTAATGAAACTGACAGATTGACTTATGATGATGATGATGATGATGATGATGATGACAACGACGACGACATCAATGATGATTATGACGACGATTAAGAAACAGAATCGACACGATAGAGAATTATATTCAAGGGCGTAGTGACGGGGGTATATCGGTATATATTTACCTCCCAGAAAAAAAAAAAATCGTTCTAAGATTTTCAAAATTTATTATGTGTTTTTTAAGATTTTCAAAGTATTTAAGATGGTTTGCATTAGTATGCGCACCAGTAGTTTGCGCACCAGTAGTATGCGCACCAAGTTAAGTTTCAACGGTTAATAAGAATGCGAACAAATACCTTGCATTCCTTTATAGACTTTCCTTTGTAGCTTGACCGCTAGTCTCTGGCTTAGGGGTGGTCCATAAATGACGTAACGCGCCCAGGGGAGGGGTCAGGAAATTTGTTACCAAGTGTTACAAAGGGAAGAGGGTTCCATAACTGCGACGTAACGCAAAAATAAATCTTTAAGTGACAACTTTTTTAACATTTTTGCTTGTCAGGGTATTTGAAGATGGAAAAAATACAAGGATGACTTTTTGGTTTGTCAGTATATGTGAAGAAGGACAAAATAGAAGGACGAATGACAAGACTTTTCGGAAGACGAAAAAGTGGGGTTGGCCCATTGTTACGCCATATTAGGAGGTCTGGCTTTTTGTTACGCCGCGTTACGCAGAGGGAGGAAGGGGGTCAATAAAGGGTCAAGTTCCTTGAAACTTAACTTGGTGCGCATACTACTGGTGCGCAAACAACGGATGCGTAAACTACCGGTGCGCAAACTACTGGTGTGCAAACTCCCAGGTGCGCAAACTACTGGTGCGCATACTATGCAATACCTTTAAGATTTATACCCCCTCCAAAAAAAATCCAAATCACATTATACCCCCTCAATCAAATTCTGGCTACGCCCCTGATTATAGTTTACATTCTATCAGGTCATGGTATATTATAGTGAATAAATTAAGCAGCAAAATACAATGTCTATTGTATTTCAGGCTGTTCAGCATCCTGTATAGTCTGCAATTGCTTCAACCGTTGTCCGTTAAGTGTATATAGTGTGCACGTGGTTTGCTGTGCACAGCAGTTGCATCGTCCGTTTTTACGCATTTTACTCTTGAACTGCTACGCATTCACAGAAGGAAATCAACAACGCATTAACAATTGTTGATGCATGGCATAATGCTTACGATGATTGCGCATAGACTTCAAATACTAAGGCCAACTAATGTGGATCGTTCCTTAGACAACAAAGTCTAGTTTAAAAACTTTTAAGGACAAGTTTGATGTGATCATGTCTAACGTTTATATCACTCGATTGAATGACATTTTTAAACAGTACTTTTAAGTGTCAGTCTTTAAACCGTTTCTTATTATTATTATTATTATTATTATTATTATTATTATTATTATTATTATTATTATTATTATTATTATTATTATTAGTAGTAGTAGTAGTAGTAGTAGTAGTAGCAGCAGTGGTGGTAGGTGGTAGTGGTAGTGGTGGTGGTGGTAGTAGTAGTAGTGGTGGCAGCAGCAGCAGCAGGTGGTGGTGGCAGTGGTAGTGGTGGTGGTGGTGGCAGCAGCAGTGGTGGTGGTAGTAGTAGTAGTAGTAGTAGTGGTAGTGGTAGTAGTGGTAGTAGCAGTAGTAGTAGCAGTAGTAGTAGTAGTAGTAGTAGTAGCAGCAGCAGCAGTGACGTAGCCAGGATTTTATGTTTGGGGGGCTGAAGCCCAAGATTCAACCCCTTCCTTCTCCACCCATTCTCCCGCGTTAGACGCTCCCCGGCCGCGTTACACGCGGCCCCATTGGAATGGGGGTTCGGGAGTTTCTCCCCCGAAATTTTTTTGAAATCGTAGATGCTCCTACGTGTGTTTTAGAGCATTTAGACATAAAATCACAGGTCTGGTATCAATAGGTTCCATGTCTGTAATTTCTTATTTTAGACAGTGGCGTCGCTAGGGTTGGTGTCACCCAGTGCGGTAAAATCGTTGTGTCACCCATTTAGACTTGGGACCTCTTCTAAATCTTTCTTATTTTTCCTTCTCAAATACCGTGACAAGCAAAAAAAGTCATCCTTGTTTGGTGTCACCCCCCTAGATGCTGTCACCCGGTGCGGTCCGCACCCCCGCACCCCCTCTCGACGCCACTGATTTTAGATAGCCTGCTACACACTTTGGACTTCAGTTTAACGTAATTTTGTAAGAAATGCATCAGGTTCGTTTATCTCACAGTAGTTAAAAACCATTTCAATTGCAACTGATATTCGACAGTCTGCATTGCGCACTGCATCATAATTCAACGATAAGTAAGTAGTCTGTTATTATCAGATAATTGTTCGCTGTATATAGCGCATGTTGCAAAATATAATTTCTTGTGCAGGTGGTTCGCGGAGCCGTCAAAGGCCAGCAATGTGGCCCGCGGCTGAAAAATTCTGAAGACCTATGCAATATCCAACGTACGATTATTGTGAACAAACAAAATTACCAAGTGTCACTCAGGCGGTCATCGCCAGTTTTGTTATGCAGGCATGTTTTAAGATATCTGGTTCATTATAGGCCTACACAACAGGTTTTATAGCCATCAAAAACAAGTTTTATAATATAGTTATTCACTGTGAGAGAGAAAACAATTGAAGGACTGTTGAATAAAGGGTTTATAGGGACTTGATATCGAAAAATCTAATATATTTGAATAAATTCTCCGACAAAATCCACATTTTCCTCTTGTTCCATCTTCACTGCTTTTACCTTTGCAAGAATAATCAATAAAATCTTTCTCAATTTCGATCTACAGCGTTCGAAATAAGAGCACCTACAGCCACTTCGTACAGTACACTAATGTCATTGACTGTACGGGAACGAGGGACATCAACTAAATGAAAGTCCTGCCGAATATCTTGTGGAATGGCTAGTAGAGCGATAGGGGGGAAGAGTCGTGTATTAAGATATCTGGTTCACTATACAACAGGTCTTATATACATAAAAAACAAGTTCTATAATGAACTCGCTCTGTTGGAGAAGCCTATTGAAGGTCTGTTGAATAGAAGGTATATAGGCCCTAGATATGTAAAAATCTAATCGATTTGAAGAAATTCTCCGACAAAATCCTTCCTTCCTTCCTTCCTGCGTTCCTTCCTTCCTTCGTTCCTTCCTGCGTTCATTCCTTCCTTCCTTCCTGCGTTCCTTCCTTACTTCCTGCGTTCATTCCTTCCTTCCTGCGTTCCTTCCTTCCTGCGTTCCTTCCTTTCTTTCTGCGTTCTTTCCTTCCTTCCTTTCCTTCCTTCATTCCTTCCTTCCTTCCTTCCTGCGTTCCTTCCTGCGTTCATTCCTTCCTTCCTGCGAGGATCCTTCCTTCCTTCCTGCGTTCCTTCCTTCCTTCCTTCCTGCGTTCCTTCCTTCCTTCCTTCCTTCCTTCCTTCCTTCCTTCCTGCGTTCCTTCCTTCCTGCGTTCCTTCCTTCCTTCGTTCCTTCCTTCCTTCCTTCCTTCCTTCCTGCGTTGCTTCCTTCCCCTGCGTTGCTTCCTTCCTGCTTTCCTTCCTTCCTTCCTTCCTTCCTTCCTGCGTTCCTTCCTTCCTTCCTTCCTTCCTTCCTTCCCTCCCTTCCTTCCTTCCTCTTCCTTCCTTCCTTCCTTCCTTCCTTCCTTCTTTTTTTTTTCGTTCCTACCTTCCTTCCTTCCTGCGTTCCTTCCTTCCTGCAAGTTCCTTCCTGCGTTCCTTCCTTCCTTCCTTCCCTTCCTTCCTTCCTTCCTTCCTTCCTTCCTTCCTTCCTTCCTTCCTTCCTTCTTCTTCCTTCCTTCCTTCCTTCCTTCCTCCTTCTTTTTTTCTGCGTTCCTACCTTCCTTCCTTCCTGCGTTCCTTCCTGCGTTCCTTCCTTCCTTCCTTCCTTCCTGCGTTCCTTCCTGCGTGCCTTCCTTCCTTCCTTCCTTCTTTTTCTGCGTTCCTACCTTCCTTCCTGCGTTCCTTTCTTCCTTCCTTCTTCCTTCCTTCCTTCCTTCCTTCCTTCCTTCCTTCCTTCCTTCCTTCCTTCCTTACTTCCTTCCTTCCTTCCTTCCTTCCTTCCTTCCTTCCTTCCTTCCTTCCTCCTTTTTTTCCTGCGTTCCTACCTTCCTTCCTGCGTTCCTTCCTTCCTTCTTTCTTTTTCTGCGTTCCTACCTTCCTTCCTGCGTTCCTTCCTTCCTTCCTTTCTTCCTTCCTTCCTTCCTGCGTTCCTTCCTTCCTTCCTTCCTTCCTACCTTACTTCCATCCTTCCTGCGTTCCTTTCTACGTTCCTTCCTGCTTTCCTTCCTTCCTTCCTTCCTTCCTTCCATCCTTCCTTCCTTCCTGCGTTCCTTCCTGCGTTCCTTCCTACGTTCCTTCCTTCCTGCGTTCCTTTCTTCCTGCGTTCCTTCCTTCCGGCGTTCCTTCCTTCCTTCCATCCTTCCTTCCTTCCTTCCTGCGCTCCTTCCTGCGTTCCTGCCTGCGTTCCTTCCTTCCTTCCTTCCTTCCTCCCTTCCTTCCTTCCTTCCTTCCTTCCTTCCATCCATCCATCCATCCATCCTTCCTTCCTTCCTACGTTCCTTCCTGCGTTCCTTCCTTAGTTCCGAATAGGACCGAAACGTACCGAATAGGACCGAAACGTACAGAATAAGACCGAAGCGTACCTCATAGGACCGAATAGGACCGAAAAAGACCGAATTGGACAGAAACGGACCGAAACGTACCTAATATGACCGCACAGGACCGAAACGTACCGAATAGGACCGAAACGTACCGACTAGGACCGAAACGTACCTAATAGTACCGATTAGGACCGAATAGGACCGAAACGTACCGATTAGGACCGAAATGTACCTAATAGGATCGTAACGTACCGAATACGACCGAAACGTACCTAATAGGACCGAATAGGACCGCAACGTACCGAATAGGGCCGAAGCGTACCGAATAAGACCAAAACTTACCGATTAGGACCGAAACGTACCTAATAGTACCAATTAGGACCAAATAGGACCGAAACGTACCGACTAGGACCGAAACGTACCTAATATGACCGTAACGTACCGAATAGGACCGAATAGGACCGAAACGTACCGAATAGGACCGAAACGTACCTATTATGACCGAAACGTACCTAATAGGACCGAATAGGACAGAAACGTACCGAAAAGGACCGAAACGTACCGATTAGGACCGAAACGTACCGAAAAGGACCGAAACGTACCTAATAGGACCGAATAGGACCGAAACGTACCTAGTAGGACCGAATAGGATCGAATAGGACCGAAACGTACCGAATAGGACCGAAACGTACCGATTAGGACCGAAACGTACCTAATAGGACCGAATAAGGCCGAAACGTACCGAATAGGACCGAAACGTACCGATTAGGACCGAAGCGTATCTAATAGGATCGAATAGGACCGAAACGTACCGAATAGGACCGAAACGTACCGATTAGGACCGAAACGTACCTAATAGAACCGATTAGGACCGAATAGGACCGAAACGTACCGATTAGGACCGAAACGTACCTAATAGGACCGTAACGTACCGAATAGGACCGTAACGTACCTAATAGGACCAAATAGGACCGAAACGTACCGATTAGGACCGAAACGTACCGAATAGGACCGAAACGTACAGAATAAGACCGAAGCGTACCTAATAGGACCGAATAGGACCGAAACGTACCGAATAGGACCGAAACGTACCTAATAGGACCGAATAGGACCGAAAAGGTCCGAAACGTACCTAATAGGACCGAATAGGACCGAAACGTACCGAATAGGACCGAAACGTACATAATAGGACCGAAACGTACCGATTAGGACCGAAACGTACTTAATAGGACCGAATAGGACCGAAACGTACCGAATAGGACCGAAACGTACCGAAAAGGACCGAAACGCACCGATTAGGACCGAAACGTACCTAATAGGACCGAATAGGACCGAAACGTACCGAATAGGACCGAAACGAACCTAATAGTACCGAATAGGACCGAAACGGACCAAAACGTACCTAATAGGACCGAATAGGACCGAAACGTACCGATTAGGGCCGAAACGTACCTAATAGGAGCGAATAGGACCGAAATGTAATGTAATGTAATGTAATGTAATGTAATGTAATGTAATTAGCTATTTATATTGCGCCTAATCAATTAATGTTAGCAAGCGCATTACAATTAATGTCAATAATGTCAATTATTATATGCACAATTAAACAAATGTGTCTTCAAATGTTTACGGAAAGCGACGGGCGACTTTATGCTCCGTAGCGCTGGTGGAAGGGCGTTCCAGGCATGGGGTCCAGCGTACGAGAAGGCTCGTTGTCCCATGACTGTCCGAAGACGAGGTTTCTGGTATTGACTGGTAGAGGCTGATCGTAGGCCTGGTCTACCAATGGCGGTTGATGTTGGCTGGAGCAGATCGGCCAGATAGGTCGGACAAAGGCCATTCTGTGCACAGAACATCAGCGTGCATAGTTTGTGTTGTATCCGTGACTGGACTGGAAGCCAATGAAGTTCGCGAAGCGCCGAGTGACGTGGTCTCGAGGTTTCAGGTCCAGCACCAGGCGTGCAGCAGCATTTTGTACGCGTTGCAGGTTGGCCAGTGTAGACTTTGGAAGGCCGGCAAGAACGGAATTACAATAGTCTAGTCTGGACAGCACAAACGCAGAAACCAGTTGCGCAGCGACTTCTTTGCCAGCGATTCGACAAATCTGGCGGATACGTCGTATGTGATAGAAGCAGCTCTTGGCTAACTGTCCAACATGTTGCTTCATGGTCAATTCGTTGTCGAACAGTACTCCAAGATCTCTGACGACGGAAGAAGGGCGGACGATGGTGCCCTGAAGTGCCAAACTACAATCAGTGTTAGACAGCTTAAGCATGTTAGCATGTGAGCCAAACCATGCAAGCTCCGTCTTGAAGCATTAAGTTGCAATCGTCGCGAGGAACACCATCCTTGGACCTCTGTGATGCAATTTTGGAGACGACCAAGAGCAAGATCGAAGTCTTTAACGTCCACATGGTCGTAGATCTGTTTATCATCAGCGAAAATATGATGGCGAAGATCATGACGTTGAAAAATGAGGAAAAGTCTTCCGTGTATGTGATGAAGGCAATCGGTCCCAAAGATGAGCCCTGGGGCACAGAGCACTCAAGAGACAAAGCTGGCGAGGAATCATTGAGGTGGCGAAATATCTGCTCACGTCCAGTGAGGTAAGAACGAAACCAGCTAAGGGAACTCCGCTGACTCCGAAACGTTCCTCCAGGACACGGAGCAGTATGTCATGATCCACCGTGTCGAAAGCCGAGCTGAGGTCAAGTAGTACAAGTGCAGTGACCTTGCCATCATCTATGGCGCGCGCGAGGTCGTTGTGGACTTTAATTACCGCTGTTTCTGTTGAGTGAAATCGCCGATACGCAGATTGATGAACTGGTAAAAGGTGATTGCGCTCAGAAAACTCAGCAAATCGAGCAACGACTGTTCGCTCCACGAGCTTCGACACAAAGCTCAAGTTGGAAATTGGTCGAAAAGATTTCAGATCTCCTGGATCCAACGTTGGCTTCTTTAGGCGGGGAAGGACGATAGCCGATTTGCAGGCATCGGCACAGTTCCCAGTGTCCAAAGAAGTGTTGCACATCAGACTAAGCAGAGGAGCGATGACATCAGCAACCTCACGTAACAGCCAGGTAGGGATCGGATCAAGCGAGCATTGCTTGTTTGGCAACTTTGATAATAGAGCTTTGATCTCAGTTGGTGTTACCGGATAGAAAGAGAAAGGCGGGGTTTGTCTTTTAATGATCTCCACCTCAGGTGCATTAGATGTCTGCTCACGAATTCGAGCAATCTTCTCCGTAAAAATGGTGGCAAAGTCATTGACCTTGAAGTGTGATACAGAGGTCGGAGGCGGTTTGGCAAGCCGATCGACTTTAGCCCAGATCGCCCGACTGTTTCCTCCGCAGCTTTGAATTTCCCGCGTCCAGTACTGCTTGAACTTATCTTGAAAAAGTTGCCGGACTATCTTTGAGTGTAGTCGCCAAGCCTCCAGTGTATCAGGCGTCAGAAGGCGCCTGTAATGTCTTTCAAGTTGACGTCGCTTGGCTTTAGCAGCACGACAATCTTCGTCGAACCATGGAGCAGAATGCTGTCTGGATATCTGGACGGTTCGAAGTGGTGCATGCTTATCAATCAGGTTTCTCATGACAGTGTCATAAAGCGAGAAGAGGCCGTTAACATCAGGTACAGGGGACTGGATGACCGATTCGACGAGCTGATGAAGATCAGAAGAGAAAGCATCGATGTCGAATTGACGCCATGAGCGACGTTGAACGCAGCGTGCCCTTGTATGATTGTCCCGGTCAGAACGCCGTAACGCCGCAGTGATCAGAGAATGATCTGAAAGAAACGGACCGAAACGTACCTAATAGAACCGAATAGGACAGAAACGTACCGAAAAGGACCGAAACGTACCGATTAGGACCGAAACGTACCGAAAAGGACCGAAACGTACCGATTAGGACCGAAGCGTATCTAATAGGATCGAATAGGACCGAAACGTACCGAATAGGACCGAAACGTACCGATTAGGACCGAAACGTACCTAATAGAATCGATTAGGACCAAAACGTAAAGAATAGGACCGAAACGTACCTAATAGGAACGAAACGTACCGAATAGGACCGACACGTACCTAATAGGACCGAATAGAACCGAAACGTACCGAATAGCACCGAAACGTACCTAATAGTACCGATTAGGACCGAATAGGACCGAAACGTACCGAATAGGACAGAAACGTACCTAATAGGACCGTAACGTACCGAATAGGCACGAAACGTACCTAATAGGACCGAATAGGACCGAATAGGGCCGAAACGTATCGAATAGACCCGAAACGTACCTAACAGGACCGAATAGGACCGAAACGTACCGAATAGGTCCGAAACGTACCGATTACGACCGAAACGTACCTAATAGGACCGTAACGTACCGAATAGGACCGAAACGAACCGATTAGGACCGAAACGTACCTAATAGTACCGAATAGGCCTGAAACGTACCTAATAGTACCGAATAGGCCTGAAACGTACCTAATAGGACCGAATAGGACCGAAGAGGGCCGAAACGTACCTAATAGGACCGAATAGGACCGAAACGTACCGATTAGGACCGAAACGTACCTAATAGGACCGAATAGGAGAGAAACGTACCGAAAAGGACCGAAACGTACCGATTAGGACCGAAACGTACCGAAAAGGACCGAAACGTACCTAATAGGACCGAATAGGTCCGAAACGTTCCTAGTAGGACCGAATAGGATCGAATAGGACCGAAACGTACCGAATAGGACCGAAACGTACCGATTAGGACCGAAACGTACCTAATAGGACCTAATAAGGCCGAAACGTACCGATTAGGACCGAAGCGTATCTAATAGGATCGAATAGGACCGAAACGTACCGAATAGGACAGAAACGTACCTAATAGGACCGTAACGTACCGAATAGGCACGAAACGTACCTATTAGGACCGAATAGGACCGAATAGGGCCGAAACGTACCGAATAGACCCGAAACGTACCTAACAGGACCGAATAGGACCGAAACGTACCGAATAGGTCCGAAACGTACCGATTACGACCGAAACGTACCTAATAGGACCGTAACGTACCGAATAGGACCGAAACGAACCGATTAGGACCGAAACGTACCTAATAGTACCGAATAGGCCTGAAACGTATCTAATAGTACCGAATAGGCCCGAAACGTACCTAATAGGACCGTAACGTACCGAATAGGACCGTAACGTACCTAATAGGACCGAATAGGACCGAATAGGACCGAAACGTACCGATTAGGACCGAAACGTACCTAATAGGACCGTAACGTTCCGATTAGGACCGAAACGTACCTAATAGGACCAAATAGGACCGAAACGTACCGATTAGGACCGAAACATACCGAATAGGACCGAAACGTACCGATTAGGACCGAAACGTACCTAATAGGACCGAATAGGACCGAAACGTACCGAATAGGACCGAAACGTACCTAATAGGACCGAATAGGACCGAATAGGACCGAAACGTACCTAATAGGACCGAATAGGACCGAAACGTACCGAATAGGACCGAAACGTACCTAATAGGACCGTAACGTACCGAATAGGCCCGAAACGTACCTAATAGGACCGAATAGGGCCGAATAGGGCCTAAACGTACCGAATAGGCCCGAAACGTACCTAATAGGACCGAATAGGACCGAATAGGGCCGAAACGTACCTAATAGTGCCGATTAGGACCAAATAGGACCGAAACGTACCGATTAGGACAGAAACGTACCTAATAGGACCGTAACGTACCGAATAGGCCCGAAACGTACCTAATAGGACCGAATAGGACCGAATAGGACCTTTTTTATTCATTCCTTCCTTCCTTCATTCATTCCTTCCTTCATTCCTTCCTTCCTTCATTCCTTCCTTCCTTCCTTCCTTCATTCCTTCCTTCCTTCCTTCCTTCGTTCATTCCTTCCTTCCTTCCTTCCTTCGTTCATTCATTTCTTTCTCCCTTCCTTCCTTCCTTCCTTTCTTCCTTCCTTCCTTTCTTCCTTCCTTCCTTCTTTCCTTCCTTCTTTCCTTCCTTTTCCTTCCTTCCTTCCTTCCTTCCTTCCTTCCTTCCTTCCTTCCTTCCTTCCTTCCTTCCTTCCTTCCTTCATTCATTCCTTCATTACTTCCTTCATTCATTCCTTCTTTCATTCCTTCATTCCTTCCTTCATCCATTCCTTCATTAATTCCTTCCTTCCTTCCTTCATTCATTTCTTCCTTCATTCATTCCTTCCTTCATTCATTCCTTCCTTCATTAATTCCTTCCTTCCTTCCTTCCTTCCTTCATTTATTCCTTCCTTCCTTCATCGGAATATCTTGTGGAATGGCTAGTAGAGCGATAGGGGGGAAGAGTCGTGTATTAAGATATCTTGTTCACTATACAGCAGGTCTTATAGACATCAAAAACAAGTTCTATAATTAACTCGCTCTGTTAGAGAAGCCTATTGAAGGTCTGTTGAATAGAAGGTATATAGGCCCTAGATATGTAAAAATCTAATCGATTTGAAGAAATTCTCCGACAAAATCCACATTTTCCTCTTGTTCCATCTTCACTGCTTTTACCGTTGCAAGAATAATGATTAATATCTTTCTCAATTTCGCTCTACAGCGCTCGAAATAGATCACTTACAGCCTTGGGTGCTGATCACTCAAGACTGTACTTACTGCACCAACAAAACTTTTGAACCCGCAACACCATATGGGCTTGAATTCATTTGGATGGGCTAGCTTCATGTTTGGAGGGGCTCAAGCCCCCCCAAGCCCATGCCTAGCTACGTCCTTGAGTAGTAGTAGTAGTAGTAGTAGTAGTAGTAGTAGTAGTAGTAGTAGTAGTAGTAGTAGTAGTAGTAGTAGTAGTAGTAGTAGTAGTAGTAGTAGTAGTAGTAGTAGTAGTAGTAGTAGTAGTAACAACCATGCTTGGGAATCAGAAATGAGCATTAATGTCGTATTAAGGCCTACTTACCCGGTTAGTCCGTGCAGATCCATGGCTGGGAGATGTGTTCGGCAGACTACCGTCTTTCGAATACCAGTAAGAATCTAACTTTTTAGTTATCCATTTATCCATTGCAAATGATTCTGACCGAGTGGTCTGACACGTATGACCAACTGTAGATACGCGATTTAAAACTCTGTTAACGGTCTCTCAATTGAGACTCGACAATAATTCTTTCACCGAAGCGAAATTTCCTTTATCTCCATTTGAGTGATCAAGTGCCAAGACAATCGCTTTGTTCACAAATAACTCGTTTAACGGCCGTAACACGGTCCCCTTAAATTCCACTGAGCTGGTAGTCGCTAAATATTGCAACGAGGCGCTAATCTATATTAAACCCCCGAAGGAGTCGGCGTTCCTGGAACTGGCGAATTGTCGAGACGGAATGGCAAAGACGACGACGTGTGACGGGCGATGTTTCAGAGAATTGTCCTCGTCGTCGACGAAGAAGATGAAAACTATACTAGTAATCTTTCGTCGTGAGAGATATCCTGTGTCCCGCTGCTGCTGCTGCTGCTGGAGAAGCGTCTCTTTTCGTCATCCAATCATCCGCTTCTTCCCTCTGTCGGACGGATGGTCGGCGACGTACGGCGGCGCCGGTGTCACTGCCGCCGCCACCCCGGAGGAGGCTCGGCTGTAGAGACGGCCTTCTATGCTCTGTCGTCGAGCGCCGCCAGATTGATGGAGCTTCTTCGGTCTCGGCGTCTATTGTGTGCTCGGCCGACGGGACGTGGTCTTACGGATGCCAGCGTCAGCTGTGAACGAGATAGAAAACGAAAAAGTAGACAAGACAGACGGACAGGCAAGAGGACAATAGACAGACAGACAGACAGACAGACAGGCAGATATGTCTCTGCGAATGAACTAATCAACAGATGAACGAGTTCATGAAACAGAGAGAGAGGGAGAGAGAGAGAGAGAGATGGGTGTTAATTTCTTCGTTTCAATGCCTGAATGGCTCAACATCTGTTGTTAGCGTCGTCGTCATCGATATACACTGTGGCGCGCGCTTCTGCTTTTGTTTGGTTTCTGTCTTTCGTATTGACCGGAACGCATCGACCCAGACGACAATAAAAACAACACATAGTAGTAGTGGTAGTAGTAGTAGTAGTAGTAGTAGTAGTAGTAGTAGTAGTAGTAGTAGTAGTAGTAGTAGTAGTAGTAGTAGTAGACTAGTAGTAGTAGTAGTACTAGTCTTACTAGTATTACCATTAGTCGGTCTTGCTCTTTCCCTCTGACTGGTATTTGGAATGACCTGGTCTCTTGCGGATGGATTTGAAGTACCATCGATCGAAACCCTTGGGTATTTGAACTTGTGCTATAGAAGTGCATTACTACTACTACTACTACTACTACTACTACTACTACTACTACTACTACTACTACTACTACTACTACTACTACTACTACTACTACTAAAGTTGTTTTACTGATAGCAAAACAGGCAAAATCTGAAAGTCTTGGGCCTCTCTTATTTTAAAGTCCGGAAGATATTGCCGTGTCAAAATCCGGGCTCTGAGCGATGCGCTCATGTAATTTGCTTTTAAAAAGGACTCTGGGAAATTCTTCTTAGAAAGGAAATGACTTTCTCGATCTGCGATCGATCGATGATTTCCACTTCTTCGAAGCGACCGAAGTTTGTTGACGTGATTTATAGTTCTGCAGATGAAGATACTGAGATTTCCTCATTTCCTTTCTCGCCTCCTCCTCCTCCTCTTTAATGCAATTTCAGATTAGAAAGATTATCATCGCTGCATTCCTTCGATGCGATGCCAAAGGTTACGAAGATGCGGTAGGCCGCTGGAATCGCAGAGACCGAAAATCTGGCGCCGAACAGCTAATGATATTTTTAAGCGATAAAACAACCAACAATAAAAAAATATGGAAGAACAAACGCCGCAAAGTCAGAGATAATAAGATACGAGAGTTTTTAACATTCGAAGCTACTAAATCTTCGTCTTTTACCAGCGCTATATGGTATTTGCAGGCTATTGGTTTAATTTCATTGCGTTATCTCATTTATATCTTTGTATATTCCTCACCGCACGTTATGCTGTACAATTTACAAGGCGCCATGGAAAATGAGATGGCCTATCTGTCCTTGTGTCTGGTACTGTCTGTCTGTCTGTCTGTCTGTTTGTCTGTCTGTCTGTCTGTCTGTCTCTCATGCATGTAAACATCAAAGAACTAACTCCACGGCAATACAGATTCACGGTTTTCTGCCTATGCCAGGTACACGTCGAACTCTGCGTAAACAGCGTAGTGCAGTAACACGGCAAATGGATGATCCACGCACAAACAGAGTCCACGTCCTCTGGAAGACGATTTCAGTCGATTGTACAAACCCAGCCGAATCTCGACGGGACACGAAGTGATTCCGTCGATGACAGGTGACCACCGTAACAGCACCGAATGCAACAACCAGGACAATCATTTCCGATGAGACTCCAGCTCCTCCTCATCGATCGCTAATTACCGTCATCCACTTGACTTTACATTCCTCTGATGTCGTCCGTGTTTGGCCTTCGTTTACCGTCGTAAAGCCAAATCCCTAACGATAATGACGGTACGGCGGCACAGGTAGACTACTGTTTGTGGTAGAAGAGAGTTATTTCAGAAAATACTCGATTCTTGGATCAGAGGAGACGCAAACTTAGAAACGCGAACTTAAAAAGGAATGAATCGATATTATGAATAATCAAATACAAGATAACACGCTTTTCAGAAGTAGGCCTATTGTTGGATTGCCCAGCAGTAGGCCATAGATTTTTTTATCTAACTGTCAGATGGCGATTATTTCGATACAGAAAAGTGGTCACTAACAGATGCACTAACATCATGCGCTTCGTTTACAATAAAAAAATTAGATTACTAGGATTTTATCTAGCATCTAGAGTAGCCGACTACCGGGATAGTACTTTGCATTCATAGCACTAGTAGGCCTAACCCTAACACTACTTTGTATCCCGAATAGGCTTACTAGTACTCCTTTTCAGTGGCAGTTCCAGGATTTCTTGGTGGGGGCATGAAATTAATTCATAGGAAGTTGGTGGGGGGGATGTAAAAGGTCATCCACAGTTTTCCCTCTTAGTTTTACTATACTTTTACAAAAAACAGGTTTCACAAGCGAAAAAAGCCCGGAAGTCCAGTGGGGAAAGCATCCCCACTCATCCCCCACGTGGAACCGCCACTGCTCCTTTTACTCCTATGGGTTAGAGGTAGGGTATGGATTAGGGCTAGAGTTTGAGTTAGGATTAGAGCTATCTTAGGGTTGGTACTCCTTTTACTACTGTGACGTAACGAGCACGAGCTTTTTTCTACACATATAGAAAAATGCGAACTTAGAACTATTTCCCTGTGGAATTCAAAGGGCCACACATGGTCGTGCTGGCATTGCACCGGCAAACGCTTTTACCTGTGAATACCTGATCTCTGTAAACACAAACCAAACCTAATTCAACTGCAACATGCAGTATACCAGAGAATCGATTCGACTGAACGCGTGGACTAACAACGAAAAGAAAAGAATGAATCGATATACTGAATAATCAAATACAAGATACCATCACTAAAAGATGGTTAATTTATCGATAGACAATAGTAACCAACAACAAAGAGCTGTGTTTTCATTCATTGATATTAAGTAAAAAAGATACGAAGGTGGGGAATGCATTGTCTCTGTTCAAAGATATGCGTCTATCCCTGTTGTTGTTGTTGTTGTTGTTGTTGCTGTTGTTTGGGAAACACCAGTTCACTTACCGTATCCGATCCAGCCAATCTCATTCAGCTAAGGTGCTGCAGAAACTTAGAAATTTCGGATTCTAAAAGCAGGGGCGTATTTAGGGTATTGTGCGATTCGGGCGTCCGGAAGGGCGTACAATGGGGGTACAATAATACCCAGTGGCGGTTCCACCATGTTCATGACTGGGGATGCATCCCCCACCGGGGTTTTGGATGACCTTTTTTGCTTGTCAACCTATTTTCCAGTGAGTTATTTTTAAATTAGTGAAAAATACTGCGAATGACCTTCTTTTCCTTGCTTGTCGGGGTTTTTGGGGGCAAGGTTTCTTAACATTTAGTGAGCAAAGCACTACTAACAATTACAATTTTCCTCTTTTTTCTTGTTTTTCTTCTGCACTTTGCATCCCCCACCAACTTCCGATAGATTTGTTCATCCCCCACCAAGAATTCCTGGAGCCGCCACTGATTATACCATCTGAAAAATTGTGAAGTAACGAAAAAGTACAATGTCTAACAAAGTAACCTATAGAACCAAGTTAAAATACGAATTTATATAAGAATCCAATAAACTTTCTGTCAGCGATAAATGATTTATCAGTTGATCAATAGATCTCGACAGTCTTTTACAGAACGTTTTGTTTCTTTCGTCGCAAAACCATGCTTTGCACCTTCCTAGAAAAATTTCTGTTGACGCTCATGGTGAGGGAATGATCAATATTATCATTCTCAATTTCGATCTACAGGGTTCGAAATAGAGCACACCCAGCCATTTCATACTACACACTAACGCCATTGACTGTACGAGAACGAGGGTCATCAACTAAATGAAAGTCCTGGCGAATATCTGGCGGAATGCCTAGTAAGGCGATCGAGGGAAGAGCCGCGTATTAAGATATCGGGTTTTCATTATACAATAGGTTTCATAGACAGCAAAAACAAGTTGTATAATTATAATTAATTCGCTCGGTGAGAGAAGGCAATTGAAGGCCTGATGAATAGGGGGTTTAATGGGCCTTGATATCGAAAAATCGAATCGATTTGAAGAAACTCTCAGACAAAATCCACATTTTCCTCTTGTTCCATCTTTACTGCTTTAACCCTTGCAAGAATAATCAATAATATCATTCTCAATTTAGATCTGCAATGTTCGAAATCATTGGCATAGCTAGGAAAAAATCTCGACCGGTGCAAAACCCGCTCTCTTTTCTTCCCTTCTTTTCTCCTCTTTTTTCTTTCTCCCCCTCTCCCTTCCCTTCTCCTCTTTTTAATGGGGGTCCCCCGGAAAAATTTTAAAAATCACAAATGCCTGCATGTGAATTTTAGCGCAACTGGGGCCACTGGGGGGCCAGGCACTCAATAGGGGGCACGGGCCCCTCTGACACCCGGCGGAGCCGCCACTGGTTGAAGATCGATTACATGCACCATATTGAGACACTATCTTTAGCATTCTTCACTACATAGATGCCAATCACCATTGCAAACATAGGCCATCAACTTCTGCATTTAGAAGGCCTCATCCATGACCACCCTCGCTATTCCATATTGCTAATAATGCAAAGAATTTGTGCAAAATCAAGCGCACATTTGAAAGTTATTTCGTCTTGTTAGAGATCGATTTCAAGTACCATGTCGAGCCACTAGCTTTAGCATACTTCACTACATAGATATCAGTCGCTATTGCAAACATAGGCCATCACCTTCTGCATTTAGAAGGCCTTATCTATGACCGCCCTCGCTATTCTATCATGCTAATAATGCAAAGCATTTGTGCAAAATCAAGCGCTTATTTGAAAGTTATTTCGTCATGTTAAAATTTCAATTTACCATATTGAGAAATTATCTTTAGCAAAATTCTAATGCCAAGAATCTTTTGATCTACAAAAGATAGTGGCCATCATTTTTGAAAAAAAGCTTATCTATGACCGCTCCTCTTCATTCTCTAAAGTGCTAATATTCAAAGCATTTGTGCCCAATCATTCTTATTTGAAAAAAATGTCATTTTAAAATGTCCAATTTACGCAATAGAAATTACCACAGGCAAAATTCTGAATGCCAAGAACTTTTGATCTACAAGAGATAGTGGCCTAATTTTTGAAAAAAAAACTTATTTAGCAGGTGCTCTTCACTTCTCTCTCTAAAGTGCTAGCCATTCACACATGTGCCCATACCATTCTCTGTAGTCTAAAAATGTCCTTTAAAATGTCCAATTTACGCAATAGAAATTACCACAGGCAAAATTCTGAATGCCAAGAACTTTTGATCTACAAGAGATAGTGGCCTAATTTTTGAAAAAATCTTGATTAGCAGGTGCTCTTCACTTCTCTGTCAAAAGTTCTAGCCATTCACACATGTGCCCTTACCATTCTCTGTAGTCTAAAAATGTCCTTTAAAGATCGATTTCAAGTACCATATTGAGAGATTATCTTTAGCATTCGTCACTACATAGAGAACAGTCGCTATTGCAAACATTGGACTTTAACGTCTGCATTTAGAAAGCGTCTTCCATGACCACCCTCGCTATTCCATATTGCTAATAATGCAAAGAATTTGTGCAAAATCAAGCGTATATTTGAAAGTTATTTCGTCCTGTTAAAGATCGATTTCAAGTACCATATTGAGCCACTATCTTTTGCATACTTCACCACATAGATATCAGTCGCTATTGCAAACATAGGCCAGCAACTTCTGCATTTAGAAAGCCTCATCCATGACCACCCTCGCTATTCTATAATGCTAATAATGCAAAGCATTTGTGCAAAATCAACCGCATATTTGAAAGTTATTTCGTCTTTTTGGAGACAGTGGCGGCTCTAGGATTTGGCAAGTGGGGGTGGGGCGTTGGGGTGTCAACTTCTCCAATCATAGGGGACCAACCATTTGTTGTTTAATGTATGTAGCATTAAGTATACGGTCCCAAAATTGGAAAGCCGATGGGGGGCCAGTCACTCAATAGGGGGGCACGGGCCTTCCTGTCCTCCCTGGTTGAGCCGGCACTGGTTGAAGATCGATTTCATGCACCATATTGAGACACTATCTTTAGCATTCTTCGCTAAAATCGAAATAGAGCACTCCCAGCCATTTCATACTACACACTAACGCCAATGACTGTACGAGAACGAGGGACATCAACTAAATGAAAGTCCTGGCGAATATCTGGCGAAATGCCTAGTAAGGCGATCGAGGGAAGAGCCGCGTATTAAGATATCGGGTTTTCATTATACAATAGGTTTCATAGACAGCAAAAACAAGTTGTATAATTAATTCGCTCGGTGAGAGAAGGCAATTGAAGGCCTGTTGAATAGGGGGTTTATTGGGCCTTGATATCGAAAAATCGAATCGATTTGAAGAAACTCTCAGACAAAATCCACATTTTCCTCTTGTTCCATCTTTACTGCTTTAACCCTTGCAAGAATAATCAATAATATCATTCTCAATTTAGATCTGCAATGTTCGAAATCATTGGCATAGCTAGGAAAAAATCTCGACCGGTGCAAAACCCGCTCCCTTTTCTTCCCTTCTTTTCTCCCTTTTTCTCTCTCCCCTCTCCTTCCCCTCCTCCACTTTTTAATGGGGGTCCCCCGGAAGAATTTTAAAAATCACAAATGCCTGCATGTGAATTTTAGCGCAACTGGGGGCCACTGGGGGGCCAGGCACTCAATAGGGGGCACGGGCCCCCCTGACACCGGGCGGAGCCGCCACTGGTTGAAGATGGATTACATGCACCACATTGAGACACTATCTTTAGCATTCTTCACTACATAGATGCCAATCACCATTGCAAACATAGGCCATCAACTTCGGCATTTAGAAGGCCTCATCCATGACCACCCTCGCTATTCCATATTGCTAATAATGCAAAGAATTTGTGCAAAATCAAGCGCACATTTGAAAGTTATTTCGTCTTGTTAGAGATCGATTTCAAGTACCATGTCGAGCCACTAGCTTTAGCATACTTCACTACATAGATATCAGTCGCTATTGCAAACATAGGCCATCACCTTCTGCATTTAGAAGGCCTGATCTATGACCGCCCTCGCTATTCTATCATGCTAATAATGCAAAGCATTTGTGCAAAATCAAGCGCTTATTTGAAAGTTATTTCGTCATGTTAAAGATCGATTTCAAGTACCATATTGAGAGATTATCTTTAGCATTCGTCACTACATAGATATCAGTCGCTATTGCAAACATAGGCCATCACCTTCTGCATTTAGAAAGCCTTATCTATGACCGCCCTCGCTATTCTATCATGCTAATAATGCAAAGCATTTGTGCAAAATCAAGCGCTTATTTGAAAGTTATTTCGTCATGTTAAAATGTCCAATTTACGCAATAGAAATTACCACAGGCAAAATTCTGAATGCCAAGAACTTTTGATCTACAAGAGATAGTGGCCTAATTTTTGAAAAAAAAATTTAGCAGGTGCTCTTCACTTCTCTGTCAAAAGTTCTAGCCATTCACACATGTGCCCCTACCATTCTCTGTAGTCTAAAAATGTCCTTTAAAATGTCCAATTTACGCAATAGAAATTACCACAGGCAAAATTCTGAATGCCAAGAACTTTTGATCTACAAGAGATAGTGGCCTAATTTTTGAAAAAATCTTGATTAGCAGGTGCTCTTCACTTCTCTGTCAAAAGTTCTAGCCATTCACACATGTGCCCCTACCATTCTCTGTAGTCTAAAAATGTCCTTTAAAATGTCCAATTTACGCAATAGAAAATGCAAAGAATTTTGTGCAAAACAGGCAAAATTCTGAATGCCAAGAACTTTTCATCTACCCTCGCTTGAGATAGTAATGCCTAATTTTTGAAAAAATCTTGATTTAGCAGGTGCTCTTCAAGATCTCTTTCAAAAGTTCTAGCCATTCACACATGTGCCCTACCATTCTCTGTAGTCTAAAAATGTCCTTTAAAATGTCCAATTTAAAATGTCCAATTTAATAGAAAATTACCACAGGCAAAATTCTGAATGCCAAGAACTTTTGATCTACAAGAGATAGTGGCCTAATTTTTGAAAAAAAAACTTATTTAGCAGGTGCTCTTCACTTCACTCTCTAAAGTGCTAGATATTCACACATGTGCCCATACCATTCTCTGTAGTCTAAAAATGTCCTTTAAAATGTCCAATTTACGCAATAGAAATTACCACAGGCAAAATTCTGAATGCCAAGAACTTTTGATCTACAAGAGATAGTGGCCTAATTTTTGAAAAAATCTTGATTGAGCAGGTGCTCTTCACTTCTCTGTCAAAATTCTAGCCATTCACACATGTGCCCTCTCAACCATTCTCTGTAGTCTAAAAATGTCCTTTAAAGATCGATTTCAAGTACCATATTGAGAGATTATCTTTAGCATTCGTCACTACATAGAGAACAGTCGCTATTGCAAACATTGGACTTTAACGTCTGCATTTAGAAAGCGTCTTCCATGACCACCCTCGCTATTCCATATTGCTAATAATGCAAAGAATTTGTGCAAAATCAAGCGTATATTTGAAAGTTATTTCGTCCTGTTAAAGATCGATTTCAAGTACCATATTGAGCCACTATCTTTTGCATACTTCACCACATAGATATCAGTCGCTATTGCAAACATAGGCCAGCAACGTCTGCATTTAGAAAGCCTCATCCATGACCACCCTCGCTATTCTATAATGCTAATAATGCAAAGCATTTGTGCAAAATCAACCGCATATTTGAAAGTTATTTCGTCTTTTTGGAGACAGTGGCGGCTCTAGGATTTGGCAAGTGGGGGTTGGGGCGTTGGGGTGTCAACTTCTCCAATCATAGGGGACCAACCATTTGTTGTTTAATGTATGTAGCATTAAGTATACGGTCCCAAAATTGGAAAGCCGATGGGGGCCAGTCACTCAATAGGGGCACAGGCCTTCCTGTCCTCCTGGTTGAGCCGGCACTGGTTGAAGATCGATTTCATGCACCATATTGAGACACTATCTTTAGCATTCTTCGCTAAAATCGAAATAGAGCACTCCCAGCCATTTCATACTACACACTAACGCCAATGACTGTACGAGAACGAGGGACATCAACTAAATGAAAGTCCTGGCGAATATCTGGCGAAATGCCTAGTAAGGCGATCGAGGGAAGAGCCGCGTATTAAGATATCGGGTTTTCATTATACAATAGGTTTCATAGACAGCAAAAACAAGTTGTATAATTAATTCGCTCGGTGAGAGAAGGCAATTGAAGGCCTGTTGAATAGGGGGTTTATTGGGCCTTGATATCGAAAAATCGAATCGATTTGAAGAAACTCTCAGACAAAATCCACATTTTCCTCTTGTTCCATCTTTACTGCTTTAACCCTTGCAAGAATAATCAATAATATCATTCTCAATTTAGATCTGCAATGTTCGAAATCATTGGCATAGCTAGGAAAAAATCTCGACCGGTGCAAAACCCGCTCCCTTTTCTTCCCTTCTTTTCTCCCCTTTTTTCTCTCTCCCCTCTCCTTCCCCTCCTCCACTTTTTAATGGGGGTCCCCCGGAAGAATTTTAAAAATCACAAATGCCTGCATGTGAATTTTAGCGCAACTGGGGGCCACTGGGGGGCCAGGCACTCAATAGGGGGCACGGGCCCCCCTGACACCGGGCGGAGCCGCCACTGGTTGAAGATGGATTACATGCACCACATTGAGACACTATCTTTAGCATTCTTCACTACATAGATGCCAATCACCATTGCAAACATAGGCCATCACCTTCTGCATTTAGAAGGCCTCATCCATTCGCTATTCCATCATTGCTAATAATGCAAAGCAAAAATCAAGCGCACATTTGAAAGTTATTTCGTCATGTTAAAGATCGATTTCAAGTACCATATTGAGAGATTATCTTTAGCATTCGTCACTACATAGATATCAGTCGCTATTGCAAACATAGGCCATCAACTTCTGCATTTAGAAGGCCTCATCCATGACCACCCTCGCTATTCCATATTGCTAATAATGCAAAGAATTTGTGCAAAATCAAGCGCACATTTGAAAGTTATTTCGTCTTGTTAGAGATCGATTTCAAGTACCATGTCGAGCCACTAGCTTTAGCATACTTCACTACATAGATATCAGTCGCTATTGCAAACATAGGCCATCACCTTCTGCATTTAGAAGGCCTGATCTATGACCGCCCTCGCTATTCTATCATGCTAATAATGCAAAGCATTTGTGCAAAATCAAGCGCTTATTTGAAAGTTATTTCGTCATGTTAAAATGTCCAATTTACGCAATAGAAATTACCACAGGCAAAATTCTGAATGCCAAGAACTTATCTTTAGCAATTTTTGAAAAAATCTTGATTAGCAGATATTCAGTCTCTGTCAAAAACATTCAGGCCATTCACCTTCTAAAAATGTCATTTAAATGCCAATTTATCTATAGAAATTACCGCCTGAATCCAAGAACTTTTCATTCTATCATGCTAATAAAAAAAACTGCAAAGTGCTCTTCATTTGTGTCAAAATCAAGCCATTACGTTGAAAGTTATTTCGTCATGTTAAAATGTCCAATTTACGCAATAGAAATTACCACAGGCAAAATTCTGAATGCCAAGAACTTTTGATCTACAAGAGATAGTGGCCTAATTTTTGAAAAAAACTTATTTAGCTGGTGCTCTTCACTTCTCTGTCTAAAGTGCTAGCCATTCACACATGTGCCCATACCATTCTCTGTAGTCTAAAAATGTCCTTTAAAATGTCCAATTTACGCAATAGAAATTACCACAGGCAAAATTCTGAATGCCAAGAACTTTTGATCTACAAGAGATAGTGGCCTAATTTTTGAAAAAATCTTGATTAGCAGGTGCTCTTCACTTCTCTGTCAAAAGTTCTAGCCATTCACACATGTGCCCTTACCATTCTCTGTAGTCTAAAAATGTCCTTTAAAGATCGATTTCAAGTACCATATTGAGAGATTATCTTTAGCATTCGTCACTACATAGAGAACAGTCGCTATTGCAAACATTGGACTTTAACGTCTGCATTTAGAAAGCGTCTTCCATGACCACCCTCGCTATTCCATATTGCTAATAATGCAAAGAATTTGTGCAAAATCAAGCGTATATTTGAAAGTTATTTCGTCCTGTTAGATTTCGATTTCATGCACCATATTGAGCCACTATCGTCTGCATTCTTCACTACATAGATGTCAGTCGCTATTGCAAACATAGGCCATCATTTTCTGCATTTAGAAGGCCTCTTCCATGACCACCCTCGCTATTCTATAATGCTAATAATGCAAAGCATTTGTGCAAAATCAACCGCATATTTGAAAGTTATTTCGTCTTTTTGGAGACAGTGGCGGCTCTAGGATTTGGCAAGTGGGTGGTGGGGCGTTGGGGTGTCAACTTCTCCAATCATAGGGGACCAACCATTTGTTGTTTAATGTATGTAGCATTAAGTATACGGTCCCAAAATTGGAAAGCCGATGGGGGGCCAGTCACTCAATAGGGGGGCACGGGCCTTCCTGTCCTCCCTGGTTGAGCCGGCACTGGTTGAAGATCGATTTCATGCACCATATTGAGACACTATCTTTAGCATTCTTCGCTAAAATCGAAATAGAGCACTCCCAGCCATTTCATACTACACACTAACGCCAATGACTGTACGAGAACGAGGGACATCAACTAAATGAAAGTCCTGGCGAATATCTGGCGAAATGCCTAGTAAGGCGATCGAGGGAAGAGCCGCGTATTACGATATCGTGTTTTTATTATACAACAGCTAGGTTTCATAGACAGCAAAAACAAGTTGTATAATTAATTCGCTCGGTGAGAGAAGGCAATTGAAGGCCTGTTGAATAGGGGGTTTATTGGGCCTTGATATCGAAAAATCTAATCGATTTGAAGAAATTCTCAGACAAAATCCACATTTTCCTCTTGTTCCATCTTTACTGCTTTAACCCTTGCAAGAATAATCAATAATATCATTCTCAATTTAGATCTGCAGGGTTCGAAATAGAGCATAACCAGCCATTTCATACTACACACTAACGCCAATGTTTGTACGAGAAAGAGGGACATCAACTAAGTGAAAGTCCTGCTGAATATCTTGAATATCTTGTGGAATGGCTAGTAGGGCGATCTAGAGAAAGGCCGCTTATTAAGATTGATGATAAAAAAGTAATTTTATAATTAATTCGCTGTGTATAAAGAAAACTTTAAATTATGAAAATTACCTACTCTAAAATCCCAATGTTTTTGTTTATCGGTGGCAGTTTGCAAGGTCAGACTGGCCGGTGATCAAGCAGACTGATTGACCTTGTGGACAAAGTAAGCCAGAGTTTACAGGTCTCCAAAGCGGAAGACTTGGGGAGAAGAGAGCAAAGCCCCTCCACCGACTTTGAGCATTTGAATTGATAGCCTGCTTATTCAGCCAGGGGTAAAAACTCGAGTGAGAGTTTGTGGAACCTCAATATCTTTCTCCTCCCTATTCTACCTTCTCAGAGCGGGGAGGGAGCTCGACTCTAGCCGGCTGACAGCTGTCTCCTTGGCCCCGGCTTCAAAGTTTTTATCGGAGGAGACAATAACCGGCAACACAATGATCTCCCGAGTACGTCGACCAAAGTCAAATATTTACATTAACATAATTATAAATACAATTGAAAATGGCATACAGCTAATATGGTCATTAGGGGCCATCCACAAATGACGTCACGCGATTTGGCAGTTTTTTGTTGACCCCTCCCTCTCGTCACACGTCGTCACAAAAAGTCAGACCCCATCAAATGTGACGTCACAACGCGTTAACCCACCCACCCTCCCCCGTCATCTAGTCATCTTTCCAATATCAAAATTAATGTTTCGTTTGGAAATATTCATTATAATTATTATAGTTGAAATAGTATTAATATACTTTTTCAAGTAATACTTTTTACAATGAAGTATAATAATTATAAGTGTAAAATACTTTCAATTTAGCGGTGACATAGCATTGCGGTATTACCCGGTAATAAAAATATTTAATATTATGTGACGTCACATTTCTGGAAACCACCCTCCCCCCGTCGTCACACATCGTCATAAATGTTTTAACCCCTTACCTAAGTGTGTGACGTCATTTGTGGACGGCCCCTTATAAGGATTTCTCAAGGACTAAGTAACAAGGACGAGGACTTCAAATTAGTCCTTAAAGGAGTCCTTAAGGACAAGGACCAGGACAAGGATTAACATCACTGCCGACTAGTAGGCTACCCATCTCTTCCATATGCGATTCCTGTATCGTCAGGTGGCGTTATGAACGAAGCTCAGTAAATAACCTCCTGCCGTAGTGTCTTACTGCAATGTCTTTAATAAGAAATCTGATCAGTTTCTGTTCCACGCCAATCGTATTCTAGCAACGGTCAATTCTTCTCCGTAGCATTATATAGGCCTACGATCTTAAGCTTATATAGATTACGCATAGAGAAACGCGAAGTTAAACATACCTCGCAGTGTTTTTGAACAACCCCGGTTCACTGACGACAGGTTTGCCTTCCGTTTTCTCCGTTAATTCCGAGTCTTGGATCGCCCGAAACAAATTGATTCTCGTTGCGTGTATTATTAGCGGAGGCCGGGGCAGTGTCGGGGCTTTCGGCGGTGTCTCTCCGTGTGTGCGTGTGCGTGTTTGTGTGTGTGTACCGGTTACAACCCTTGGCGCGCCGATTTCGGCCACGGATCGTTCATTTGCCGGCTTAATCAATAGCGTATTAGTCTGGTGAGTTTGGATCAAAGCCCGCGGAACAAAGCCCCAATATAGAGAGGCTGGATTAATTTAAAGGATTCTTCGCTGTCACATTGTGCGAACATCGTAGTCATCGTACGACAACACTACAAACACTTTTGCTTTTTAGCCAGAGGCGAAATACAGCGAATTTGAAAAAGTTTAGTTTTGTGGGAAAGGGAATTATCTGGTCACCAGTAACTTCCCCCCCCCACACACACACACACTGTTCCACCCCAGTAGCAAGGGGAAAGTTTCATGGGTATCGACTTTTTTAACTAACTTATTTACCATAGTTAAACAATAATAAATTCTTTCCGTCACTTTCTTCTGCCAATGGTCAAAATCTCAAATACCACACCATGGAGATGTTTGTGAATCCCTAATCTCACGAAATTCAGGCAATTTAGACGAATTGCAGGCTAAAGAGAATATCATGTCGATTTGCTGTCTTGGTCTGTTTGATGATATTAGATGTTTTGCGTGGCGTTATCTCTCGCTATCTCTATCCATCTGTCTTATCTCCTGTTTCGCGAAATTGCAAATTGTTCGTCGTAAAATCCAAACGAAGAATCTCTCTTAGAACAGCACCAGAGGCGTAACCAGTAATTTGATTTGGGGGGTATAATGTGATTTGGGGGTATAGATCTTTAAAAAAAACTTTCAAACCTTAAAAAACACATTAAACATTTTCAGGTAGTCTGATTTTGGAAGGATATATACCGATATACCGTCCCTCCGTCGCTACGCCATGATCAGCACACGACAGGAAGTGCGCATTTGACCGCTAGAAAGTCAACAATGACGACAAAATTAATCGAAGCTTATCATTTGGCAAGCAACACGAGAACCCATAGTTTGGTTTACAAAGGGCCTCTTCTTCGCGTGCCGTGTATTTCTATGTTGACTATTGAGTTCTAATATATAGGCTAATAGTATTCGGTTGTCACTCCTTTTTACGTAAAATGGCGCATGTGTCATTCGCTGTCTTACTCTTGTTCTCTTGCATTCGACATATTCAGTAGCTACCAGGTTTTCTATTCCGTTCTTGCTCATTATGCGTCCAAAAATTGAAGCACTCAAAAAACGGGATAGCCTAATGATTGAATAACAGCGCGACTTAACAACGATGCAAACGCTATATGCCTACATGCAGCAGGTGCCTGTTACTACTTGGTCATATACCGTCAAAGCCGTTAGTATTTATTTATTTATTGTTAGTTGTTTCCAGAGGATAGTGTCTATAAACTGGGTAAGTTGCTGCTGTAGATTGAGGTAATTAGAGGCATTATCAGTTTCAGAGATATAACTTCAACAACAGTGAATAACGCATTCAGGATATATATATATATATATATATATATATATATATATATATATATATATATATATACAACATCCATGAGAGATATATATATATATATGTATATATATATGTATATATACATTATTTATATATGCATATATATATATCCCGAATGCGTTGTTGTAAACCTTAGCTTTGAGTTACTGCGCTATACAAATTGTCAATAAATAAATAAATTATATATTTATACAACCAGACAGAGAAGGAGAAAGACAGAAAGAAAGAGAGAACGAGAGAGAGAGAGAGAGAGAGAGAGAGAGAGAGAGAGAGAGAGATGTAGAAGAGTAGAGGCACTTCGGCTGATGAGAATTGTGTTTCTGCCACTCTGCTTTGCACGCACACACACACACACACACACACACACACACACACGCACACATGAAGAAATTTTGTCTGCAAAGAAACAGGATAATTTAATCTTCGTCAGCCGAAGAAGTTGGTCATCGCCACTTCCCGTTGTATGTGTGTCTGTCCGTCTGTCTGTTTGTCTGTGTGCGTGTGCATCGTCGGAGGCGGCGACAGGCGGCGCTAGTAAATGCATAAGCAGTCTGTCGTCGACGGGACAATTTCATTTGGAATTCTTTGCAACGCACTTCTGCACACCGGACGTCGTCTCTGCTACTTCGTCTTCTGCTTCTTTTCCCTCCGGACCCCCCCCGTCTCTGTCTCTGTCTGTCTGTCTCTGTCTCTGTCTGTCCCTGTCTCTGTCTGTCTGTCTGTCTGTCTCTCTGTCTCTGTCTGTCTCTCTCTCTGTCTCCAGATGGAAATAACAACTGGAAACATTATTGAGCCGTCACCTGAATTCAACCCTTTTGAGTCTCGTTCAGTCTTGCAGCCATATGGTAACACGTGGCCATCACTGAATTAAAACCAGCGCTGCATGATGATTAGTCATCGGTCATTAGTCATCAGTCGTTTAAGGCATGCTTATGCCAACAATAAACTTGACAAACGACAAAATATCAAGCTAATGTGCTGCTAAAATTGCAAACAGCACCTCAACACCACACCACCTCAGAACCTCACCACCTCAGAAACTCAACAGTGTTCCATGTTGCCCTAAACGACTAAGTTGTTGAGGTGCTGAAGTGCTGGGGTGCTGAAGCGCTGCAGTGCTGAAAAAAGGAGCACTGCGCCCTAGGCATGGATCACTACTACTACGACATCTTATAGCACTACTACTACTATTACAACAACACCTACTACTATTACTACTAGTACTAATAATAATAATAAGAATAATAATCTTAAATCAGGTTGAAAGTCGTTTAGACGTACTAAAAGGTAAGTTTTCATGGAAAACTCGGGGAGATTTCGGACCTGAAAAAAATTCCACCACATTTCCTTGAAAGGGATCTGTCCCCAAACTGCGGTCTTGGCTGGGGAGGCACCACTAGTGGATCACTTCGATCTTAGGTTCGGACATCTTCCAGCACCCTACCCACCACTTACTACTACTCACTCAGGTCATGCAATGCCTAAACGTCAGCCAGCAGCGTTTGAACAGTATCCTTTCCGGAACTTTCTAATACTCGACTGACTGATCTGTCCACTTTAGTCCGTAAATAATGGCAGACGCGTTGAGGACCGATTGCAGCCTAATATTGGCTGGAAGGCCATAATAATCCATTGCAGGTTGATTCAACCAGTCGGACTAGGATGACATCCGATGGGCAATATCGACGTTAGTTTGAAAAAAGCAGTTCGGACCACTGATCCAGGTGGCCGCCAAAGGATAAAAATCACACACTGCGCGGGACGACGTCGACATTCCCTATGGATCACGTGACTGATCAAGTGGTGGCGTCTCGGAGTACGTTATCTTTTGTTCACATTGAGAGACACCATTCGACGGCTGTCTCTCACTAATAATAATAATAATAAGAATAATAATAAATCAGGTTGAAAGTCGTTTAGGGCAGCATGGAAAACTGTTAAGAAAAAAAGGCCCACTGCGCCTTTAAAAAAGGAGCACTGCGCCCCAAGCATGGATCACTACTACTACGACTTCTTCCAGCAGCACCACTACTACTACTACTACTACAACTACAATAGCAATTACTACTACTACTACTACTACTACTACTACTACTACTACTACTACTACTACTACTAATAATAATAATAATAATAATAATAATAATAATAATAATAATAATAATTCAGGTTGAAAGTCGTTTAGGGCAGCATGGAAAACTGTTAAGAAAAAAAGGCGCACTGCGCCCTAAGTGAAGACGGAAGTTCGACTTTATGCCTTCAGAGAAGATGCGAGTTCCAGGGCGCGCCGTGGAGCGAGTGGGGAACGCTCGACCGGCCAAGATGCCTGCGTCGACCCTCGAAGGCCCTCCCGGCCCGGCGGCGGCGGCGGCGGCGGCGGCGGCGGCGGCGGCGGCGGCGGCGGCGGCGGCGGCGGCGGCGGCGGCGGGCGGCGGCGGCGGCGGCGGCGGCGGCGGCGGCGGCGGCGGCGGCGGCGGCGTTGGACATGGGCACCCTGGTGACTGTATACCGGCATTCGGTTAACAACGGGCAAATCCAGACGGACGTTTATTGCTTCGAACCGCAACGGACCGTGAGCAACTGAGAACGGTAAAATCCGCATCCACCTCCCTCGCCCCATCCATTCCAAACCCCTCTCCCCCGCCACCATCGGAGATTACTCCGATGACCTTCGCGCACCCGGAAGAGAAGACCGAGGAGGAGGAGGCGGGCCCCTGTACTTCGGGTCGGTTGGAGGTACCCGAGGGGCGAGGAAATCTTGACCGGTATACCTTCGCCGTTTATCGGTCGGGGTTGGGTGGGGGTGGGTGGGTGGGTGGGGTAGAAGGATTGAGTTGGAGTTTAGCGCCTGCCACATCCGTCTTCACTCGTGTTCGACGAGGCGAAATCGTCCGATAACGAGAAATCCGATGCATATATTATTATGCGATCACGTGACGTCTGTATGGAAGCGAATAATTCGCAGACGACAAAGACGAAGGGCGGCGTCGACGTCACGACCACCGGTTTGATCGATCAAATCGCGGAAGCGACCACGTGACTCGACCACGTGACTTGTCGAGTCAATCGCGCGGTTAGATGAAAAACGATATTCTTTGATCTCATTACGAAGTTTCGACCGAGCGTTAAGGACCTGCGTTCTCTCCGCCCCTGCCCCCTTCATCGTCCCAGCTCCGCCCCCACAATGTCAGTTTAGTGCAAATGATTCTGCAGTGAAATATTGGATCTCTCTCTCTTTCTTCGCATCAAAGCCAAATATTGTGCTATATTCTCTTTGTTTTCCTAATTAAAAAAGCGCATTAAATTAAATGTTAGCGATACTAACATGTCGGGGTCATTTAGATCTCGTCTCTCGTCAAATACGCGTGAGACAGATGTTGACTCCGTCGGATAATATATAGGCGAAAAATAATTGATATTTTGCTAGAAATTGGTTTTTTATTCTTGATCTTTAGTTAATTTTTTAAAATAGGAACGCACCACAACCGGAAGCAACTGTATGTCCTATGGAGCGTTCGTTAACTGTGTTGCCAAAGTATAAACAAGAGCGAATTAAAATAGAAATTACCAAAACACAAAGCCTTTGTTCACCGAAACACGGAATCAACGGCCGATTGCAGTCTAAATTCTGAATAATTCGTATTAATATGTCTTTTTATTGATTATAATCCTATTAAGAATAAGAATAGACAGACAACAATAGGAATAAGCGTGAATTCGATCGATAGGCCTACGACCGACTGACGAGAGAACATTGATTGTCGATTTTTCTACGCATGAATGACTCTACTGCGTTGGTACTTCGGTTGGTCTTTATATGGCGCCAGCTTCATCCAAGCGTCCTCTCTTCTAGCGGGGGCGGGTGGTGGTGGGGGGGGGAGAGGGGAAAGGGTCTTTGAGTTATCGGACGGATTAACTGAGTGGTCGTATTAATGATCGGGCTTTCTATTCCATCGCATTCGGAACTAATGCGGTCGGCGGATCAAAGATGGCCGGAGAAAATCGATCTCTCAAATGCAACCACATCGATTAATTATCGCTCTTAGACCCCGTCAGACCTAGGCCCAGACGGTGACTTCTGTCTGTCTCTGTCTCTGTCTCTGTCTGCCTCTATATATGTATATGCATCTATACATCACACACACATTCGGCGTGGAAAGTGACGATTTTCTCGTATATTTGCGCTTCTAAATTCGAGGAAGTCAGTAGGAAGGCAATAGAAATATGTAATACTTTTAACCGTCAAGAGAGGATAAGGATGATGAGAGGTATGGACTACTATGGAGAGAGGAGGTACGGAGGGAGAGTGGGAGAGGCTGGCATCTGCCATGGCGCCAATGATAACTGATTAAAGATTTCTGGCGAACATGGGCGTATTTAGAAAGGCTTAAAGGGATATGCTGAAATTTAAGAAGTTCGACAAATAACTTTTATTCTATGTTCTGCAATAACATAGAGTTTAAGTTTATTAATAATACCACCTGATTACCTCAATTTTGCTCCATAATTGTTTAACAGACGACAGCTGATGGAAATTTGTAACGACGCTGTAACGGAACAGTTACTAGGCCTAATTATGGAGTGCATACTTTCTTAAATGTTTCCTTCACTTTACTACATTTTTACTAATTGCACAAATTAAGTTATGAAGCAAATATCGCCTAAAACAAAATCTAAAATATTTAGCGGTGCAACCGAAGGGAAGGACCAAAGACCAGAGGCCAAAGACCAAAGTAGTATGCTATGGATCAGGAGCATATACACCCTAAATACGCCACTGCTGCAGTGACACCCTAAATACGCCACTGTGTGCTGGCGAAATCATTGATTTCTCAGCCTTTATGGTTTTCGCAACTCTACGCCCCATTAAAAGCGCTCGCTTATACCACTCATTAAGCCCCTCTCTCTCTTCTAAATTCTAAATTCGAAGAAGTCAGGAGGGGTATATCGGTATATAGGCCTACCCCCAAATCAGGCTACCTTGAAGTCTTTGATGTGTTTTTAAAAGATTTTCAAAGTTTTAAAGATTTATACTTGCTTACCTGCTTGTTCCCCCTTTCGCCAAGACCGTGCAACTTGGCGAGAGGTCCGTTACGCGCGGGAACCCTATCCTCTGGAACGCCCTACCTAACAACGTGTCCATGGAAACTAACCTCGAATTGTTTGCAAAGAAACTTAAGACGCACTTGTTTGATATATCGTATAAGTGCAGAATGTAAAGTGCTCTTGACTTTGGCATTCAGCTATGAATATTGCGCTATATAAATTGACGTTTTAACATAACATAACATATACCCCCCAATCGCATTATTACCCCCTTCCCCAAATCAAATTCACGGCTAAGCGCCTAAAGGCAGATTGGTGTAAAGGCAGGCATTTTGCTAACTTTAGTTACATTTTAACGCTAAATTTGTGCTTGCTAGCGTTTTGATAATTTCTGTTGACTTTTTGCCACCATTTTGCTAACACTGTTTGCTTTTTGCTAACGTTTATTGTGCTAACTTTCTGCTGATATTTTGTTTTCTTTTTCTAGCGCTCTGACCGATTGGGTGGATGAAACGAGGAGGAGAACCTAACGCCCAGAGTGCTCGTCAAAATAAGAACCTCGAAAATGAAGAGCGGATATCGATCATTGACGAATATCGTCGGTCGCCCATAACGCCACAAACCAGAAGCACTGGACAAATACATTGTCCCTGGCAAACCCTCAATGCTAAACTCTATCGAGGGCCTAAAAACGACCTCTCCTTTATCCACAAACGCATCAAATATATTACGATCAGTGGCGGCTCCAGGATTTGGAAGGTGGGGGCCCGTTGGAGTGGAAACTTCTAACCATGGGAGACTATTTGTTGCTAGGTTAAATAGGTTTGTAGTAATAAGTATGCATGGGTCCCAACAGGGGGCCTCTGGGGTCAGGCATTCAGTGAGGGGCACGGGACCCCCAGTCCCCCCCCCCATGTGGAGCCGCCACTGATTACGATGGCATAACAGCCGAACGCTGACAACAAAAACTTTCGTCCGAATTGGATTGTCCTTTTTGCAACAAGGCCAAGGCCAGACTTTTATTTCTGGACGGGTTTTGGAAGAGCTGCATATATAGCTCCCCATTCAGACTTCATTGGGGTCATATTTCTTGCTGGAAAACGTTTTTGAATAGTAGTCTTCGCCGGTAATATTATCAACTATGAACTATGAACTATGAACTATGGACTATTATAAATTATAATGAGAAAATGTTCAGGATATGATTTCTGGGAGGGTAGGCCTATGTTTGAACATCCAAGCTATCTCCGCAGCTACTGTGGTCACTCTTTTGACAATGCTTTATCACGGATGCTGAGAATATGTCAGTCACTCTCTCATCTCTGAGGGGCAGAATAACAGTGATCTTTTGTTAGATAAATAACGGTTTGAAACATCCTTCGAACGCCATTTTGCGTTTTAAAAGCGCAGCGACTGTTTGCAATGTGTGCTGCCACCTATCGAACGATCAGTTCGGCATATCATTGTAACTTCCTGGTTGGATGTTAGGGGTCTAATAGACTAACATCAATTAGAAAATTAGTGAATGAAAAAATTGAGTTAGTATTAGCTTTCAAAGTTCTTAATGTGTTAGAGAGCTTTGACGCATTTTCTAAGAAACCGAGCAGGTGGCTGGATCCTTTCGAAATCAATGACGTGTGTAACCTTGTTGACATTCCGATGTCATTCCGATGATTGACACACAGCTGCCCACGCTTAGGCCTATTACGAGTCTCGACAAACTCTTAACAAGTTGACTTTTGACATCAACGAAGAGGGTTAATGTTATAACCTTACTATCGTAGTCTATGGTGATATATATATATATATACATATATACATACATACATACATACATACATACATACATACATACACACATACATACATACATACATACATACATACATACATACATACATACATAAAGTTCATTTACTAGGCGCAGTTATAACAAATGCGCCTCAGCACTCCCCTTCGCTTCCAATACAACTTTCGAACGAGCTAAATCACGTGCTCTCAGCCACCTGGGCTTCCAGAGATACATCAACATCAGCGTACGTTTTACACTTCGGTGTGGTGGTCGTGCATGATTGAACATGTATACGGTGCATCTCTCGTGTACTTACATTGGCACATTGGAGACCTCGACTCAAAAATCAACCAGAAACCGGGAAACCAGAACAGATATCAATGAATCAACTCCACTGTGTTAATCCTGAACACGAAACCAGTAAACTCACTGTCCGCTTTGAAAAACCGACGACGCCATTCGCTCAAAATTTAAGAAAAACAACTTCAACGCAATCGATATATTCAACCGCACGCTGACATCGTGTGACACTCCTTCATATATACAGTGTATATATATATATATATATATATATATATATATATATATATATATATATATATATTCGAGGACTTTCTTTTCCTTTGCCGACCTCGAAGGCACCTGTTGAGAACCGACCTACGTAAATTCTTGTCTCCAGACATTATTTTATTCATAAGACCTTCGGCAGCTAAGTAGCATAAAATTTAATATATATATATATATATATATATATATATATATATATATAAAAGTCCAGTCGCTAAGCAAGATATACATACTTGGCAGAGTCGTGATAAAAAGCGCCTTGAGATAGGAGAGATGTATAGCATAACAACGTTTGAATTTGGGAAGTTCTAAGTTATTTTTGGCTTATCTTTGTTTAGCACGCAGGAACATGTACGAGGCATGGCCCATTTTGGCCTTGCTGTAATGTTATCCCTGGTACTTTGGTCTCTTTGGCCTATTAAACAGCAGTTGGGCTCTATAGGCAGTGTGTGGCCCGCCGTAGTATAAAGTCTTGCGAATTCCGTTGTTCATCATCGTGTCAAAAACAAAACCCGAAGTGTCTTTGTTGGGTTTCTTTGCCTTGTGAGTCCTTTGTCCCAGAGGACGAAGTCGCAATGGACGGGTTCTTTGTCTAGTAGGGGCTATCCAGTCCGCTCGGCCCGCGGATGTGGTTAATGCGTGGTTTCAACGATAGGTGGCGCCCTGTTTCACAATCATCCATCTTCCGCTGCAAAGTTCTGCAGAAGTCAGGTTCGGATCCCCCAAACGAGTATTGGCACTGACTACCGGTAGTAGCATAGGCATCCGGAGGGGATCCAATGAGTGCAATTGCACCCCATGGAAAAATTGTGAAGGTATGAAAAAGTAGAATTTCTAAAAATAGTAACATATAGTACTAAAGTTAAAATTTGAATTTACATAAGAACCCGATGAACTTCCATCGTAGCGCTAAATCATTTATAATTAGTTCAATAGATCATGACAGTCTTGTACAGAACTTTTTGTTTCTTTCGTCAAATGACCCTGTTTTGCACCCCCCTTGGAAAAAATTCAGTGGACGCCCATGAGTAGTAAGCAGTAGATACAGGAAGACTATACAGCAATAGACATGCAAACAGATACGCATACAAAGAACAAGAGACACGGATACGAGAACACATATACAGCCATGCAGCCTTTGCGCTATAGCCTATAGAAGTTGCTCTTACAGAACATAGGCCTAAGCAGACAGAGACAGACAGACAGTCGAGCGTACAACGCAAGTACATATTACGAGTACCGGAAATACTATTATCTGACAGCAAGTATTGGAGACCACGTGTTTGCTCTGAGTCCTAGGCACGCATACTTCAACGGCAGCAGCAGCAGACAAGTGGGCCTACAACGTTGGATGTTTAAAAAAATTTGCAACGTGGTCTGACTACGTTAACCCAAATTTCTCGACATTTTGTCATTTAGTCAGGGGTCGAACTGATTGAAAAATCTAGAACCCAGAATCGTCGACAACCTTTCTGTGACTTTGAATGGTTAAATCTCGAAACCCCGTAAAATATAATGACAGACAGACAGACAGACTGACAGACAGACAGAAATTTCGTCTGTGTGTTTCGTCCTTCTCGTGGATTCCAATATTCGTTTTGCTTTTGTCGAAGACCGCCTGCCTATCCATGCTATATCCCATCCATATAATCCATGCGACGCCGCTATGTCGGTTGCTGTGAGGGCCACAGACATATAGCACCAGATAACACAAGAGAGGAAACCGGAAGATTAGTCTCTCTCTCTCTCTCTCTCTCTCTCTCTCTCTCTCTCTCTCTCTCTCTCTCTCTCTCTCCCATTCATTCTGCGATGTATGCAATGCATGCATCGTAATGCATCATCATACCGTATCTCATACGCGACGCAGAGGTCGGCGTTGTATATGCATTGAGTCGGGTAGAATTCGTTCTTACACAAGATAAGCCACTACTAACTATGGGTTTATGATTATGCACAGGGGAAAAGATTATCTTCTCAACAAAGAAGCAATTTTCAGAGCTATAGTTGGATGAACCCACATATATATACATATATATACAGTATGCACTGTCTATAAGTAACTGGCAGACAGAGAATGGGTCTATAGGTCTGTTTAGACCCCTTCCTCCTCCTCCTCCTCCTCCTCCTCCTCCTCCTCTCAGTAGGACGGGACGTGGATCGGGTTGTATGAAATATAATCCACAATGTAGGGTGATTAACTAGCGGATCCGACAAAGAACAAAGCCGAATGGTGGGGGAAGACGGGGCTAAGCAGGGCAGCGGGTCCAATTTTGGGAATAAAGCCGACGGCTCACGCCTCTGTCCTTCCCGTTACCTTGCTTTTGTTTCAGGGTCTATACCACGAAGTGCACGCTACGCGGCCAGATTGTTGATGTCGTGTGGCAGCCTCAGTCTCGGAATCGGGGAAGGGGAAAGGGGATCGGGGATGCAGGGGCTAGAGATAAGCCCCGCGGGCCAGTAGAAGTAGTAGTAGTAGTAGTTGTTGTAGTAGTACCGCTCACTTCCGCTAAAAGTCATTTTGATAATCAAATTGAACACACAGGGACTGCTGTGGAGGTATGTGTGTGCGTATACATGTATATTTTGCAGCTGTACTGTTGAAGCTGATGATGGTTAATTGCCTTTTCGTTGAATAATTATCGGACAAATCTGTCCGACAATTCGAATAATGAGGAATTTAGATAGCGCCTTTAGACATTCTTCCGGAATTGAATCTGATTTAAGCTGTGATTGTTAGGGATTTTAATTCTGTGAGAATATTTGTAAAGACTTTTTTGATAATTTACAGATTTCACTTGAAATTATTCCTATCGTCAAGTCGATTTAGCGTACATCTCTTTCAGTGTCTCCATTCTCTTCTGGTGTCATCATCATCATCATCGTCGTCATCATCGTCATCATCATCATCGTCATCATCATCATCATCATCATCATCATCATCATCACCATTGACATCGTCGTAATCATCATCATCGTCGTCATCATCATCGTCATCGTCATCATCATCATCAACAACAACAACAACGTGTTTTGAAACAGCACCTAATGATGTTAATAATTCAAAGTATATTTTAACTTTCTGGAAATTCCTAAGTGTGTGTTTGCTTTAAATCTATATCAGGCAGCAAAAATATTCAGACGCTCGTTTGCGAGGTTTTACTCTGACTTAAATAGGTCCGATTGAATTCAGTCGGAAGTCAGAGAATGTGGCCCTATTAAGCCAGAATACCAGACTGCTAAATCGCCTGCAGTATGGAACACTTCTATATACGGGTGCTTCTGCATGTCTTTCGATCGTATATTCTAAGGTCTTGGCATCTGGCCCAGATTCCAACCAACTGAATCTGGGGTCAAGCTTCCACCTGGCGCATTCCTCCCCGTCAAAGACGGCCAAATTTGAAAGATCCGTCACTCGTATTCCAATTTTATGGAACTTGTTACCAGACGAAGTAACTAAAGAAACGAAGCCTGATTCGTTTGCAACGAGACTAAAGACACACTTATTTAAGATCTCGTATAAGTGTAATGTGTGAAGCGCTTCGCTAAGCCTGACTTTAAATAAGCGCTATATAAGTTGACATATTGACATATTGACATTGAAAAAAGATTTCTTCTTTCAAAATGGTTATATCGTGAAGGTAATGTTGCAGTGGCTTAGGCAGAGTTTCGGAATATGGACAGGGTTATTTCTAGGATTATCAATTTGGGGGTGTCGGTAAATTCTGGGGGTTCCCTGCCCAAAAAGTCTGACAAGCAAAAAAAGGTCATCCCATAGCTGAAATTGGGGTGTTGGTGTTGGAGGTGTCGGTCTCAAATTGGGGGGAGGGGTGTTGGGGAGTGTTAAGGGATGTAAAAATATTCCTGAATACGGGGTGCACATCAACACTTACGGTATCTACAAGCAAAGTAAACATTGTCAATGAGTTCTTGGTATATTCACGTTTTCGTTTATATATCGATTCTGTTCCGAACATACTACATACCCTCCCCCACCCCAGAAAAGGTCTGCGCAAATACCACGACCGATCCCAGCTAGAACAGGCCCCCCCCACTTGGCTACTCAAATATAATGCTGTTAATAGGCTCATATAAGATACTGCATGCATAACGAAAGACCTTAGAACACTGCGCTTATTAGGTGTAATGCTGTTATTGTGTGTTCAATGTTTTACTGGCAATCTATAGGCGCTATCTTAGGCTATCTTTGGTATTCTTTTAAATTATGATCACGATGAATTCCGTTATTAATGTATTGATAATAAAATCACGGAAGCCAATCGCTGGGAAGAAACAAGTTTTTACTGATAAAGCTTGGCTTTATTCTAATCTTTCTTCAAAGTTCAAGCGTGTTTCCTGGGTTTTCTTCTTGGTTTTACTTTCCTACTTCTTCGGAAATTATTTATTTCCTGCCATTCGATATTAGTGATCTTACGTAAATGGTTCTAAGAGTTTCTTAAAACTGTGCTTTGAGTTCTATAGTATTGCGCTGTCAGTCGTTTCCGAGCGCCCAGTTCAGGTTGCTTTCTTATCGAAACCGTGCGTTGCCATTTTAAACTCATGAGTCAGCGAAATTATTCGTCGCCCCAGCGTGCCATTATTTCAGAAAATTTTCTTTCCCACGATCAGGACTTATTAAAACAGAGAAATTCGCGCTCCCCGTCGGGCAAATTCGTGTCCTTATCACAGCGTGAAATTCAGAACCAGTCACAACATCAAGCGTAGAATGCGGACATAGCATTAAGCATCATTGGAACATTCTGTCTGTCTCAGTCAGTCAGTCTGTCTGTCTGTCTGTCTGTCTGTCTGTCTGTCTGTCTCTCTCTCTCTCTGTCTCTTGTCTGTTTCTGTCTGTCTGTCTGTCTGTCTGTCTGTCTGTCTGTCGGTCTCTGTTTCTCTCTGTTTCTCTCTGTCTCTGACTGTCTGTCTGTCTCTGTCTCTGTCTGTCTGTCTGTCTGTCTCTCTCTCTCTCTCTCTCTCTCTCTCTCTCTCTCTCTCTCTGTGGAAAAATTTATTACCAGTTACGGCAATCTTTTATGGCCACGGCGATGCAAAATTAAGGTCTCGATATATAAGGTTAATTTGGAAAGTGTTATAGGGTCTCGTGATTGTGCATGCATAATCATCGGCGGGGGTTGAGAGAATCTGGCGAGAATGTGGGAGTCTATTTGAAATCGTACACTCACTTAACGGCAGCAGCCAATTCCAACGGCAGTCCTCGGTATGTGGTCGTGATAATCTGCATGCGGTGGTATTGCATGTAACTCTGATAGACTATACCGGCTTCATTGTTTATTCTTCCCAGCTGAGTTTTTGTGTTCGTACTTAGGATGTTGGTCTTCCTGTTAGGCTACCTGCATGTCCCGATTCTTTTATTCAGTAATCAACTGGTTCCTTCTATGTAGGCCCTGTTCTGCCATTCGGATGCTTTGGTGTCTGTCTGTGTCGGTGTATGTTTCTTTGGCTGTTTCTATATGTATCTATGTGACTGTACGGTGTTTGTAATTTAGTCACTCGATAGTCAGTACAATAGAACGCATAATTAATCAGGTGGATAGTAAATAAAGTATATTATGCCCATGAATGTGTATCGATTGTTATCGTTTGCCATATTTGGAGACTTGGTTTTCAGAAATCTTGACGGAAATACCCTATGGAGTTAAGAAAGCGGCTCAGCATATAGAGAGATTTAAGTTCAGGACATTCATTGTTTTCAAAGCTAAGAGCTGCCTCTCTATGTCAGCGACGACTTTGCTGTTTCGAAGGACAAAATACCGTCTGTGGTTCCATCAGCCTTCTTCTGTCAAGAAGCCTTTCTTGCCAATGTTTTCCTAGATTCTTCGGTGACTGGATCCGCTAACTACGACTCGAATCGACAGACCAATAGCATTTATCGAGTCGATTTTCTCTCTATTCGGAAGCGTTTTGTAAGTGATAATTATCGCTTCTACTAATTCTCGGCTTAATGTCTGCCTATAGCAGAAAATATATCACGTGCAGCTTATTCGAATTTAAACAATCTAATAAGTATCTCTCTAAGACCTCTCACTTGTTTGCAATTTATTCACGACACAGTAAACAAATGGGTTAAGCTGCTTTCTGGCATTGCTGGCCAAGAAGCAAAGTGAATAAGTGAATAAGTGAGTAAGTGCATGTGTTATCTCATTGTAATTCTTGTTCGCCAATTAATTATGAGGTTTATTTTAATTCGAGTCAAATCAGATTTGTACATTTAACTTCGAAAGCCTTTGGTGACTATATATTTGATTACTCGGGACCTAATGTAGATAACGGCGTCGTCTATTATTGCTTATCTGAACACAAGAGGTTGCTTGGGTTACGAGATATGCCTAATTCCGTATAGGAACTCCGCTAGAACACAGTCGATGGGAATTTCCTATGAGCAGATAGCAAGCATTTAAACTCCGTCGACCTGAAAGAAAATGTACAGTACGAAGGGGGAAGCGTGCTTGATTCCAAGCGCATTCAGATCTCGCCATAAACTCGTAGATAAGGTTTCATCGCCCGGTTTTTTTCTAATTTGCTGTTCGCCCCATTATCTAGGCTACAGTCCTAGAGAGACTAGTGTTGCCGCTGCGATTTTTGCAGGTCAAATGCAGAGACATTTCCAGTAGGCCTATAGGCTATCGTTACGAAATTAATTTGCAGAAGAAAGAGCGAAATTTTGCGCTGGAATTGTGGTGAGGCGCACGTAGAGGCGAGCTTTTCTGATTCCAAATATTCCAAACAGTGGCGTATCTAGGCCATGACAAGTGGATGAGGGCAGATGCCATGGGCGTCACTTGAAGGTTAAGCCAGAAAACGTTTTGATCTTCAGTTTAGAAAGAGAAGAAACTGAGAAAACTGACTTCGAGGAACGAATCATATACAAGTTCGCATCAGTAAAAGCAAGAAAAGCGCACCTGTAGTTGTAACTTTGTGTCAGTAAACGTCATGTTTTGTTACTTAAAGATTTGTTAACCTGGTGATATAGTTTTCTAACCCCCTGCCATGGGTGCCAAATGCCCTAGGTACGCCCTTGATTCCAAGCATATATTCCAAGGCGTGTTAGTACTTAGAGGGAAACATTTAAAAATCGTAGGGGTAGAGGTGCAACCACTTGGAGGCGGTCCGTAAGATTTTCAAATTTCAATCAAGAGAGACCAACCATTTGATAGTTCAATGGCTAAAGTCCATAAAAGCCAAGAATCGTTCACTTCTGGATAAAACTGGCCACTGGGGCAGGCTCTCAGTTATAGGCACGGGCCCATGGCCCAGAACAATTTCCCCGCCACTGATGTAGAAGTTTTTATCTCTTACCATGGAATTTGACCATAAATTTTCAACAATTTGAGAAACAAATTCTAGATAGTTCAGCAGTAAAGTCCATAAAAAAATGAAGAATCGATCACTTCTGGATAAACAATGCCACTTGGCAAGTTATAATTACATGGTAGAGTGAACAATTTCCCCAAATATGCACATTTCATTTTGTTATCTCTTACCAATATACAATTTGGCAATTCCGCATCAAATTTTCTTGATAATTTGAAAAAAATCTGACGTCACCATCTCAAATGACAATCGATAAGTGTCAAATAAACAATCCCCAGTAATAATTGTGCCAATACCATTCTCTGTAGATAAAAATTATCATTTCAAATGTTTTTCCTACGAAACTAAAAATACCACAGGGGTAATTCTGAATGCCAAATCAACACGCTTTTGATATAAAGGCAGATATCGCCTAATTTTAAAAAATCTTGATTACCATCTTCAGATTGTTCTCTGTCAAAATTGTTCATCCCCAAAGTAATCTGCCAATACCATTCTCTATAGATAAAAAATGTCCTTTAAAATGTTCAATTTACACATTAGAAAATACCACAGGAAAATTCTGAATGCCAAGCACATTTGATATACAAGAGATAGTGGCCTAATTTTTGAAAAAACTTGATTAGTAGGTGCTCTTCACTTCTCTTTCAAAAGTGCTAGCCATTCAAACGTCTGCCAATACTATTCTTTACAGTTTAAAAATGCCCTTTAAAATGTCCAATTTACGCATTAGAGAATATCACAGGCAAAATTCTGAATGCCAAGCACTTTTGATATAAAACTAGAGAGAATGGTATTGACAGACGTGTGAATGGCTAGCACTTTTGATTTCCCTACCCTATCCCACGGGGTACCCCTACCCCTAGCCCTATGGGTTCCACTACCCCTAGGGGTACCCCTACCCCTAGTCATACCCCTAGGGGTACCCATTCTCCTACCCCTAGGGATACCCCTACCCTTAAGTTTATTCGAATGCCTCTGGACAGAATGTTACTAAATTATAAGAAGTGTCAATATTCAAAATTTCATGCTTTTATCCACAAAATGAACAATCATACGGCTTATCAACTGTACTAAGATAACTAACTAATCAATGCTGCAATATTGAAAATACGCAGATTCAAACACGGCAGTTTGTAAACTGGTCTCTTCTGCTATTCTGCGAAACCGCTCTTAAAAGTCTATACTTACTGGGTGAGGTGGGGTTTGAGCGGCATGACGCAGTGTTCCATTTAATAGTTTTAGAATGCCTAAAGGACCGGAAAGAAATTAAAGACTGTGACCGTTAATTACTCCTACTTTCGTTGTAATTATCTACAATTGGACTCGCCTGTGGATTCTAACTCGTTTGTGAAACATTGAACTGGAAAGGAGAAATTGGCAATTTGTGAATCATTCTAGAGTGGCCTTTATTTTCCCATTCACTGAAATCCTACGCTACAAGAAACACCATAGGCAAATAATGAAGGCAGGGTCGTTCGATTTGTTTAATTCTTTTTTTTATAGTCGAGTGGGCGTCAAATGCTAGGGTGTCAAATTTCCCAAAAGATTCGTCTCATCTAAGAAAATGTGAACCCCTCCCCCCATTCAAAAAGACTTCTGACGGAGTTACGAACACCCGGTGTGCGTGGCGACCAACCTATTAGTTACGGTGGTGTCATCCGTCATGACCGTTTGATGGTCGTCATTTCTGCCCGAGGACACGGTCAAGACATTCGCCGAGGAAGGACAGATGTAGCCACAGCGACAGCCGTCACGCAGTCCAACTCCAAGACGCGCCTATACTAGAAGATGTCTTACACTCAGTCGAATGACGATAATGACCGCTAAAATGACACGCGTTTACCGTCACTTACCGTCAACTTCAACCGCCGCTCTATCTAGTGACACCTTTGCGACCATCATCTCCAGATCTCTGACCCCCCACTCCACCACACCCCTACTGACTGTCACCGGTCACGTATCGGGTAATAAGATAACAAGACTGACAGGACGCAGCCAGCCACCTGTCCAGGTGAGAGGGCCAGAAAAACTGAGAGCGGGTGGACGCAGCGCGAAAGCCCGCGCATTTGGCAACGCCATCTGTCGTCTGCCATGCGCCGAGCGGCGAGCAGACGACAAGTGCTTCAAGAGCAGACGACGACGACGTCTTTGCTGCAAGACTCCCCCATCCGGGTCTTTGGTAGGCTGCAGTTGGCAGACCGAAAATATTCGAAGCATTCGGTAGTTTCTGGCAGAGGCGTAGCGACGGAGGGGGTATATCGGTATATCGGTGTCATTTTAATGTGTGTTTTTAAAGACTTTCGACGTTTTTTAAAGATTTATACCTCCAAACCACATTATACCCCCAAATCAAATTCCTGGCTACGCCACTGGTTTTTAGCCAATTTAGTCCATTTTGCTTGTTGAGAATTTCTATAATTTCAAAGATTAGATCGAGAAATAGAAGAATTAGGTTGATTTCATTTCGTTCTATTTTATTTAGCTATTTATTTTATTCTTTTATTAATTTTATTATTCGAAAACGCGCATTAAAAACTACTTTTTAAGGTAACTTATCCATCACACGCTGTCTCGTTTGGCTGTCCATGCAGTGACTGATATTCTGTGTTTGTCCTGGATATTTTGCGATTTTGGTTTCACGTGCACCGGCTGATGCTACGATCATCTATGCATTATAAAACGGCACAATAGAAGCTTAAAAGACTACACTAGATTATTCTATGAGATGTTTTGGGTGGCGGCTGTTTGTTTCACCGAATTTCAGTCGCACACATACCTTGGCTATAATCTGTCTTTTTACGGCATGTGTTTAACGTCGCAGAGGGGTCGGCAGGTGTGAAAAGTTGGGATGAAGGTTAGAGTGCATGGGGGCCAAAGGGGAAGTCATTCTTATGTGACACTATGCATGCAACAATCCATATGTCATGAATTAGACGGCGACTTCACTTTTGACATGACACGACAACGTGACTCGCGACGATATACATAGGTCTATAATTATATATATATATATATATATATATATATATATATATATATATATATATATATATATAGAGAGAGAGAGAGAGAGAGAGAGAGAGAGAGAGAGAGAGAGAGAGAGAGAGAGAAAAGTTTTAAACATATACAGAGACATCTATTTGTGTTACAGGTGCAAAATTTCATTAGAAACCTTTTAGAAGTTTGAGGAGTTTGCAACTTTCGCGATCAGCTGTCTCAGTTAATTGTGGTTTCTGCTTATTAAATTTGTTGACTGACGTCATTAGGTTTGTTGACAAACAAGCAAAATTGTTTACAAATAAAGGCCGTGTTTGATTTAATTTTATTTTAGAAATAAAATTAGATTTAGTGCTAAAAATTGATAAATAACTAACACTAGTTTTTGTTATAGGCCTAATCAGTGGCGGTTCCACGTGGGAGATGAGTGGGGATGCATTCCACCCCACCAGACTTTTTTCGCTCGTGAAATCTATTTTTCGGGTAAAGTCTAGTAAAACTACGGGGAAAAAACAACTGCGGATGACTTTTTGCTTGTTAACCTATTTCTCCGTAAAAGTGTAGTAAAAGTAGGAGAAAAAGTTCCTTATTTCAGCGTTTTTCGGCAAAGTTTATTGATTTTTCCTTCTCTTTTCATCCCCCCTCCACCAAGAAATCCTGGAACCGCCACTGAACCTAATTATATCAAAAGACTTCCTTTTTCTGGACACAGTGTATGCATATATTGCGCTAATTAATTGATTTCTGATTCTGAATATAGCATGACGAGTATAGGCCTAAATTAGTGCGAAATGGTTTTCGTTTCACACATTTTTATCTCCATCGGTGTTATCGCTAAGGCCCTGGGCACGAGAAAGACACCGCCGAAGATACCAGCCAAACGCCAATCATGCAGAAGACACTGGGAGGAGAAAAAACCTGCTCATACTTCAACACACAGATCTCGTAGCGGGTTTATTTTATTTATGTAGCGCCGTAAAAAAATTGGAGGCAGTGGTAGCACCTGCCGTGTGCGTCACAGCAGGTGTCTGGTTTCGGCCGGGACAATAGAAATGGAGCAATTGAGAGGCAATTCGAACAACAGGTTAACCATCGCTTGCCTTATCTCACACTGAAGTCGAGTAACTCGTAAATGAATAGCATGATTTTACAGTACAGGACGCCGCTGAACGAACATGAAACATATCGCATTATCTCGGTCTAACGTATAACCCGGTAGTAAGAAATCTAAGAATATGATCGGATAACGTGTTATTGAGCGCATAACTTGTCTTTTGAATAAGATAAAAATATAGGTCAGAATTCTATTTATGCTTTCGTGTTGGAAGAAAAGAGATTGAAACCAAGGGCCGTCTAGCCCCCACTGTTTTTCCTTACTTTTTCCAAGTATTCGTGCAATTTTTTAAAATTACAAACGTCTTAATAAGCAAAAATCTTAAAAATGTCGGGTTTCAGAGTTAGTAAGTTTGCTCATTGCTTTGATAAGGATACTGTGGACATCAAAATGAATTTATTAAACGAAAATGCGAAATGTCGACCTTTATTGCGTTTGCATTTTGAAGTACGGCTGCATACAAGTACGGTACTTTTGAGTACCGTATGCCTGTACACATGTATACACCAGAGAGGTCAACAGAAAGTCTTCACTTAGGAAACTTTTCCATTTTCCAGTCAGGCGTTCTTCTTTCTAATTCCATCTACCACCACCACTACCACCCTTTCCTCTCTTTCCTCTCATTGGCCGTTTGACTCCAGGGTGATTACCCTCTGACCTGTTCCTTCCCTGTTTCACCAACCGTCTTCCCAGATCTTCAGACAAAGAAAATCAAACGAATTAAAAACGACTTTGACAGTCTCCAGAGTCACTGCTATACGCTGCAGAAAGCCAGGAGTCTTCTAGGACAAAATTGTCTCCATTCGAGGTCTCACCTCCCTCGCCCAACTCTTTTTCTTATTAGAGGTCAATGTCCGATTTGACCGGGGCTGTTTGGGGTTATAGCCACCCCCAATGATTGAGGTACAGTGGTGGCCGAAAATCTTGTCATGTCATGCCCTCCACTCCCTTTTCACTGGAGTCCCAAAAGTTGGGAATGGGAGCATTGCGACACAATTGCTTTGTGCAAAAATCGACCTCGATTTAGGAGTTGACTATATTTCACCTGCCTAGTTCCCATTTCCGGTCACAGACTGCCAATTATCTAATCTAATCTTATACTTCTATAGCGCCATTTAAAAATGCATGGAAGCATCACCCAACGGCACACGCCATATCAAAACCATACAAGATCCAGGTCAGATCCAGAATATCAGACCAGAATCAGTCACCAGATGACAGGTGTACGGCGGATAAGTCTGCAGGTGAAAAATACGAAATTAATCCGGAGATTATTCTGCTAATACTTGGAGCGTACGTGATATATCCGGTTTAGCAGTCAGTGTGTACATTCCAAAGTATTCTTTACTTGGCGCCAGCATAACTAACTCATCATTGTTCTGTCATACTTATTTGGGCGTCACTCGAATGACGAGCGATTTCGGTTTCTGCAACGCATGGCGGTGACCGCTAGCGTTGTCTTCGCCGCCGAGCCCCGTCATGTGCCGGGCGTGTCTCGGGGGACCATAACGGCCCTTGGGGCCTCTTGGGAACATTCCTTCTTTGGTCGCGCATTCATCGGCCCCATCGTGTGCTGCCCCTCGTTAGTAATTTTATGAATGAATCGGATATTAAGAGTGTGTCGGTGTCCTTCCCCACCCCCATTCCACCCCTTCCGTCGTAACTTCCGTTCACCTGCCGTCAGCCCCTCACGTGCGTCCAGCCCCAGAGGGTTTTAACACTCCATCACACCCTTAAACCCCCCCTCCGCCCCGCGGTCCCTGAGTCGGGTTGGGAGACGAAAGGACGGACGTCGGAGCGCGCCGTTAATTATTTTAAACGACAGCAAGGAGGAGGAGGGGGTGAGGTGGGGTGGGGGGGGAGGGGTGGAAGTGGGGCGAACATCTGAAGAGGGTTGTGTCGATTTTTTTTACGACGATGCGGTTTGTTTGTCGTCTGGCAGTGGAATAAAAGGCGGGAAGTCGGTTTACAGGGCAAGAGGGTTGAAAGGGTTCCAAAGGGTTTTGAAGAAGGAGTAGGAGGAGGAGGAGGAGAGGGGAGGAGTAGGAGGGCCTTAAGTTTGCGAACAGACTGGGGATGGGGGGGAGGGAGGATGTAGGGTAGAACAGTTAGGAGGGGCGGTGGGGAGAGGTTAGAGCGGATCTTCGGTAGAGAAGAAGGACAAAGGACTGGTCTTTGTGTTGCGTTCGTCCTCAGGAAGGTCTCCTAAGATTCTGCGAATATCATCGACACACGCTTTGTCCTCTGTCTGTCTGTCTGTCTGTCTGTCTGTCTGTCTGTCTCTTCTTCCGGCATAATAAACATCAGCTGTAGCGGTAGGCCTACAGGCGGTTGACGACTGGTGTCTATAGTGCGTTTCTTTTATTTAGAAAATCAAGACTAAATGTGTTCGATTTGACAAAAAAATCAATGGGGTTAAACTGTATGCCTTACCCACACCAAAAATTTCAACCCCTAGTTGGGGTCTGACGGCTATACCATAAAGTTTCGACCTCCACTCGAGCCTTAATCTCCTCCAAATAGAACAGTTGACATAAACCAGGCGCAAGGAAAGACTTCCACGTAATTCCTGTTGACTTAGGAAGTTTATTAGGACAAAGAAAATAACTCAAATTTTCTATAAAATACGGGTTATCAGCACCAGGAATTTATCTGTGAAAAGTTCTATATCGAGCAGGTTTTGCAAATGGTAGGGGCCTATAAGTAGATCCCAGCCGCAATAATATCAATGCATTATCTGATATATGCCAGTGCAATTTGAATTTTTGGTGTAAGATGTTACTCCAACTCTTATGTGTTAAAAATGCTTCTACACAACTAACTGATTGTTAGAAGATTTACTTTTAACGTTATAAAATTAATCAGTTTCCTAGTTAGGATTCGGAAATAATAATAGTCTTAATGTTTTACATAATATATTCATCTATTAATATTCGTCTTTTCGATTTTAATTCGAGTCATTATTTGTCTGTTTTAAAATTTTATTTGGGTTCGTTTGAGTAAAACAGTAAGTAGTTCAGCCTAATTGCTTCAAACGTGAATTTGTGAATCAGTTGTTTTTGTTTAATGAATTCTCGGACAATTAGAGTTGTCCGAAGAAATTCTAATCCTAACTCTAACCTTAAACCTAATTCTGTTCGTAGTTAGGAAAAACATTTATTCTTTGGGGCCATCCATAAATGACGTAACACGATTTCGTTTTTACCCCCTCCTCTACGTAGCACGTCGTAACAAAAGTCAGACCCCCTAAAATATGGCGTAACAACGCGTTGAACCCCCGCCCCTCTTCTCGCCTTTCGGACAACCTTGACAAGCAAAAAAGGTCATTCTCATCTTTTCCCTTGTAAGTTATCCTATTTCTTCTGCTTGTACAATATGCCACCCTAATCAGTTCCTGAGCACAAATTGACAGCTATTAATTTTGTTTTAACTTTACAGACAGTCACTTAGACGAGAAGATTCGATAACTTCTGCAGCGCCATTCTCTTCTATTTTATTTTAGCGGCATATCAATTGTTTACCAGTAAGTATTTCTCGGAAGAGGTTCGAACATTTCAATTCTTTAATGGAGGAGGGGACTTCTCTTTCGTCAGTGAAAAATCCACGAGGAAAGTCTTGCACTATTTTCAGATCGCGAATTAGCAAAAGTGCGTTTTTAATTAATTAATATCGATGTCTGCAGACGATGAATAATTTCAATCGAACTTTTAAGGAAGTAGAAAGCAACAACAACACACACATGCACACATTCGACCCTATTTTAATTTTAGTTCTAAATGCCCCCGTTTTCTTCCCCATTCAGACGGGGTTTCCACTTTCACACGTAAATATTGTATATTATTATCGTAAATGTTTTGTTTTTTCGTCGATTGGCAGAGCAGAGAATCTGACAGCAACCTATATCATCGTAGTCGTCGTCGTCGTCGTCGTCTGTCCCGTGTTTGCCTTCGACCACCGTGTGCGTGTGTGCGCGTGTGTGCGCGTCACAGGTGCGCCCCGAGAGATCATCATCCAACCACACACGCCGACGGAACGCCGTCTCGCCCTGCCCTGCCCTGCCCTGCCCTGCCGTGCCCTGGCGCCCGCGCGGTCTCCCGCGCCCGCATCTCCGGCCGCGGGACCTTCCTCGGGCTGCCCAGGGTCGCCGCTGCAATTGCTGTCGTCGTCGTCGTCGTCGTCGGTGGTGGTGGTGATGATGATGATGGTGTGTGTCACGTGACGAAGGTGAGACCATCTGCTCCGCAGTCCGGCGAATAACAGAGATCGCTTATGTTCGGATGCAAGATTCGGAAAACGACGTCAACAACACATACGGACAGAAGTAGTAGAGTTGAGATCGTGTAATAAGAAGCGATAGAGAGGGCAAGGAACCCGGCGAGTCCCGGCTACCTCTGCTCCTCAATCTTACGTCGCACGATATACAGAGATATATATACATGTAATTGTGCAACCTGCGGTGGCAACAAGCGCAAACGTCATCGAAATGGATTCATACCTGACTGCTGCTGCTGTGCTTACCTGGATGACGGTTACGAGTGTTTTGTTAGCACAGGTAAGACCGTTATTCTTTGTCGTTTCTTTTCGGCTTTTGTCGGTTTTTGGTCGGAAATAACATCGCATCGGCGTTTGACACAGGGCAAGATGTGCAACTGGTATACATCCACGCAACCCGTGCATCTTCTGCATGTGTGAATATGTGTACAACAGATACTCTATTATTTTGGTTCAATGTGCGGGGTCAATCGATTGCCGTATTCGTGACGCGCATGTCATGGACATCACACAAACACACACACACGCACACACACACGCACAAAACAGAAGCATGTCACGTGATCTCGTACACATCTCCTATAGTGTACAGACACTATTTTACTATCGTCTTTTCCTGAACGAAACTGTTCCAGACCCGCGTAACGGTGTCAATAACGCTGGCATTTACAACACTAAGTAAGTAAGTAAGTAAGCAAGCAAGCAACAGGGGCGTAGCGACGGGGGTATATCGGTATATATACCCCCAAAATCAGGCTACCTTTGAGTTTAATGTGTTTTTAGGATTTCCAACGGTGTTTTTAAGATTTACAGTTACACCCCAACCAAATCACATTATACCCCCAGATCAAATTCCTGGCTACGCCTCTGGTAAGTAAGTAAGTCAGTAAGTCAGCCAGTCAGTCAGTCACTTCGAAGCATTTTCCTCAATTAATTTGTGACATGGAGTTGCAAATACGTGACTTGATTATTCTTCTCTTGCTAATTCCATAGCCGTAGTATCACTGGGAGGTGGCCACAGGAGGGGCAAGGACGCCAAGTTCTCTCGTGGCCGGAACAGCCTGTCGTGTTTGACTGACGGCAGACAATAAAAGAATAAAGGATGATAGATGTAGTTTTTTGGAATTTAATGAGAGAGAGAGAGAGTTTGAATAGATTGAACCAGTTGCTGATCATTGTAGATGTGGGTATTGCATCAATCACCTGCATTCCACACATCTAGTTCAAGTTGACATGAAAGTAGGCAACTCCGACAAAGTAGAAGCTTTATTTTTAAATAGAATTTATCCAGTAACAGGTTAGAATAGGGAACATGACATCGGTGTTTTAATTAGATTCCCGTTCTTTGCGGGGCAAACTGACCTGGCTGGAGGGGAAGAGACACAGTTTAATGATTTTTTTGTCAATACTGAATTTTGGGGGTTAATTTTGAGGGGTTTTCTTTGGGGGTCTCTCCTAACCGGGCTGGATAAAACACTGCGTAATACGCTTTGAAAATTTGAATTGAATTTAAATATGCTTATTTATCTGCTTGCCTGTGTGCCTACCTGTCTGTGTGTCTGTTAGACAGATTTCTGATTAGATGCATTTTAAGGTATTAACTGAGTGGTGCAGTTGTCATAAGTGATACAGACACAAAGACAGACAGACAGACAGGAAGAAAGACAGACAGACAGACAGGAAGAAAGACATATACACGGACAGGAAGGCAGACAAAAACAAAGACAGAGAAACCCTTAAGCTTTATTACACAAGCAAACAATTATAATTATCAGTCACTCAAATATGAACGAAGACGCTGTTGCACAAGTGAGTAAGTAAAATCTCGTGAATTTCTATAGCGCCTCTCTAGATAATATCGCAGTGAATGATTAGATTTCTGTCTGGTCACGTGTATAGGCGTCGGCTTCTGGATCGTTCCAAGTCCAACTGATGTCGTTCACGAACTCACAAGGACGCTGCTGCTCCGGTCGAAGAAACAGCACAACGGACCCAAACCAAACACCATCATCATCATCGTCGTCGTCGTCATCATCGCGCTGTAGTTCGCCCTGCCGGACTTTCTTTCGAATCTGCTTCAGCCACTACCAGGCCTCGATTCCCGACGATCCGGTCTGTACGTACGGTCTAAAGACAACGCCGGCTTCCATCGCTAACTACTCCTTTTCCACACAGCAGCTGGACGATCCAGCGGGCGGAGGAGGAGGAGGAGGAGGCGGTGGTGGTGGTGGATACGGTCCGGACATCTCGGAACTGAATATCACTTTCCAGTTTTCCTTCACTTGGCCGGTGAGTGAGAGAACATGTGATCCAATCTGTATTCGGGTTTACATTTATTGCTCTGCTTTTATGAATAGCTAACTATAATTTTGCCACGTATGATGATGATGATGATGATGATGATGACGACGACGACTACAACGACACTGATGACTGCAGCATGACCAACATTGAATTTTGCGTCCGTTTAATTAGACGTTGAAGAAAATCTGAGTGTTTTCGGTATATGCTTTACTAACGACCAGCAGTGGCGTCTACCTAGGGTAATGGCGGGTAGGGTAGATGCCATGGGCGCTCCTAGAAGGGGTACCAAAAACCTCTGTGATCTTGCCTTCTACTCAGCATAGAAGGAGAAGAAACTGAGAAAACTCTGACTTTGAGGAGCACATCATAGACCAGTTCGCATCAGTCAAAGCGATAGAAGTGCATCTGTAGTTTTAAAATTGCGTCAATAAAATGTCATGATTTGTTAATTAAAGATTTATTAACCTGGTGATATAATTTTCTGACCCCTGCATGGGCGCCAAATACCCTAGGTACGCCCCTGTTCACGACCGATCTTTCAACAACGCATCTGTCTGGTTCTGTGGCAATGTCCCTCTGGGATTCGATGCATCCATTAGCTTAGTTCGTTAGCATTGTTCTAAGGGCGTGATTACAAACAACAACAACAACAACAACAACAACAACAACAACAACAGGGACAACAGCGTAAGGAAAGCATATTCACCAGGATGCATGGTGATGCTAAAGAAACTATCACTAGCACATGTGAAGAAAGTGTGAAGAAAAGGAAACTAGAATATTATGGAGACACTTCGTGCGAAAAATGACGATTGTCTCGATATAACAGAATATATATATATATATATATATATATATATATATATATATATGTCGTCTTTGAGAAGCAAAAGTCGAAGGGGAGACAGTGTTTGATCGCGATCATCATGTCCTTGACCTTGTGTTCTTGACCTTGTGTTCTTGACCTTGTGTTCTTGACCTTGTGTTCTTGACCTTGTGTCCTTAAACCTCGTGTCCTTGATCCCATGTCGTTAAATTCTCTGATTCGTTATTATTTTGATGATCATTGACGGTTTTTATGTGTCTATAATTTTGGCGAATCGAGAAATTTTGGGGTCAATTTAGATTTTAAACAGCTGATAATCCGTTCACTCTTTCTCGAATGAAATAAATATGGGAAAAGTTTAAAAGTTTGCGAAGCGTCGTAATTTTATTATAAAAATAAAAAGAATCGATTTAATCATTTAATCAAGAGTACGAATAATTGATTAGAATGGATACAAGGAGACTACCATACAAGACACTCTGCACTCAAATAGAAGGAAATAAAGGAGGAGGAAGACCCAGGAAAAGTGGATGGACAACATCAGAGAAGATATGAACATGAAAGGAATTTCAATCGTAGAAGGAAGACAATTAACAGAAGATAGAACTTCTTGGAAACAATTTGTGTCTAGCTATTGACGCTAAGGAGTTGGCAGAGAGCAAAAATGACGCTGAAAATGATGATTCTTGATGCTCTGAAAACATTTATACTTAACAACAGGGTGCGATTTCTAGGGGAGAAGGGGGAATTTTCCTCCCCACTGTCCAACTACATCTCCCCACTGAGGTGGCTACTGACATCCCAATACTGTCAGTTATATTGAAAAATGGGTATGCGTCCATGCGATGGGCGACATACTGCCTCAGATGCACCAACTGGAAAAAAACCGACAAGACATCTGCGTCAATTCCTGCCATGGCAACTCTGAAGTAATGTTAAATGACAGTTGCTTGAATTTAGTTGCAGATTTTCAATTGTTGCAACTTGCAGTTGCTCTATTACATTTATGGTTGAAATAAATGGCGTGTGACAATTTATAAAAGTAACATTAAAAATTAGAGCAAAGTAATGTGCATTAAATCATGCATCTTCCATGTTCCCTCACTGCTCGCCATGTCCCTCTCCCACTGCTCCAGGTCACAAATCGCACCCTGCTCAACAGTAAAGATCGGAAAGCGCTATAAAATTAACCTTCGCGCCATCGTACATTAACAGTATGCTATGTATCTAGATCAACGTGAATTTTGCATTTCCTTAAAATTGATCGTCTTTACAGTCTCTCAGCCCACCGTTTGAAGATCCGAAATATTTGCTAATTTTCAAAGCTTATCTTCTCTTTTGATATCTTATTTTCTTCTATAATAATAATAATAATAATAATAATAATAATAATAATAATAATAATAATAATAATAATAATAATAATAGAGCTGTACCGATTAATCGGCAATATTCACAATCGGACCGATTATTAGGACAATCGGAACAATCGGTAATCGGGTGCCAGTCCGGTGCCGATACCGATTAATCGGTAGCACTTGTTTTCTGGCCGATTATTAGGATAATTGGAACAATCGGTTATAAATTACAATGTTAACATACTTGTTTTCTGGCCGATTATTAGGATAATTGGAACAATCGGTTATAAATTACAATGTTAACATAGAAATTTAAAAATTGACATAATAAGTATTGATAGCAAAATCATTATTCATTAATGATCAAGCACACATTATGCATTGAATCTCTTGGCAAACCTCGAATTGAACCTGCATACGGAGGGCATGTGCATTTACGCTACACTTTTATGGAAAATTTGATTGCATGATCATTAAAAACGCCTGATTTGGATAATTCAACAGATAATCGGTATCGGCAAACAATCGGTTGTCTAACAATCGGAACAATCGGTAATCGGAACAATCGGCAAAATGTGCAATCGGTACAGCTCTAATAATAATAATAATAATAATAATAACACCTCAATTGACTCCCGTAATTTCTTTTGCTGGTAACTTTGCCTCTTGCTTTATACTAGGTCACATAGCAAATTAGCAATATTGGGGTCACTACTTTCGTTTCCCTGTCGGTGTGAGAAGAGAAAAAACTGTTTCATCATCACCGATATTAATATATTTGTTTATTGCGCCATCGTATCGCAGCGTCGAGTATAGATAATCGTCTCGAAATCCTTTCGATGCATTCTCGTGTGTGTGTCAGTTACACCGCGCCATAAACTGAAGAGTCATTTATAAAGAAGACGAGGAGAAGAGTCGTTGCCGTTTTACGCATCTGCTTTTTTAATAGTACTCTCGCCCGGGCGCTCTGTTGACTACATTGACGAGTACTGTGTTCTGAATGACAGTCTATAGCGCACGCGCGCCTTATGCATTAACGACTGAACATCCAGATGTTACATACACAACGCACATGGGCACATGCTGTATATATATACATATATATATATACATACAGTATATGGGCCTATATATATACATACATACACACACATATATATACATATACACATATATGTATATGTATGTGTATATGTATATGTGTATATGTGCACAAGTTTACTGTTTTTCTTAGAATACTAGGCTATGTCGTTGTTGGTCGGACCGTCTTAGAAGTAGGCTCTTGTGGTGTACACGTGAACCATCGAGTTATTATGATACTGACTTCCTCGTGTGGGGTGAATATAGTAGTTTATTGTTGGGGGAGGGTAATTGTGCTTGGCGCGTGGCGATTCTTGAGATGGAGAGAGGGAGAGAGAGAGGAAGAGGGAGATGGAGAGTATGATTAAAATTTGCGAGTATCCAGGTACTTGTTGGTAGCAGACGATAAGCTGATCCCGGTTTGAGAGATACTTGAAGCCGGGAAAGTCGACGCATGATGACAAATGACTTTATTGGAAACGTTAAAACACTTCTGCTAAAAAAGGCGCTACTTTACAAGACGTTGCATTACCAGGGCATTACATTACAAAGGCATTACATTACAGGAGCATGTTACTGCAGAAGTGAGAGTGAATTCTGACCGCACCTTTGGAGAATGGCAGTTGAGATGGACATTTAATATCTAAATCAGTGGTTCTTAACCTTTTCACGATTATATACTCCTGAAACAAGTATAAGAGAACGAAGTACCCCCTACCAGGACAAAAGTGTGCAATATATTGAAAATAATTACCGGTATAAACTGAAAATAACTATAAACTGCAACAAACACCTGTCACAGATTGTGCACATATCAGAAAATGGGATTTTTCTTTAGAATTTCTAATTTAGTGCAAAAATTTCTACAGCATTTGTATAGTATACAGGGTAAATTGTTGTAGCAGTCTTTAAACAGACTTTATTTCAGAATTATTTAGTACCCCCACAATGTCCTTCAAGTACCCCCCCCCAAGGGGTACGAGTACCCCCGGTTAAGAATGACTGATCTAAATGATCTCTTTTCATAGTTTGATTAGGTGAAACTATAGACGTCTCATGCATGTATATGAGCGGCGTGGCCAGTGTTCCGGATTGGGGGGGGGGGGGTATCGACATTTGCGGGCAAATTTAAAAGTACAAAACGTTTTCCTCTTAAAACCCATCTCTATTGATATAACCTAGTTGAGCTATTCGCCCTTTTGCTGGGCTTCCAGCTAGAATTTGTTTTGCAACACGAGGCTAAGTCTTATCAGCGACAAACCTTGTTCTACCATCTACGCAAAGGCACGTCACTGTCAACGAAGAGGCGTTCCCTGCAGTTGTATACAGTGCGCGTTTAAAATTCTGTGAACGGTTTGTCTAAAGCAGGGGTGTCAAGACTTTTGGGGCGGAGGGCAAAATCCTCGCGAGACAAATGCAAAAATGCTTATCAATATTATTTTAAAATCTAAACTTCCTGAAAATCTAAAATGAAATCACGAAAACACGAAAGGTTATTCGATCGTTACATTGATTACAACTTATTGTGGCAACTATGAAAAAACCGGATTATCATCTGCGTTCTAGTCAAACAGAAGCAGTTAAATATTTCAAAATCATTTTTATGGCGAAGAACGACTTGAAATCAAATCAAGTTAGATGACAGTCGATGTAGCTGTGGAAGCTGAAGAAGACGTGGCATTGTTTATTTTTCACTATAGTTTAGCAACGCCTGGTTTTAAATCCACAGCCAAAGCTACTCTCATATTTGCCTGTAAATGTCCTTTGGACAGACGTGAATCCAGGACACTATAATAACGAGGACATCGTGAGGAATAACTTTAGGCCATCGTCACTGTCAGCTGCATGCAGTGGTGGTGCCTTTGCCTATCCTCTGCTTTCCTCACCTCCTCTGCTCACTCTACAGCCCTGGGTTAATGTTTGACAACGCTGTACGCTTGACTATATTACAAGGCCCGGCGACCTTAGTTGTATTTCGATTTGATATTTCTGATCGATACACGTTATGTGATAGCGCCTTCATTACCGTCATCTGCCGCGGCTGATTAAGCCAAATATTTCCCTATCGATTCGACCATCCAGGGTCCTCCACCTAAGTGACGTGGATTTACAGCTATAGGTAGTCTCTCTCTGTGGAATGGATGTATACACGGATCTCGTATTTCTCTAAAATGAATTTACGAGCATTTTCTTTTCTCTAAAAAACTTTCTCGTTTTTCTCATTCGCTCGCCAAAACTGAATTCATTGAACAATTTTACCCAAATAGATTCGTTTCTAGGAGATTTTGCTCTTGGAGTCTGTAAGTTATTCTGTGAGATCTAACTAATCAAGACTTTGCGACCAAGTACATTTGCGTGGAAAAACCCACTGGAAGATCCATGAAAACTTTTTAAATCAAACAATTAATCTCTTATTCAGTATAGACCAGAGTTCCCAAAGTTTATTCCACAGAAATCTACAAAATTATTGATTCAATTCCTGTTTCGTACAATCCACATCCAGGTCAGTTTTAACGACAATCTAGCATTCATTTCCGATCAGAAGGAAAAGACCAACGAAGTGCCTCTTGCCAAACCTTTGGTGTGGAAGGAAAAAAGGAATTGTTTAAGAGGAAACTAAATGGACTAGCTGCATCTTCAGCAATGGGCGTTCCAACATTAAGCCAAACATCAAAAGAATTTGCAGACCAAAACACCAAAGCTCTTGTCACATTAAAGTAGAAAGACAATCTAAGCTGTTGTCTGTCCTTTCAAAGTTGAATGTTTGATGTTTTTGGATGTACATGGGCCTACATACTGTTTAATGCTATAATTAATGAGAAATGATTCTTTACTTTGTTACTTGTTTATCCGAATAATCTATGCTTATGATCCAATTTTGTTGACATTACTTTGGATGGAAAACAATGTATCCTATCATTAGTTTTTCTTTTCCTAACACTTTTCAGTTATTTCATTAATTAAGTTTAATTAATTAAGGCACTATTATGTACTTTTAATACTTATATTATACTGTACTCTTTTATGTTGCAAACGCTGTTGGGTTGAAATACATCCATTATTACATTACAATGTTTTTCTGCTGGATACCTTTTAGTAACAGCTAACTCTTCTGACTGGTGATATAAAAGTATTTGCTAGTTTTCGTTACTACATCTAGATTTTATGTTCTATATTTGACTTTTTAAACTATTGACTATGCTCGCATATTTGCATCGAAGCATAGGTCTATAACTCTATATCAGCAAAAAAACTTGCGATGTCTGTACGAAGAAGTGTTCCTCAACACAACAATGACTTTCTTCTTATTGGCGAATATACGCACAGCAGGACAAGATTCCGTAGACACGGCTTTACATGTAGTTCCTTTCAGCTTTTGTATCTGGCTTTCATAATTTCCCATCACTGATTAAACATTGCGAAAAGAGTTAGCATTCTTTTCAGAAATGATTGTGTCGCCATAATTGTCCTAATTCGCGTATAGTCGGAGAGTAACACTAATCGTTGTTTGACTGAAGAAAGTGTTGGCGATTCGATTATTCTGGAGATTAGCTTTCCATTTAGGATATCGCGGAAGGGACGATTCAATTGTGAAGCATAGCCGGATTTAGAGTTTAATATTTGGGTAGGCTAGCATGGGGGTCTGGGGGTGCCATCCAGCACACGTGCCATCCGGTACGCGACAGACACCTGGTGTTGATGGAAAAACATTTTTTTTGTTTTGGTGGGATTAGTTGGGTAGGCTTAAGCCTACCCTAGCCTTTAATAAAATCCGCCTATGTTGTGAAGGCGTGTAGCAAGTTTGAAATGTTTGCATTTTCGTTCGGCAACATTAACTAATAGATTTCACCCGAAATCTTTGTGACTATATATGGCTACACTCAGATCCAGATATTCTGCCATTGATGTGGGCGTCGGGTGACCAAAAAAACTTCCAAGTTTCTGACCTTCAGTCAATAGCTGTAGCTCATCCTGTTCCTGTGGGGAGGGGAAAAAGGGAAGAGCCCCTCTGGCAAATAGAATTCCTAATGTGCATAGTGATCGCCACTTTGTCAGGCAATTTCTAGTGTGATGCATAATTGCACCGAGATCTTTTTCACTCGGAAATCCAGTAATAAGCGATCGCTCGCTTTCAAAGGGAAATGAGGACTCCACTCGGAGGTGAGGACAATTTCGGCTCCCGACGGCCGGCCCTCCGGGCAAATTGCGGGCTTCAATGGCCCCCGGTTATGAAGCCGTGCATTTTAAACGGCTTCTTGCTGACTTACGGTGCTTAGAACCAGTCGAATTATGCGTCCATTTCTCGTGACGCATCAAGCCTCTCTCCACAGGAGTTAGATTTAATGTCGTCAACGTATATATATATATATATATATATATATATATATATATATGTATGTATGTATGTATGTATATTGCTGATAAAGGACCTAAGTAAGGGCCAAATCGGCGGTTGAAACACATGGTGGCGTTCACAGCGAGCGCCAGCACAGGGGAAGTCATTAAGCTTTTCAAATTATTGTTGACCTCCGTTGGCGACCCAGTAGAGCTGAACGTTTAATTGACATTGCAGTCCACTTTGCCCACGGCCATATTACATCATGGATACCGCCATCAAATATATCTGCATACCTATGCGAAATTCACGTCTGGCAATTAACAAATGAGTCAGTCGCCATTTGCTTATTTATACCGTGACGATGTATCGAATTCGCGGAGGTTAATTGAATCTGCGATTTATCGATGATGAATTGTAATAGTGTGTTTGTGTGTGTCTGCGTGTGTAGGGCACCTTTTCGCTAATTGTCGACGCCGTGCACGATGACGAACGGAAGTCCTCCTCCTCCTCCTCCTCCTCCTCCTCCTCCTCCAATGAAGGTAACCGAGCGGACGTTTGCATCGCAGGTATTCGCACGGTCGCACCGTGGGTGGGCGGGAAACGTTGAATGTGGGATAATTGAGAATTGAAACGGCGAGAAATTCAAGCTCTGCTCCTCATACCTCAAGAGAATCTGGCTCAGTGAGTGGGTGGGTGTGGGGGTGGGGTGGGTAGACCAGCAATAATATTAGGCTGCAGAAACTAATTTTGAGAAACCCGAATTTTGGCGAAGAGTTGAAATTCTGTCTTAAAAGCTCGTAACAAAAATACAAACCAATAAGAATATCGTGAAGAGCATGAGAAGGTACAGGGTGGCGCAAAAACCGGACTATATTAAATACAAACTTAAATGTGACTAGTTCGGTTTTTTGCACCACCCTGTAAATCATTAAGGTAAAATCGATGGTCGATTTCTCAAAAAGAAACATTGAGGGATCTGACTATTCTAATTCTAAAACTTTCGACTTCTAATCTGGTCTAACCTGGTCTTAAACTTCTATAGCGCCACTTCATAATGTACGGAAGCACCACCAAATCACAATCATACAGGATCCAGGCCAAATCCAGGATATCAGAGGCAGGTCAACCAGGTGACTTTGGATAAACCAGGCGAAAAACGATGACAGAGTACTGTTTGCTATACGGGGGGAGGGGGTGTCACAGTCATGGTTATATATTCTTATACTTTGACCGTTATGCTAATCGTGCTGGTAAATATATTTTCTCTAGGGACGCAAAATTTGCATCCCCAGAACAGCGTTGTGATCTGTTCCCTCTTAATTATTTCCAACGGAAGTCATTTATTTCGGGAAAATTAGGCATTCAAATCGTAGGCAGAAGTCTTTGTAATTTACCCTCAAAATATTGCGCATCGATCTAAAGCAGCGAGCGACCATGGCTGTTTGCGCTTCACCTGAGTGCATTCGAGAGTTCTAAATCAAGAGTCGGCCATTGGAAACCTCGAATCTCGCCGTCTAGAGAGCGTCTTTCTGAGGAAATCATTAGCGTCGCCACAGGGGGGGGGCAAATGGGGCAACTGCCCCCACAACCTGCCCCAGACCACCTACCAGATTCGCGCAAATCCGGTGAGAAAGTTTTCTGTGGAGGGGAGGTGAGGGGTGGGTAAGGAATCTGACACGCTAGCCCCTTTTGCCCCCAACCAAAAATTCCTGGCGACGCCACTGGAGGAAATGGCGTCATTCGTCGATAGAAATCTTTTCCAGGGAACAATAACCACTTTTCACCTCATCTCTTCTCTCTCTCTCTGTCCCTCTGTCTGTCTTTCGGTCTGTGTGTCTGTCTCTCTCTCTTCTCTTTTCTCCTTTCCCACTCTTTCTTCATGTCTCTCTCTCCTGTCTGTCTTCCTGTCTCTCTGCCTCTTCCTCTGCCTCTCTTTGTCTCTGCCTCTCTCTCCCTCTCTCTCTTCACTCTCCCTTCCTTTTGCTCTCTTTTCTCTATTTCCTCTCCCTCTCTCCTCTCTCTCTCTTCTCTTTGTCTTCTCTCCTCTCACCCAGTCTACATGGTCTCTTAACGGAGTCGCTGTGTTTGACCAGAGCGTTTTCTTGTTGCGTCCTCAGTCGCCCTGCTCCTCAGCGTCGTCGTCCATGGCCAGTGCGGCCAACGACAAAGAGGTAGACCGAGGCCGAGTAAGTTGACGGCGGCGGCCGAGGACGAAGTGTCCTTTGTGCGCTGCTCTTATCTTTCCTTTATCTGGCGATATGAGTTATCGTCGGCAACGACATCAATGCATACAACGACGATGACGATTAGGAAGAAGAAGAAGAAGAAGAAGCGCTTGAACGAGAAAGAGCCCTCCTTCGTTATCGTCATCGTCGACGACGCCGCGCCTCTGGAGGCCACCTCGCTCCCCTCGCGGTCGCCGCCGCCGCCGCCTTCTACTAGGGACCCTCAGTCCCCCTCCGTGAAATTTCGCCGATATATTGCATCAGTGTCTTTTTAATAGGTCACCGGGGAAATGATAACAACACACGGCTGCTGCTGCTGCTGCTGCTGCTGCTGCTAATAGGCCTAACGACCATAGTAGGCCTAATGAGGACAATGATGATTTTCGTCGACCTACATTAAAACTATAAGACGTTAATCATCTTCACCCAGCGGTGGGTCAGCGCAGGCGACAAGTCCCAGTCTTTTAAACAAATTTTGGGCGTTTTGCCAACATTTTAGGACAAGTTTAATTTGTTCGGGTAGAATGGGCGAGAATTCACGGTCCTGTATTTTGATAATTTCTTATTTACATTAGTTTTAATACAGTTGTACGCTTAATTTCAAACAAATTTAAAACAAAACCAGCGATACAGTTTGTTAATTATATTATTGGCCTAAATAGCCCTGCTAAGCACGCACATTTAAACGGATTTAAGCACAGCTAGCTGCTATGTGAATAGTAGTAGTAGTAGTAGTAGTAGTAGTAGTAGTAGTAGTAGTAGTAGTAGTAGTAGTAGTAGTAGTAGTAGTAGTAGTAGTAGTAGTAGTAGTAGTAGTAGTAGTAGTAGTAGTAGTAGTAGTAGTTAATATCTGTTCGTGTAAGTGAAGCCATGTCAATCAACGGAAGTCCTGTGTGCTGGATTTTCCAGGCAGCAGTTCCGATGTATCGACGAGTCCTTCGGGGACTCGGATAGCTCGTGTGGCGATCCAGAGGTCACTGGATCCGAGCGAGAAGTGGAACGACCTGATCCACGTCAACGGATCCGTCCGATTCCAGTTCCGGTATAGGGTCCTGTGCGCCCAGCACTACTACGGACCCGGATGTGCCGAGACGTGCAAGCCGAGAGACGACAAATTCGGTCACTACGGATGCAGCGACAGCGGAACGAAGGAGTGTCTCCAGGGATGGACTGGACAGTACTGCGACAAAGGTCAGTGAATCCAGCCCGCTCCCCCCACCCACCCCCCCCCCGCGATCCTCAAGGACTCTCGATTCACCTGGAAATATATGGCACGCCATCGGTTTATACCTTGGGGCATTATTATGATAGTGGCAGTGGCGGTGCCAGGATTCCAGAATGGGGGGGGGGTACATTGACATTTTCGAGTGAACAAGTCAACTTTAAACTTTCACACTCTTCGATCATACTACCCGGTCAGACAGAGACAGACAGACAGACAGAAAGACAGACAGACACAGAGAGAGAGACAGAAAGAAAGAAAGACAGAGAGAGAGAGAGACAGACAGACAGAAAGACAGACAGACACAGAGAGAGACACAGACATAAAGACAGACAGACACACAGAGAGAGAGACAGACAGAAAGAAAGAAAGACAGAGAGAGAGACAGACAGACAGACAGACACAGAGAGAGAGACAGACAGAAAGAAAGAAAGACAGAAAGAAAGAAAGACAGAAAGAGAGAGAGACAGAAACAGACAGACAGACAGACAGACAGAAAGACAGACAGAAAGACAGACAGAAAGACAGACAGACAGACAGAGGTGCATAACAATACCAAGCAGTAAAAGTCGAAGGCCGATATGTTGCATGGAACGAGTTACAGCGAAGAGAAAAATCGAGTCGATCGGAAATCAATGCGCAATGCATTGACTTATAGGAACTGTTGGAATGAAAAAAACACAGATGGAAAGTCGGATCACTATTATCCAGAAATTCTCAGTCTTTATTGGTGGAGGGGGGGGGGTTGGATAGCTAAAACGCAAAATTTCCTACCACAGGAACCGGCGTTGAGCACCAAGGGCGGGAGTGAATCCCGTATAGAAATCAGCTCCCTCTCCCTGAGTTTTCTCTTTGACTTTCTCGTCAGTTTGGAAAAATCACGGAGAAGTTTTTGCTTTGTCGAATCTCGCCAGAATTTGTTTTATGTGACGATAATACTGCGACCAAGCAGAGTGCTTGAGCCGATGGAAAAAACCAGCTCTCTTTGGCTTCATGATTGCCTTCCGCTTCTTGGCATTTGTCTCTCTGTCCCCCCACCCCTCCCCCGATTATAACCGGCGACCTAGAAACACCCTCCCCACGCAAATAGCCGATTCTCTGTATTCCTATCCGCCCTTATTATGGCCCTAAATCACCCGTCGAGGGCTTGTCGGGGCGTGTCATGCATTGCTGGTGAGATAGGAACCTCGGTCCTTGCAACTCAGTGCATATAAGTGTAGTCAGATACGGGGTTCGTTTTTGGCCGAGATTTTTAATCGCTTTTCCTACAAAAATCAAACTTCTGCAATCGAATGAAACGAAGGATTTATTCTTGACGAATGTGCAGTTTTTTTGTTGCGCCATAAAATGACAGTAGGGCCTACAGCTGGAACAAGAAATGGATTCGAAAGTTAGCTATAGGAAAACTGAGTTCTTAATATGCTTTGAGTAATTTTAGCGGTCTTCGCACAGGCTAACTTAGCCTCCTAAACCACTTGAAAATCACGTTATTTTCATAATAATAATAATTATTGTTATTATTGCAATTGCTACTACTACTACTACTACTACTACTACTACTACTACTACTACTACTACTACTACTACTACTACTACTACTACTACTGCTGCTGCTGCTGCTGCTACTACTACTGCTACTACTACTACTACTACTACTACTACTACTACTACTACTACTCCTACAGAGTCAAATTGTTGATTTTAATTGCTCATTGTGTATGCAGAGACATCCTTCTCTGCTTTCTGTTTGTTTCTGTGACTGACTGAGTTGTCGTGTTTGTCTCTTTGAAGCCGTCTGTTTGTCCGGTTGCAGCGAAAAATCCGGATTCTGCGAAGAACCGAACGAGTGCAGGTTGGTCGGCCAACGATTGCCTTGACTATTGTAACGCTCTTGCTTCCTTGTGACTCCATCATGTCTTGTGACATGAGCTGTGTTATCTTTCACGACAACCCTTAATAATATCAATGACTATTGAATCTATAATTCTGAGTTTTAATCAAATTGTCAGAAATGTAAATCATGTGAATTTAATGCCAAGTACACCCGTAGGCAATGTCGACTCTTTGCTAAGACACCGCTGACATCACCTGAGTCGAATGTCGTGATGCCGGTTACCTTTGTCTTTTGATATCGATTGTATATTTTAGGTGTCGTCTTGGATGGCAGGGTCCCACCTGCAGTACCTGCATCCAGTATCCAGGCTGTCAGCACGGCACCTGCACTAAACCGTGGCAGTGCGAGTGCATGAAGGGCTGGGGAGGTCTGTTCTGCAATCAAGGTAGACATCGTTAAGTGACAATGAACTTTCAAAAGAGCACGAATTTATGCGCCCGAATAGGCAAACATAATTAACACGCACATATGAAGTGATTCAATTAACAGTAAAAACTGATCGCATACGAACAAAAAGTTTTTGATTCACATTCGGGAATTTTTTCTTGGATGAGTTGTCGACTTTATTTTATTTGGATTGATTCGATACTTGAAAATGCATTCCGAGTTTATTCTAAATTCCAATCGGACATTTTGAAGCAACTGCAAAAGTTTAGTGATTCTGAGTGGGGCAGTTTTTCTAGCTGAACTAAACAGTTTTTGCAGACTTTGTGGCTTTTACTCCACGATCTGTCTCCTTGTGCCCACTGTGACCGATCCCTGGCATTGATCTCATCTTTGCGGGTTGATTTGGAGTAGGCGAAGGTCTACCATCGATCGATAACTTTGAGTACTATTACTTTACTGCTGGTGCTATAATAAAACACTTATATTATAAGCGTTTTATTATCACGCACTTCTACTTTGCACTGGAATACTTAGCGACATTATGGAGTCCAGTGACATTTTTCTTATCAGCTGAAATGATTTCAAATAGGGTTTCTTTACATTGCTAAGTTCGAAGAAACTCAGTTTACATGATTGTATTTGTCGAAATAATAAACGAGCATAACGCAAATTCACTTTCGCGGAAATATTAAACCGTAATTTGAATTGATTTCCGTCGCTTTTGATCAACAGATTTTTTTAAAACTTGATAAATCCGTAACTTTTCTGCATAATGTTTGACACCTCAAGAACAGTGGCGTAGCAAGGGTTTCGGAATCGGGGGGGGGGGCACATGGACATTTTCGGACGAGAAAGTGTCCTGCGAGCAAAAAAAAAAGATAGCCAAGGAGTTTTCTCTCGCACATTCGCATATTCTCTTCGATCATGCCACCTGTCCCTCCCAAATTTCTCGACGGTTTTGCTCAACTCTCACGACCGGTCCCCGCCAGAATAAGGGGCCCAACCAACCCCCCGCCACCCTCCCCCTAGTCACGCCAGTGCTCAAGAGGAAAAAGTCATCTATCTCTCTCCATGTTAGACGGCGGCGACGGTTTCTAACGCGTTGTTTCTTCAGATCTGAACTTCTGTACGAATCATCGTCCGTGTCGTAACGGCGCTACGTGCATCAACACCGGTCAGGGCAGCTACACGTGCGTCTGTCCCGCGGGATTCACGGGGACCAGCTGCGAGATAGAAGTGAACGACTGCCGTCCTACGAACAGAGCCTGCATCAATAACGGAACATGCACGGTACACACTCTATATAGAGTCATCAAATCACTTCCTATGACCCGCGACTCCCATACACTATAAGATGCTTATGTAGGTTTAGCTGTCTCTCTCGCTCTCTCTCTCTCTCTCTCTCTCTCTCACACACACAATCTCTGTCTCTGTCTCTGTCTCTGTTTCTCTGTCTCTCTCTGTCTCTCTCTGTCTCTGTCTCTCTGTCTCTCTGTCTCTCTCTGTCTCTCTCTTTCTCTCTCTCTTTCTCTCTCTCTCTCTCTCTCTCTCTCTCTCTCTCTCTCTCTCTCTCACACACACAAACAAACGCCATAATTATATAATTAATTAATATTTTAATTTTAAAATGTTTTAGGTGTCTAAAGGCATCAGATTTGATTAAGTTTTGACTTCAAAAAATGTTTGTTCTTAAAAGAAATTAAATCGCGAGTGAAATAATTATTGTTAAACAATGACAGCAAGAGAGAGTAAGCCAGGGAGAATAAATACTCTGATATTCCTCTAACGTATATTCTATCAAACACCATACTTTTACTAGTACCGCCCTATAAAGTACCGCCCCTATAGATAGCTTAGTGTTAAGTCCATCTCTTTAGTATAGGCGATGTCCGTCTTCTCATTCTATCGTCTATTTAAAGATTAGCTTCGTTGTGTAACGTCGTCGGTATTGCCAGCGATTGTAAATGGACTGACTGTCTGATTTAATTACAAAATTTGCTGATAGTAAGTCAATGTCACTGCTGCCTTCTAATTCCAGAGTTTTGCCACTTTGTCTTTTTGAACTACTTGCTCTCTCTGTCTCTGTATGTCTCTGTCTGTCTGTCTCTCTCCTCGTGCGATTAAAACATGACTTCCTTGACTTTTTCGAAAGGCAATTCTTTGCGCCATTTTAAAGTCTTCGCCCGCCTTTTCGACCGAGACTCCTCTGCCAACAAGCAGCTCCTCGTAATTTGGTTTTCAAATCGTCGTTTTTTGGACGCACGTCAACCCCCCACCCCACCCCGAGTGACACCGGAAGCTGTCGTTGACACAGTGGCTAATCGCCGTCGGCTGTGTCAACAGACTTGACGACTGTAATACCCGCATTTGGAGGACACGAGATGCGAAGATCCGGCTGGCCTCGAATTTAATAATTCTGTTGCCATTATTACCTTCATCCATCCATCCATCCATCCATCCATCCATCCATCCATCCATCGATCGATGGACGACGAGAGGTGCTTTGCTCTACGAGTCTTGATCGACGAGTCTTGACTGCCACCTTGAACTGCGGGAGGCAGTCGTTACCATGGCGACCAGCAGACGACTTTCCTTGAACTGGCGTCACGTGATTCGGTGCTGACGAATGACACTTTATTTTCCTGAGTGCAATGGGAAAGACAGACAGACAGAGACAAATTTTTGGTATCGAATTCTCCGGGACCTAATTTTCCGGCACCGACTGTTCCGGGAACCCCAATTTATATCCGACCACATACACGTACTCTCTCCCAAGTGAGCGTCTGTGTTTAAGAGTGGCAATAATTCCGATAACGTTTATTGCACTTCTCAACTAATTGAGCACTTACTTCGTTTGACGGACAACTTTTTTCCAGTTACAGAAGAACTTCGTTATAATGTACATTCCGTTATAGCGTTGAGCAATGTACGGGTCCCGTGTGATGCTCCACCGTATTGGATTGTATTAGATAAAACGTATCTAAGTATAACAGACTAACAGACTAAAATTTACAGACCCAATAAGTAAGTTATAACGACGTTCTACTGCTGAATAATAATCACGACGAAGAAGACAATGATAGTAGTAGTAGTAGTAGTAGTAGTAGTAGTAGTAGTAGTAGTAGTAGTAGTAGTAGTAGTAGTAGTAGTAGCAGCAGCAGGTAGTAGTAGTGGCAGCAGCAGCAGCAGTGTAGTAGCAGTGGTAGCAGCAGCAGCAGCAGCAGTAGTAGCAGCAGCAGCAGTAGCAGTAGTAGTAGTAGTAGTAGCAGTAGTAGTAGTAGTAGTAGTAGTAGTAGTAGTAGTAGTAGTAGTAGTAGTAGTAGTAGTAGGCCCAATAATAATAATAATAATAATAATAATAATAATAATAATAATAATAATAATAATAATAATAATAATAATAATGGTAGTAGACCTAGTTATAGTAGCTAGTTTCGCATAAGTTACCCGGTGTTATTAATGTTCTGCATCCAATATCCGAGAAAAGAATAGCGGGGTTAAATTTTCCACGTCGGCAATGAACGGCAATTGAACCGTTTTCTCGAACTGTGGCAAAGTGCCTATCTGCATCAAATCTGCACAAATGGAGGGGGGCTCATAGACACTGTGCGAATGCGGCGAATTACAAATGATGACAGTCACGTCATAGAAAAATTTTCGCTAAACAAATTGGAAATGGGTTTGGATGATTTCCGTCAATTGAGTGACAGTGTCACACCACACGACCAAGCACGCATACAATGAATGAATCAAGATACGACCGTACGTCAAGTCCCACAGTAAAATACGCGTATTTTACGTAGAAATACGTTGGCCGACATACTTCTGGGGTTCTCTATTATAATCATCTATAAACCAATGTGGTTACGTCATGGTAATACCGTGAGGCAACGTATTTTAAGTTTTGACGCTCTACGCGTGTTTTACGTATTTTATCGTCGAAAATAGAATGCGTATAATACGCACGGTTGTATCATGGAATGACTGAATGGTCTGTGGTCTTCATTTCAGAGGATCGAGACTAACGAGTACAGTTGTCGTTGCCCCGAGGGACTGTACGGGCGCCGATGTGAGCTTCGACTGGCGTCTGGATGCGAGGAACAGCCGTGCCGTAACTCCGGAACCTGCGTCCAAAGTCCTGGCGATCCGGAATACCGTTGCGTCTGTCCTCAGGGATTTACCGGAATCGACTGCGAGCAGCAGCTGGACGAATGCCGACCGCAGCCCTGTCACAACGGTCAGTACACGAAGCGGACACGGTCGCCTACACGCAGACAGGGACATGGGTCCGTTTAAAAAAAACCAACTCAACTCATCATGATTCAGACCCAACCACGGTTATTTCTAGGATTATCAATTTGGGGGATGTCGGTAAATTCTGGGGGTCCCATGCCAAAAGAAGTCCGACAAGCAAAAAAGGGTCATCGCATAGCTGAAATGGAGACGGGGAGTTGTTGGTTGTTGGGGGGGCTGTCGGTCTCAAATTGGGGGGGGGAGTGTAAAAGTATCCCTGGACCCAACGCAACGCAACCCACGAAAGCAATAGGGCTACTTGACCCCAGTGGCGTGCAGAGTGATCGGCGTTCCGGGCCAAGTGGATAAATCCATGGTTGGACCCAATCCATGGTCGTGTCAGCGTTTACGTCATAACATCTAAAACTGAGTCCGGAGATTTAATATATTAACTGTAGACCTACTGTTTTTGTTCTGTGCATGAGTTTTGAAAATTCGGACACATTCTGATCACTTTTGGAATACGCAAGCAGTCCATAGACCAGAAATTCTGCTTAAGTCAGGAGATTTCCTTGCGCTATGTAAGTATGTAAGTAAATTCTCGTGAATTTGCACAGCGTTTCTGAAGTGGTGCTGCACTAATTGCTTATTCTCAGACGCCTAGTCTCAGCTCTAAGTGGCTAGTGCCAGAGGGTGGGGGGCGGTGGGGGTTAAGCCAGGCATGTCTTTGGCACTTTTGGCGAAATTTCTTGATTTTCTCTAAACAGGTGGCAGCTGCATCGACGAACCAAACGGTTTCCGGTGCGTCTGTCCGACCGGTTACCGTGGCGACCGTTGCCAGGACAACTACAACGAGTGCTCCGTCAATCCGTGTCTTAACGACGGCGTGTGCGTTGACAAGGTTGACGACTTCGAGTGTCGGTGTCTTCCGGGGTTCGTCGGGCCTCTCTGTCAGGATGACGTCGACGAGTGTCTGAACTTCCCGTGCGCCAACGGGGCCGTCTGCCGCGACCTCCCGCACGGCTTCCGGTGCACGTGCACTCCGGGCTTCACGGGCAGTCTGTGCATGACGAGGGTTGACACGTGCGTCAGTCGACCGTGTCTTCACGGAGCCGTCTGTCGGTCGAGCGTCGACAGTTACGAGTGCGCATGCGCGGCCGGATACTACGGCAGGAACTGCGAGTTCGTCGAGGCGAGGCTTGGCGAGGGCAGCGTCGTTCCAGCGCAGGAGGGCGAGGGCGAGGACGAGGGGGAGACCACCCCGTCGAGGAGTGGCCAGGTGACCGTTTCGCAGAATTCCGCGGCCGGTGGAGTCCAGTCGCTGGTCGAGACCGAGGAGACGGCGCTGACGACGCGACATGTCCTGTTAATCGCCTGCCTCGGCGTGGGGCTGCCGATGCTGCTCATGCTGACCGCCATTCTGGTCTTCGTGGCGCGCAAGTACCGGCGAGACACGAAGACAACGCGGCGAAGACATCAGCACAATCATCATCACCACCACCACCAGCAGCAGCAGCAGCAGCTGTCTTGCGAAAGACAGAACCGGTTGAACGACGAAGACGAGACGAAAAGACTCAACAACAAGAACGCCGTTCGCATCGACTTGGACGCCGCGCCGGAAACCAGTATCTACTTGAGTCTCATCGACCGGAAGAAAGACCCCGGAGACAAGGGCGGCGGCGGCGGCGGCAGCAGCAGCAGCAGCGGACCCCCTGCTGCAGTGGAACAACAGTATCCGTCGTTGATCGCAAAACGGAACGATCTTAGGATGCAGATGATGATGACGACGACGACGAATGATGTAAATATTGACACTGGAGTTTGATCGTCACTCGTTATCCGAAGAAAAGAGAGAACCGTTTAAAAGTTATCTAAGGTGAACATAATCAACGCAAGCTACGTCAAAGGTCATTTCCAATCGCCTCTTGTAGGTGGAAAAGGTAAGACCTTTATACGCTATTTAAACGTAGATTTCGATTCCAAATGGCATTGCAATGTAATTGTATTACCATTCATTGCGTTGCGTTTTCATCGGTTGGGTTTTAATGTCTGCTTGCAATAACTGAGAATTTATAGTGCTGTAATAATAATAAAAACGTATGTAATAATACGTAATAATATGTAATAATGTAATAATAATAAAAACTCTGTTGGTGTTGTAAACTGTTGGATGTAATAGTCTGAGTTTCAGATCTGAAACAATCACCTAAGACTCTGTCAGTGGCATAGCCAAGGATTTGGGGTTTAAAACCCTCTTGGCTCCCAAAAACAAAATATTTTTGCTGAGTTTCTATGCATTTATAATTTTTTGACGCGACTTTGGGGGTCAAACCCCACCCCACCCCTTGGCTAAAACTGTAACGGTTTAAGAGGCGAGGAACTTTTTATTGCTTGTCAGGAAAAAACTAGAGGTGATGAGATTTTTTTGCTTGTCAAGATTTTTCCAAAGTTGGTCAAGGTCAAAACCAAAAACCACCCCCCTTCCGGAAATCCTGGCTACGCCTCTGGACTCTGTATTCTGAGCAGAATGCGTGTATATTTCTCGTGTATCCACGTTCATTCATTCATTCATTCATTCATCTAGTGATAAAGATTTAATAAATTCATTTTCCTTCAGAGCGAGCCGCGGTCAACTGGTGCTTTTTCATTTTCCAGACGGATTTCACTCGAATTCTTCTTCCGATGTCAAAGAAGGTCTCCGGGGAGAGAAAGAGAAAGAGAAAGAGAGAAACGGAAGTCCGGATTTTCAAGTTCTTAAAACTGCAGACTAAGTTGATACGTTCGACCGCGTAACATCTAAACTCTAAAGCTCTGTGCATTCGAATCAACGCCAGTCTCATTTAGTTTCGATCGATTTATCTGCTTTTTCCTGTCTTATGATTCAACATAGACTAATCGCCATTGCGTCCAAAAGCAAAAACCCAAGTGCATTGTGCAGGAAAGCTTCTAGTTAATAGCAGATAAACGATGTGCTTTTCTTCTTCGATGTTTTTTTCCACGGAGATCAGTTGTTACTATACTAATGCGGGTAGGGCGACCATTCTCGGCTCCTGTATCGCGAGTGCTATTGTTACTTTTTTTAACTTCAGCAGCCAGCAGGTACTAAGACTGACTTGTGTGCGTTCGATTACTGCCTGCAAGGGGGCGTACCTAGGGTATTTGGCGCCGATGGGGTTAGGGGATTAGAGAATCAAATTTGGCAAATCTTTAATTCAGCAAATCTTGACATTTTATTGACGCAAGATTAAAACTACAAATGCGCTTTTCTTGCTTTTACTGATATGAAATGGTCTATGCTGTGCCTCGCAGTCAGTTTTTTTCTCGGTTTCTTCTCTTTCTACGCTGAGTAGAGCAAGATCGCGGAGGTTTTTGGCGTCCCCTTTCAAAGTGGCGCCCAGGGCATCTTGGCTATACAGGCCCTATCCTAGGTACGCCACTGCTGCTTGCTTGCGTACTTCGGTGGTATTTTTAGCAAACGCTTTTGACAAACTTTTAAAATCATGCAAGTGCCTTCTTTGTGAGTTTCTTGTCTTGAATATGCAACAATCACAGACGAGATAGAAAGATAGACGCGTGTAATTTGCAATTCAATTGCTGTTCTGGGACTTGGGGGAGGGGAGGGGGTTGAAGTTAAACCACCAATGGTCGAGGCACAAATTCTGGAGTTTATCTGTCTGTTCCCTGTGAACGTGGAAAGGGTTGGGAAGGGATGTTACATTGTTTGTGGGCATTTTTCAACGGCGTCTATGCGTCTACGACCAGTTTGGAACGTTAAATTAGGAATTTCGTAATAAAAACTTGACACGGCTTTGAAAAAAATACATGGTTTTCTCATGACAAAAAACCGTGGCACGAATACGTTTAAGTGAAATTCTGGGGAGTTTTCATGATGTGGAGCTGTTTTTCAAAAGCTGGACTAACGTATCTCTTTGTCTTTCGGCACAGAATTTTTACAGAACCTTATAAACTCTAAGACTTAGAACGCTGCCGGTCACACACACACACACACACACACACACACACACACACACACACACACACACACACACACACACACATATATATATATATATATATATACATTGGTAAAAAGATATTTGTAGATTCTGAAAGAAAACGCACGCTGTATATGCTTTTTAGAAACTGGAATTGATAAACAGATGTGCATCTTTGTAAGAAATGATTTGAATGTGAAACTGTAAACGAGAATTTCATTCAGTCAATAAGATTCAACCAAATTGTCAAAGTATTCGTTTCTCGCCATCTGGACGAACTCCGCATAGGTAGACAGTTGAAACGGTTGTCATTATGCCATAGAAACAGTGGCGGCTCCAGGATTTGGCAAGTGGGGGGGGGGCGTTGGGGTGGCAACTTCTAATCATGGGGGCCAACCATTTGTTGTTTGATGTATGTAGTATTAAGTATAGGGTCCCAACAGGGGGGATACTGGGGCAAGCACTCAATAGGGGGCACGGGCCCCCTGCCCCCCCCCGGTGGAGCCGCCACTGCATAGAAAGACTTGTTAGTTTATTTTGCTATGCAAGCATATGCCTTAAGACAAGCCACACTGTCAATCGCAGCTTTTATTAACGCAGTAGACTATATCGAATAATTATTGTTCACACTTGGTCTTATTACATAACAATAATAATTATTATTATATCACTTACTATGCAAATACGTTGTTTTTGTAAGATAAATTTATGCGTAAAACTTGAAATGGCAACAGACTGTTATTTTCTATTATACACAGAACAGGTATTCACTCACTCATGTTTTCATTCAGTTGTCTTATACTTAAAATTTCGTCGTCTCTTTGGTTTCGTAAAATATGAGACTTCAGTTACTCTGGTAATTACTTTCGTGCCAGAGAGTGGGATAAGAAGTATACAACCACAAGTACTAGAACATATCATATAAGGGGCATTATCCCATGCAAGTATCCGTAGTATTTGGTCGATTATCTATTCTTACAGCGAAAATGATGTCGTTTGGAGTTTGTTTTCTTGCAATGTTATTTCTGTCCCCTCTTGTGACTTTGTCGTGTCGGGAATGGACATCCCCCAAAGAATTGCTGTGGCGACGCCACTGAAGGATGCAAAGCTTGTTTGCTACAACTTAGTCATAGGTTTTACTCAACGATTCAACAAAGCATTTTCGCGTATTTGGCAACGTGTTTTTTTGGAAATGCTTTCGAAATGCTGTCGTGTTAATGAGAGTTTCTCTGCCAGGTCACGGTACTATTCCACAGCATTGATTAGCGATTTTTGCGTTCAGGCTCTATACACTGTAGCTCTTAGTGGCAGCATTGGTGGACCAGCCTATAGCGATTGTATATGTTAAGAGAAAGCAGAGATAAGACGTTGACTGTATGCCTACTCTATTCCTTGCTGCATGTGTATCATGCTTATTCGTTAATATTTAGGCTACGATATGCATCGATGTTTGCATAATATCTCGTGTGAACTACTTTTGCTATATTGCGCTTTCTAAGAGGTTTCGAGTTGAATGTATCTAAAGTGTATTTTTGAAAAGTATTATCAGTCAGTGTTTATTCTAGCCCCCTTGACATTGGGGGGATTTTGAAATGTTTGGGGGGGACAAGGTTTGAGTTTCCACTCGTTTGGGGGGGAAATTTCCATTCCCCAGCCAACATCTAAAACAATTTTTGGAGGGGGAATTTTCAAACTTTGGGAGGAAATTTCCCCCCTAAGAAGGCCTAGAATAAACACTGATTATCCGCTACTTTGCAGTGCCATTTGCATGGCGATACCGGTAATTAGGCGCTCCACAAGACACCGCTATTAAGGCCTAAGACATGTATTTCGACGGATATCACTTAGTCCTTATCCTCCAGCGGCTTCTTCTGGAGCGCTTTTCAATCACATTTATGTGTCAACCAGGATCTACAAATAAGGCCTATAGGTCTATCAATGCCTATATTTTCGAGTAATAGGCCTATAATATTTTAGCGGAACACAGCTCAAAATTGCTTTTCTTTTTGGGACCAAAATTCACAATTTATTTTCCTCGGCGAACCTTCAAATTTCGTCTAAATCGGAGCATAACTTACCGTGGAAATTCTCCGACAATGCGTAAACCTCTTTAGTTTCGATAGAGTATTTTTCGCAGACACGCATAGTTCGCACAATTCGTTTCAGTCTTTCGTGCCATGTTTTGGCCACAGTTGCTGCTTTTCGAAAGCTTATATCTTCACAGCGCCAGCTTATCACAATTGACATTCTATGCAAATTTCAGGCTATATGTTCACATTGGCAGTAGAAATCGAGGTTGTCAACGCAATTAAATGAATTCGCGTCTATGGGCTGTTTGTGCGTCTTTGTAGAGATTTTTATTGAACTTTCCGAAGGTTGCATTAGGTTAACTTAGCCTGCTTGTGACGTACTTTAAAGAAAACTAAGCTGTGATGATCGAGAAGACACTTAAAACTTTTTGTACATTTTGTGAATATAGCATAATGTAGCTAAATATTTTAATCTTGTTCTTTTTCACAGATTGTTAACTTAATCTTGTAAATAAACTATATGATCATGAATCCCTGTAGTTTGCATATTTGCCAAGCATTTGAACCAAAGTATATGCAAAGCCGGCGCGTGACTTTCGGGGGCCCCCTGCAATTTTTACAAGCGCAACGTTTTTGAAATGTCTTGACGAGCAAAAAAAGGTCACCCGTCTCTTAAATATTTTTGCCTCTTCAAATGGCCTGACGAGCAAAAAACAAAACAAATACTACTTAAGAATAAGGAAAATGAAAACTCTTAAATATCCCAGGCCGGCGGGGCCCCTGCGGCCGGCGGGGGCCCCTGCGGCCGGCGGGGGCCCCTGCGGCCGCAGGCCCCACGCACCCGCTCTGAGTATATTGATGTTTGGAATTTGAAAATGCGACAAAAGATAAGTCTAACATTTATTAGCAATTTAGCATAACCGTTTGCATCCACGTCATAAGAAAATTTTGACCACAGTCATTAGTAAAGGACGGTGATAAACAACCAGCAGTCGACTAGTTAAGATATCTGGTTCATTTTAGGCCTACAACAGGTTTTATAGATATGAAAAACGAGTTTTATAATTAATTCGCTGTGTGAGAGAATCCAATTGAAGGCCTGTTGAATAGATGGTGTATAGGACTTAGATAATCAAAAATCTAATCGATTTAAAGAAATACTCCAGAAAAATCCACATTTTCCTTTTGTTCCTTCTTCAATGCTTTAATCTTAGCAAGAATAATCAATAATACCATTCTCAATTTCGAACTGCAGGGTTCGAAATAGAGCACTCCCAGCCATTTCATACTACACACTAACGCCAATGACTGTACGAGAACGAGGGACTTCAACTAAATTAAGTCCTGGCGAATATCTTGCGGAATGCCTAGTATCCTAGTAGGGCGATCGAGGGAAGAGTCGTGTATTAAACAGGAACGCTTGTGCGATCGGTAAAAATGGTGCGTGGTATTAGTCATTCCGAATTTGAATGACACAACTGACAGGTGATCGGAATTATCACAGAAGAGATTCACACACACACACACACACACACATACACACATACACACATACACACCGACGAATTGAGTGGGGGTCATGAAATGGAGGTATGTTCTCTGTTCTAACGCAGTGGTTGCTTGATTGGATGACCTTGGTTAAACGGTCTACATTCCATTGTCCACACCTGATCAGACCAAGCTTTGGCCTGCATGTGCTTGTTTACTGTCTACCAGATGCGGGGGGAAGGTGGGGGATTATGCCCCCGGGCGCCGAGGTGAGGGGGCGCCAAAATAGGTTTTGGGGGTAAGTTAAACAGTTAAATACACAATAAATAAGAAGAACAAGTGCGGCGACCTTTATTTTGCTCGGAATTGCTTACTGAAAGGAAAAATCAGCAAGAAAACATGGATAATCATTCAAAGGCTAAGCATAAGGAAATTGCAGCTGATTTTAGAATCAAGATAGAAATTGCGGGAAAAGAAGCAGCAGATGCAGTTTCGACTAAAGGTATTGAATTTCTATAGTGTGAAATAGCTGCTTAATCAACATAATAGAGGCATAACCAAGTTTGCATTCATTATTTTTGCTTTACTTCACTAACCCATAATAGTACTAACCCATAATAATTACTGCATTTTAATCCAAACGAAGCGCAATTATGCGCTACAATTGGACAGAAGAGACATCTTTCACTGTAGTACAGTTGATAAGCCGTATGATTGTTCATTTTGTGGATAAAAGCATGAAATTTTGAACATTGACACTTCTTATAATTTAGTAACATTCTGTCCAGAGGCATTCGAATAAACTTAAGGGTAGGGGTACACCTAGGGGTGGGAGAATGGGTACCCCTAGGGGTATGGCTAGAGGTAGGGGTACCCCTACTCCCCTAGGCGTAGTGGTACCCATAGTGGCTAGCGGTAGGGGTACCCCTTGGGATAGGGTAGGGAAATCAAAAGTGCTAGCCATTCACACGTCTGCCAATACCATTCTCTGTAGTTTTATATCAAAAGTGCTTGGCACTCAGAATTTTGCCTGTGGTTTTCTCTAATGCTTAAATTGGACATTTTAAAGGACATTTTTAAACTACAGAGAATGGTATTAGCAGATGTGTGAATGGCTAGCAATTTTGACAGAGAAGTGAAGAGACCCTGCTAATCAAGTTTTTTCAGAAATTATGCCACTATCTCTTGTATATCAAATGTGCTTGGCATTCAGAATTTTCCATGTGGTAATTTCTATTGCGTAAATTGAACATTTTAAAGGACATTTTTATTCTACAGAAAATGGTATTGGCAACATTACTCATGGGGATGAACAATTGTGCCAGTTTTCATCACAATCTGAGATGGTGACGTCAGATTTTATTCAAAAGCGTGTTGATTTGATGCGGAATTACCCTTTTCGTATATTAGCTTCTGAGGAAAAGTGAAATGAAATGATAATATTCATATCTGTGCACTCTATAATCACACTTATTACTTAGTATTGTTTATTTGGCACTGTATCGATTGTCATTTGCCTACGTACTGCAGCTCAATCGGAATTTTTTAAACAAATTATCAAGAAAATTTATGGTGCCAAATTGCATGGTAAGAGATAACAAAAACTTGTGCATCCTTTGGGGAAATTGTCCAGGGCCATGTACCCTATAACTGTGCCAAGTGGCATGCTTTTATCCAGAAGTGAACGATTCTTGGCTTTTATGGACTTTAGCCACTGAACTATAACTAAGTAATGTATACACATTGATTTACATGTTGCTACTGTCATCGGGGAAAAAACTGTAACTGTAACTGTAACTGAAACTGAAAACACTTAACTTCAACTGAAACTGTAACTGAAAAGCCATAGCTTAAATAACACTAACTGTAACTGAAACAGAAAAAACATAACTGTAACTAAACTGTAACTGAAAAACCAAAATAAAAAACGAAATAACTTTCAAATATACGCTTGATTTTGCACAAATTCTTTGCATTATTAGCATGATGGAATAGCGAGGGTGCTTATGGATGAGGTCTTCTAAATGCCGAAGTTGATGGCCTATGTTTGCAATGGTGATTGGCATCTATGTAGGGAAGAATGCTAAAGATAGTGTCTCAATATGGTGCATGTAATCGATCTTCAACCAGTGGCGGCTCCGCCGGGTGTCAGGGGAGCCCGATTGAGTGCCTGGCCCCCAGTGGCCCCCCAGGTGCGCTAAAATTCACATGCAGGCATTTGTGATTTTTAAAATTTTTCCGGGGACCCCCATTAAAAAGGGGAGGAGGGAAGGGAGAGGGGGAGAGAGAAAAAAAAGGAGAAAAAACAGGAAGAAAAGGGAGCGGGCTTTGCACCGGTCGAGATTTTTTCCTAGCTATGCCAATGATTTCGAACATTGCAGATCTAAATTGAGAATGATGTTATTGATTATTCTTGCAAGGGTTAAAGCAGTAGAGATGGAACAAGAGGAAAATGTGGATTTTGTCTGAGAGTTTCTTCAAATCGATTCGATTTTTCGATATCAAGGCCCAATAAACTCCCTATTCAACAGGCCTTCAATTGCCTTCTCTCACCGAGCGAATTAATTATACAACTTGTTTTTGCTGTCTATGAAATCTATTGTATAATGAAAACCCGATATCTTAATACGCGGCTCTTCCCTCGATCGCCTTACTAGGCATTCCGCCAGATATTCGCCAGGACTTTCATTTAGTTGATGTCCCTCGTTCTCTTTCAGTCATTGGCGTTAGTGTGTAGCACGAAATGGCTGGGAGTGCTCTTTTTCGAACACTGTAGATTGAAATCGAGAATGATATTATTGTTTATTTTTGCTAAGTTTAAAGCAATGAAGATGGAGCAAGAGGAAATGTGAAATTTGCTGGACTATTTCTTCAAATCGATCAGATTTTTGATTATCTAGGTCCTATACACCATCTATTCAACAGGCCTTCAATTGCCTTCTCTCACACATAGCAAATTAATTATAAAACTCAATTTTCATATCTATAAGACATGTTGTAGGCCTATAGTGAACCCGAAATCTTAATACGTGGCTCGTACCTCCATCGCCCTAATAGGCATTCCATGACTAACGAACTAACTAACTAACTAGCGAACGAACGAACGAACATATCCGCCAGATATTCGCCAGGACTTTCATTTAGTTGATGTCCCTCGTTCTCGTACAGTCATTGGCGTTAGTGTGTAGTATGAAATGGCTGGGAGTGCTCTATTTCGATTTTAGCGAAGAATGCTAAAGATAGTGTCTCAATATGGTGCGTGAAATCGATCTTCAACCAGTGGCGGCTCAACCAGGGAGGACAGGAAGGCCCGTGCCCCCTATTGAGTGACTAGCCTCCCACCGGCGCCCCCAATTTTGGGACCGTATACTTAATGCTACATACATTAAACAACAAATGGTTGGTCCCCTATGATTAGAGAAGTTGACACCCCAACGCCTCACCCTTCCCCACTTCCCAAATCCTAGAGCCGCCACTGTCTCCAACAAGACGAAATAACTTTCAAATATGCGGTTGATTTTGCACAAATGCTTTGCATTATTACTGTAGCATGATAGAATACCGAGGGCGGTCATAGATAAGGCCTTCTAAATGCAGAAGCTGATGGCCTATGTTTTTTCAATAGCGACTGACATCTATGTGGTGAAGTATGCTAAAGATAGTGGCCCAATATGGTACTTGAAATCGATCTTTAACAGGACGAAATAACTTTCAAATATACGCTTGATTTTGCACAAATTCTTTGCATTATTAGCATTATGGAATAGCGAGGGTGGTCATGGATGAGGCCTTCTAAATGCAGAAGTTGATGGTCTATGTTTGCAGTGGCGAAAGTCATCTATGTAGCGAAGAATGCTAAAGATAGTGTCTCAATATGGTGCATGAAATCAATCTTCAACAAGTGGCGGCTCCACCGATGGGGAGAGACATGGGGGCTCGTGCCCCCCTAGAGTGCCTGGCCTTCCAGTGGCCCCCAGTTGGGACCGTATACTTAATGCATTAAACAACAAATGGTTGGCCCTCTACGATTAGAAGTTGACACCTCAACGGCCCCTCCACTTGCCAAATCCTAGAGCCGCCACTGTCTTCAACAAGACGAAATAACTTTCAAATATGCGGTTGATTTTGCACAAATGCTTTGCATCATTAGCATGATAGAATAGCGAGGGCGGTCATAGATAAGGCCTTCTAAATGCAGAAGTTGATGGCCTATGTTTGCATTAGCGACTGATATCTATGTAGTGAAGTATGCTAAAGTTAGTGGCTCGACATGGTACTTGAAATCGATCTCTAACAAGACGAAATAACTTTCAAATTTGCGCTTGATTTTGCACACATTCTTTGCATTATTAGCAACTATAGAATTTACCCGGTCAAAAATGACGGCCTTCTAAATGCAGAAGTTGATGATTTTGTTTGCATGCAATAGCATCTTATGACGGGGAGATTGGCTGTTTTAGTGGCACAATATTTTGCGCAAATGCAAAAGCATCTTAACAGGAGATTAACTGTTTTAATATCCGATTTTGCGCAAATGCAATAGGATTTTGCGCAATATAATTTTATGGAATAACTCGCCGCCTTGAGGCCTTCAACCGATGGTAGTTAACGCCCATTCGCATGAATTTTGTGAAACTTGATAGTCAACGTAAGTTAATGATTTGGCAGTGTCGAACGACATGCAGTGCTTGATTCTCTTGTTTGCTGTGCTGCTGCTGCACGCCGAGCAACAGCCTGCTCCTCATTCTCACTTGATTGTCGGAAAGCTCGTGAACGCTGGACTTTTTGTTTTGCACGGACGGTTAGAAAGAGGAATACAAAAGCTAAACAATGGTGCAAATCTCATCTTCTTAGCTCTTATATAGCCTGAGATATAGCAAATTCAAAAAATGGAATAAACTTTCAAAATTCAAAACTTTTTGAAATTCACCGATAATACTTATGTTCAAACATCAGGGTCATATGGAATTAGAACTGATAGATCATTGATGAAATGTCAACCGAATTTCAAAATTTTTGGTTTATTTTGTTTGCAATGACATCCCTTTACATCTATGCCGATGACCAATGCTAAAGATACCGCTCAAAATATTTTGAAATCGGCCTTTAAAAAAATTTTGGGGAGAGATATGATGTTTTAGGCCGTAAAGTGGACTCTGCCCCATATTTTTTTGTTTTGACATTACAGTATGAAAGAGAAATAAACAATCTAAACAACATGGTCAGGTGCAGACCTCATCTTTTTAGCTCCTATATAGCCTGAGATATAGCAAATTTAAAACGTTACAGCAATCATTTCTGAAGAACGCTTTTCCAAAAATTAAATCCCCAGTACGGTGACAGCGTCTGAAAATTTAATCCACAATTGAGGGGTAAAATTTCTTTAAAATAGGGTTTAACTTAGGAAAGAGTAAATATGATTTTGCATAACGGGAGGCAGGGCATTGAGAGAGGGAAGAATTTGGGAGGAGGAAAGTGGGTTGTACTCTAAATTCAGGAGCAGCGTTGTGTTTGGTTTGGAAACGGAGTTTGGGGCGGTGATAGGGGCTCAAATATGGTACTTGAAATGATCTTCAACAAGCCTGGGCGATTGGGAGAGATGGGTAGATTGGAAGGAGATAGGGAGCATTAAGAGGAACGGGGTTTAGGGCCGGGGCAGGAATGGGTTGGTGCTGGAAATGGGTTGGGCCTATGGCGAAGTTGGGAGAGGGATGGGGAGAGGGAAAAGAGATGGGGAAAGGGAAGGGTAACGGGGTTTGGGGCCGGGGCCGGAATGTGTTGGGGCCAGGGGTGATTGGGAGAGGATGAGGAGAGGGAAAAGAGATCAGAGAGAGGGAAGGGAACAGGGGTTTGGGGCCTGGGATGGAATGGGTTCAACGGCCAGGGCGATTGGGAGAGGGATGGGGAGAGGGAAAAGACGAAATAACTTTCAAATATGGGTTGTTTTGCACAAATGGCATCATTAGGGAGATAGATAGGAGAGGGTCAAAAATGTTGGGGAAATGGGAAGGGAAGGGGGGTTTGGGGACGATTGGGAGAAGGATGGGGAGAAAGATAATCTCTCAATATGGTAAGGGATCGATCTTTAACATGACGAAATAACTTTCAAATAAGCGCTTGATTTTGAATGGGCATTATTAGCATGATAGAATAGGAGAGGGTCATTGGGGTGAGGCCCTCTAAATGCAGACGGATGGCCTATGTTTGCAATTAAGACTGACATCTATGTTAAAGTATGTTTTGATTAAATAATATTTGTACTTTCGATCTCTAACAAGACAAATAACTTTCAAATACCCGCTTGATTTGCGGACGGAAGACATCTTTGCATTATTAATAAGATATGGAATAGCGAGGGTGGTCATGGATGAGGCCTTCTAAATGCAGAAGTTGATGGCCTATGTTTGCAATGGGGATTGGCATCTATGTAGGGAAGAATGCTAAAGATAGTGTCTCAATATGGTGCATGAAATCGATCTTCAACCAGTGGCGGCTCCACCGATGGGGAGAGACATGGGGCCGTGCCCCTATTGAGTGCCTGGCCCCCAGTGGCCCCCAGTTGGGACCGTAAAATTCAATGCAGGCATTAAACAATTTTAAAATTTTTGGGGACCCCGATTAAAAAAAGGGCAGGAGGGGAGGCCCCTCCAGAGGGGAGAAAGAAAAAGAGGGAGAAAAGAAGGGAAGAAAAGACGAAATAACTTTGCAAATATCGAGATTTTTACAAATGCTATGCCAATGATTTAGAACATTGCAGATCTAAATTGAGAATGATATTATTGATTATTCTTGCAACTGGGTTAAAGCAGTAAAGATGGAACAAGAGGAAAATGTGGATTTTGTCTGAGAATTTCTTCAAATCGATTCGATTTTTGAAGATATCAAGGCCCAATAAACCCCTATTCAACAGGCCTTCAAATTGCCTTCTCTCAAATTCTTTGCATTAGCGAATTAATTATACAACTTGTTTTTGCTGTCTATGAAACCTCATGTATAATGAAAACCTAAAAGATATCTTAATACGCATTTTGCTCTTCCTCGATCGCCTTACTAGGCATTCCGCCAGATATTCGCCAGGACTTTCATTTAGTTGATGTCCCTCGTTCTCTTTCAGTCATTGGTGTTAGTGTGGCCCCTCCACGAAATGGCTGGGGTGCTCTTTTCGAACACTGTAGATTGAAATCGAGAATGATATTATTGACTATTTTTGCTAAGTTTAAAGCAATGAAGATGGAGCAAGAGATAAATGTGAAATTTGCTGGACTATTTCTTCAAATCGATCAGATTTTTGATTATCTAGGTCCTATACACCATCTATTCAACAGGCCTTCAATTGCCTTCTCAAACACACAGCAAAATAATTATAAAACTCAATTTTTTGCATATCTATAAGACCTGTTGTAGGCCTCATAGATGAACCCAAAATCTTAATACGATGGCCTATGTTTCCATCGCCTAATATCTATTCCATGACTAGAGAACTAACTAACTAACTAGCGAATCGAACTTTAACAGGACGAAATATCCGCCAAATATTCGCCAGATTTTTCATTTAGTTGATTATAGCCTCGTTCTCGTACAGGTCAATGGCGTTAGTAAATGTAGTATGAAATGGCTGGGAGGTTTCTATTTCGATTTTATCTATGAAGAATGAATGCTAAAGATAGTGTCTCAATATGGTGCATGAAATCGATCTTCAACCAGTGGTGGCTCAACCAGGGAGGACAGGAAGGCCCGTGCCCCCTATTGAGTGACTGGCCCCCACCGGCCCCCCAATTTTGGGACCGTATACTTAATGCTACATACATTAAACAACAAATGGTTGGTCCCCTATGATTAGAGAAGTTGACACCCCAACGCCTCACCCCCCACTTCCCAAATCCTAGAGCCGCCACTGTCTCCAACAAGACGAAATAACTTTCAAATATGCGGTTGATTTTGCACAAATGCTTTGCATTATTAGCATGATAGAATAGCGAGGGCGGTCATAGATAAGGCCTTCTAAATGCAGAAGTTGATGGCCTATGTTTGCAATAGCGACTGACATCTATGTGGTGCAGTATGCTAAAGATAGTGGCCCAATATGGTACTTGAAATCGATCTTTAACAGGACGAAATAACTTTCAAATATACGTTTGATTTTGCACAAATTCTTTGCATTATTAGCAATATGGAATAGCGAGGGTGGTCATGGATGAGGCCTTCTAAATGCAGAAGTTGATGGTCTATGTTTGCAGTGGCGAAAGTCATCTATGTAGGGAAGAATGCTAAAGATAGTGTCTCAATATGGTGCATGAAATCAATCTTCAACCAATGGCGGCTCTACCGATGGGAGAGACATGGGGCTCGTTGCTCCCTTAGAGTGCCTGGCCTTCCAGTGGCCCCCCATTGGGACCGTATTGCAACAAATTGGCCTTCCAGTGGCCCCCAGTTGGGACCGTATACTTAATGCATTAAACAACAAATGGTTGGCCCTCTACGATTAGAAGTTGACACCTCAACGGCCCCTCCACTTACCAAATCCTATAGCCGCCACTGTCTTCAACAAGACGAAATAACTTTCAAATATGCGGTTGATTTTGCACAAATGCTTTGCATCATTAGCATGATAGAATAGCGAGGGTGGTCATGGATGTGGCCTTCAAAATGCAGAAGTTGCTGGCCTATGTTTGCAATAGCGACTGTTATCTATGTTGTGACGAATGCTAAAGATATTGGCTCAATATGGTACTTGAAATCGATCTCTAACAAGACGAAATAACTTTCAAATAAGCGCTTGATTTTGCACAAATTCTTTGCATTATTAGCAATATGGAATAGCGAGGGTGGTCATGGATGAGGCCTTCTAAATGCAGAAGTTGATGGTCTATGTTTGCAGTGGCGAAAGTCATCTATGTAGGGAAGAATGCTAAAGACAGTGTCTCAATATGGTGCATGAAATCAATCTTCAACCAATGGCGGCTCCACCGATGGGAGAGACATGGGGGCTCGTGCCCCCCTAGAGTGCTTGGCCTTCCAGTGGCGCCCCAGTTGGGACCGTATACTTAATGCATTAAACAACAAATGGTTGGCCCTCTACGATTAGAAGTTGACACCTCAACGGCCCCTCCACTTGCCAAATCCTAGAGCCGCCACTGTCTTCAACAAGACGAAATAACTTTCAAATAAGCGCTTGATTTTACACAAATTCTTTGCATTATTAGCAATATGGAAGAGCGCGGGTGGTCATTGATGAGGCCTTCTAAATGCAGAAGTTGATGGCCTATGTTTGCAATGGTGATTGGCATCTATGTAGGGAAGAATGCTAAAGATAGTGTCTCAATATGGTGCATGAAATCGATCTTCAACCAGTGGCGGCTCAACCAGGGAGGACAGGAAGGCCCCCTTCCCCCTTATTGCTAGAGTGATTATTACCCCCCCAAATTTTGGGACCGTAAACTTAATGCTACATACAATAAACAACAAATGGTGGGTCCCCTATGATTAGAGAAGTTGACACCCCAACGCCCCCCCCTCTAAAGATAAATCAAATATGGAGCCGCCACTGTCTCCAACAAGACGAAATAACTTTCAAATATGCGGTTGATTTTGCACAAATGCTTTGCATTATTAGCATGATAGAATAGCGAGGGCGGTCATAGATAAGGCCTTCTAAATGCAGAAGTTGATGGCCTATGTTTGCAATAGCGACTGACATCTATGTGGTGCAGTATGCTAAAGATAGTGGCCCAATATGGTACTTGAAATCGATCTTTAACAGGACGAAATAACTTTCAAATATACGTTTGATTTTGCACAAATTCTTTGCATTATTAGCAATATGGAATAGCGAGGGTGGTCATGGATGAGGCCTTCTAAATGCAGAAGTTGATGGTCTATGTTTGCAGTGGCGAAAGTCATCTATGTAGGGAAGAATGCTAAAGATAGTGTCTCAATATGGTGCATGAAATCAATCTTCAACCAATGGCGGCTCTACCGATGGGAGAGACATGGGGGCTCGTGCCCCCCCTAGAGTGCTTGGCCTTCCAGTGGCGCCCCAGTTGGGACCGTATACTTAATGCATTAAACAACAAATGGTTGGCCCTCTACGATTAGAAGTTGACACCTCAACGGCCCCTCCACTTGCCAAATCCTAGAGCCGCCACTGTCTTCAACAAGACGAAATAACTTTCAAATATGCGGTTGATTTTGCACAAATGCTTTGCATCATTAGCATGATAGAATAGCGAGGGTGGTCATGGATGTGGCCTTCTAAATGCAGAAGTTGCTGGCCTATGTTTGCAATAGCGACTGACATCTATGTGGTGAAGTATGCTAAAGATAGTGGCGCAATATGGTACTTGAAATCGATCTCTAACAGGACGAAATAACTTTCAAATGTGCGCTTGATTTTGCACAAATTCTTTGCATTATTAGCATTATGGAATAGCGAGGGTGGTCATGGATGAGGCCTTCTAAATGCAGAAGTTGATGGTCTATGTTTGCAGTGGCGAAAGTCATCTATGTTACGAAGAATGCTAAAGATAGTGTCTCAATATGGTGCATGAAATCAATCTTCAACCAGTGGCGGCTCCACCGATGGGGAGAGACATGGGGGCTCGTGCCCCCCTAGAGTGCCTGGCCTTCCAGTGGCCCCCAGTTGGGACCGTATACTTAATGCATTAAACAACAAATGGTTGGCCCTCTACGATTAGAAGTTGACACCTCAACGGCCCCTCCACTTGCCAAATCCTAGAGCCGCCACTGTCTTCAACAAGACGAAATAACTTTCAAATATGCGGTTGATTTTGCACAAATGCTTTGCATCATTAGCATGATAGAATAGCGAGGGTGGTCATGGATGTGGCCTTCTAAATGCAGAAGTTGCTGGCCTATGTTTGCAATAGCGACTGTTATCTATGTAGTGACGAATGCTAAAGATAATCTCTCAATATGGTACTTGAAATCGATCTTTAACATGACGAAATAACTTTCAAATAGGCGCTTGATTTTGCACAAATGCTTTGCATTATTAGCAATATGGAATAGCGAGGGCGGTCATAGATAAGGCCCTCTAAATGCAGAAGTTGATGGCCTATGTTTGCATTAGCGACTGATATCTATGTAGTGAAGTATGCTAAAGTTAGTGGCTCGACATGGTACTTGAAATCGATCTCTAACAAGACGAAATAACTTTCAAATTTGCGCTTGATTTTGCACAAATTCTTTGCATTATTAGCAATATGGAATAGCGAGGGTGGTCATGGATGAGGCCTTCTAAATGCAGAAGTTGATGGTAAAGTTTGCAGTGGCAAAAGTCATGTATGTAGCGAAGAATGCTAAAGATAGTGTCTCAATATGGTGCATGAAATCAATCTTCAACCAGTGGCGGCTCCACCGATGGGGAGAGACATGGGGGCTCGTGCCCCCCTAGAGTGCCTGGCCTTCCAGTGGCCCCCCAGTTGGGACCGTATACTTAATGCATTAAACAACAAATGGTTGGCCCTCTACGATTAGAAGTTGACACCTCAACGGCCCCTCCACTTGCCAAATCCTAGAGCCGCCACTGTCTTCAACAAGACGAAATAACTTTCAAATATGCGGTTGATTTTGCACAAATGCTTTGCATCATTAGCATGATAGAATAGCGAGGGTGGTCATGGATGTGGCCTTCTAAATGCAGAAGTTGATGGCCTATGTTTGCAATAGCGACTGACATCTATGTGGTGAAGTATGCTAAAGATAATCTCTCAATATGGTACTTGAAATCGATCTTTAACATGACGAAATAACTTTCAAATAAGCGCTTGATTTTGCACAAATTCTTTGCTTTATTAGCAATATGGAATAGCGAGGGTGGTCATGGATGAGGCCTTCTAAATGCAGAAGTTGATGGTCTATGTTTGCAGTGGCGAAAGCCATCTATGTAGCGAAGAATGCTAAAGATAGTGTCTCAATATGGTGCATGAAATCAATCTTCAACCAGTGGCGGCTCCACCGATGGGGAGAGACATGGGGGCTCGTGCCCCCCATTAGAGTGCCTGGCCTTCCAGTGGTCCCCCAGTTGGGACCAAATACTTAATGCATTAAACAACAAATGGTTGGCCCTCTACGATTAGAAGTTGACACCTCAACGGCCCCTCCACTTGCCAAATCCTAGAGCCGCCACTGTCTTCAACAAGACGAAATAACTTTCAATTATGCGGTTGATTTTGCACAAATGCTTTGCATCATTAGCATGATAGAATAGCGAGGGTGGTCATGGATGTGGCCTTCTAAATGCAGAAGTTGCTGGCCTATGTTTGCAATAGTGACTGTTGTCTATGTAGTGACGAATGCTAAAGATAATCTCTCAATATGGTACTTGAAATCGATCTTTAACATGACGAAATAACTTTCAAATAGGCGCTTGATTTTGCACAAATGCTTTGCATTATTAGCAATATGGAATAGCGAGGGCGGTCATAGATAAGGCCCTCTAAATGCAGAAGTTGATGGCCTATGTTTGCATTAGCGACTGATATCTATGTAGTGAAGTATGCTAAAGTTAGTGGCTCGACATGGTACTTGAAATCGATCTCTAACAAGACGAAATAACTTTCAAATTTGCGCTTGATTTTGCACAAATTCTTTGCATTATTAGCAATATGGAATAGCGCGGGTGGTCATGGATGAGGCCTTCTAAATGCAGAAGTTGATGGCCTATGTTTGCAATGGTGATTGGCATCTATGTAGGGAAGAATGCTAAAGATAGTGTCTCAATATGGTGCATGAAATCAATCTTCAACCAATGGCGGCTCCACCGATGGGGAGAGACATGGGGGCTCGTGCCCCCCTAGAGTGCCTGGCCTTCCAGTGGCCCCCCAGTTGGGACCGTATACTTAATGCATTAAACAACAAATGGTTGGCCCTCTACGATTAGAAGTTGACACCTCAACGGCCCCTCCACTTGCCAAATCCTAGAGCCGCCACTGTCTTCAACAAGACGAAATAACTTTCAAATATGCGGTTGATTTTGCACAAATGCTTTGCATCATTAGCATGATAGAATAGCGAGGGTGGTCATGGATGTGGCCTTCTAAATGCAGAAGTTGCTGGCCTATGTTTGCAATAGCGACTGTTATCTATGTAGTGACGAATGCTAAAGATAATCTCTCAATATGGTACTTGAAATCGATCTTTAACATGACGAAATAACTTTCAAATAAGCGCTTGATTTTGCACAAATGCTTTGCATTATTAGCATGATAGAATAGCGAGGGCGGTCATAGATAAGGCCCTCTAAATGCAGAAGTTGATGGCCTATGTTTGCAATAGCGACTGACATCTATGTGGTGAAGTATGCTAAAGATAGTGGCCCAATATGGTACTTGAAATCGATCTCTAACAGGACGAAATAACTTTCAAATGTGCGCTTGATTTTGCACAAATTCTTTGCATTATTAGCATTATGGAATAGCGAGGGTGGTCATGGATGAGGCCTTCTAAATGCAGAAGTTGATGGTAAAGTTTGCAGTGGCAAAAGTCATGTATGTAGCGAAGAATGCTAAAGATAGTGTCTCAATATGGTGCATGAAATCAATCTTCAACCAGTGGCGGCTCCACCGATGGGGAGAGACATGGGGGCTCCTGCCCCCCTAAAGTGCCTGGCCTTCCAGTGGCCCCCAGTTGGGACCGTATACTTAATGCATTAAACAACAAATGGTTGGCCCTCTACGATTAGAAGTTGACACCTCAACGGCCCCTCCACTTGCCAAATCCTAGAGCCGCCACTGTCTTCAACAAGACGAAATAACTTTCAAATATGCGGTTGATTTTGCACAAATGCTTTGCATCATTAGCATGATAGAATAGCGAGGGTGGTCATGGATGAGGCCTTCTAAATGCAGAAGTTGATGGCCTATGTTTGTTTGCAGTGGCAAAAGTCATCTATGTAGTGAAGAATGCTAAAGATAGTGTCTCAATATGGTGCATGAAATCAATCTTCAACCAGTGACGAATGCCGATGGGAGAAATGGGGGCTCTGCCCCCCAAAGTGCCTGGCCTTCCATGGTACAGTTGACCGTATCGAATGCATTAAACAACAAATGGTTGGCCCTCTAAATTAGAACACCTCAACGGCCCCCACACTTGCCAAATCCTAGAGCCGCCACTGTCTCCAACAAGACGAAATAACTTTCAAATATGCGCTTGATTTTGCACAAATGCTTTGCATTATTAGCATGATAGAATAGCGAGGGTGGTCATGGATGAGGCCTTCTAAATGCAGAAGTTGATGGCCTATGTTTGCAATAGCGACTGACATCTATGTAGTGAAGAATGCTAAAGATAATGGCTCAATATGGTGCATGAAATCGATCTTTAACAGGACGAAATAACTTTCAATTGTACGCTTGATTTTGCACAAATTCTTTGCATTATTAGCATGATAGAATAGCGAGGGTGGTCATGGATAAGGCCTTCTAAATGCAGAAGTTGATGGCCTATGTTTGCAATGGCGACTGACATCTATGAAGTTGCTAAAAGATATGCTAAATGATAAATGTCTCAACATGACATGAAATCGATCTTCAAATCGGCTCAATTTTGGGAGGAAATGGCATTATTAGCATTATGCCTGGCCTTCCAGTGGTCCCCCCAAATGATGGGACCGTAAATGCTTAATGCTTGATGGTATAAACAACAAATGGTTGGCCTCTAGATTAGAAGTTGACACCTCAACGGCCCCCCACTTCCAAATCCTAGAGCCGCCATCTGTCTTCAACAAGACGAAATAACTTTCAAATATGCGGTTGATTTTGCACAAATGCTTTGCATTATTAGCATGATAGAATAGCGAGGGTGGTCATGGATGAGGCCTTAAATGCAGAAGTTGATGGCCTATGTTTGCAATAGCGACTGACATCTATGTGGTGAAGAATGCTAAAGATAGTGTCTCAATATGGTACTTGAAATCGATCTTTAACAAGACGAAATAACTTTCAAATAAGCGCTTGATTTTGCACAAATGCTTTGCATTATTAGCATGATAGAATAGCGAGGGCGGTCATAGATAAGGCCTTCTAAATGCAGAAGTTGCTGGCCTATGTTTGCAATAGTGACTGTTATCTATGTAGTGACGAATGCTAAAGATAATCTCTCAATATGGTACTTGAAATCGATCTTTAACATGACGAAATAACTTTCAAATAGGCGCTTGATTTTGCACAAATGCTTTGCATTATTAGCATGATAGAATAGCGAGGGCGGTCATAGATAAGGCCTTCTAAATGCAGAAGTTGATGGCCTATGTTTGCAATAGCGACTGACATCTATGTGGTGAAGTATGCTAAAGATAGTGGCCCAATATGGTACTTGAAATCGATCTTTAACAGGACGAAATAACTTTCAAATATACGCTTGATTTTGCACAAATTCTTTGCATTATTAGCAATATGGAATAGCGAGGATGGTCATGGATGAGGCCTTCTAAATGCAGAAGTTGATGGTCTATGTTTGCAGTGGCGAAAGTCATCTATGTAGCGAAGAATGCTAAAGATAGTGTCTCAATATGGTGCATGAAATCAATCTTCAACCAGTGGCGGCTCCACCGATGGGGAGAGACATGGGGGCTCGTGCCCCCTAGAGTGCCTGGCCTTCCAGTGGCCCCCAGTTGGGACCGTATACTTAATGCATTAAACAACAAATGGTTGGCCCTCTACGATTAGAAGTTGACACCTCAACGGCCCCTCCACTTGCCAAATCCTAGAGCCGCCACTGTCTTCAACAAGACGAAATAACTTTCAAATATGCGGTTGATTTTGCACAAATGCTTTGCATCATTAGCATGATAGAATAGCGAGGGTGGTCATGGATGTGGCCTTCTAAATGCAGAAGTTGATGGCCTATGTTTGCAATTAGCGACTGTTATCTATGTAGTGACGAATGCTAAAGATAATCTCTCAATATGGTACTTGAAATCGATCTTTAACATGACGAAATAACTTTCAAATAAGCGCTTGATTTTGCACAAATGCTTTGCATTATTAGCATGATAGAATAGCGAGGGCGGTCATAGATAAGGCCCTCTAAATGCAGAAGTTGATGGCCTATGTTTGCAATAGCGACTGACATCTATGTGGTGAAGTATGCTAAAGATAGTGGCGCAATATGGTACTTGAAATCGATCTCTAACAGGACGAAATAACTTTCAAATGTGCGCTTGATTTTGCACAAATTCTTTGCATTATTAGCATTATGGAATAGCGAGGGTGGTCATGGATGAGGCCTTCTAAATGCAGAAGTTGATGGTAAAGTTTGCAGTGGCAAAAGTCATCTATGTAGGGAAGAATGCTAAAGATAGTGTCTCAATATGGTGCATGAAATCAATCTTCAACCAGTGGCGGCTCCACCGATGGGGAGAGACATGGGGGCTCCTGCCCCCCTAGAGTGCCTGGCCTTCCAGTGGCCCCCAGTTGGGACCGTATACTTAATGCATTAAACAACAAATGGTTGGCCCTCTACGATTAGAAGTTGACACCTCAACGGCCCCTCCACTTGCCAAATCCTAGAGCCGCCACTGTCTTCAACAAGACGAAATAACTTTCAAATATGCGGTTGATTTTGCACAAATGCTTTGCATCATTAGCATGATAGAATAGCGAGGGCGGTCATAGATAAGGCCTTCTAAATGCAGAAGTTGATGGCCTATGTTTGCAATAGCGACTGACATCTATGTGGTGAAGTATGCTAAAGATAGTGGCCCAATATGGTACTTGAAATCGATCTTTAACAGGACGAAATAACTTTCAAATATACGCTTGATTTTGCACAAATTCTTTGCATTATTAGCAATATGGAATAGCGAGGGTGGTCATGGATGAGGCCTTCTAAATGCAGAAGTTGATGGTCTATGTTTGCAGTGGCAAAAGTCATCTATGTAGCGAAGAATGCTAAAGATAGTGTCTCAATATGGTGCATGAAATCAATCTTCAACCAGTGGCGGCTCCACCGATGGGGAGAGACATGGGGGCTCGTGCCCCCCTAGAGTGCCTGGCCTTCCAGTGGCCCCCAGTTGGGACCGTATACTTAATGCATTAAACAACAAATGGTTGGCCCTCTACGATTAGAAGTTGACACCTCAACGGCCCCCTCCACTTGCCAAATCCTAGAGCCGCCACTGTCTTCAACAAGACGAAATAACTTTCAAATATGCGGTTGATTTTGCACAAATGCTTTGCATCATTAGCATGATAGAATAGCGAGGGTGGTCATGGATGTGGCCTTCTAAATGCAGAAGTTGCTGGCCTATGTTTGCAATAGCGACTGTTATCTATGTAGTGACGAATGCTAAAGATAATCTCTCAATATGGTACTTGAAATCGATCTTTAACATGACGAAATAACTTTCAAATAAGCGCTTGATTTTGCACAAATGCTTTGCATTATTAGCATGATAGAATAGCGAGGGCGGTCATAGATAAGGCCCTCTAAATGCAGAAGTTGATGGCCTATGTTTGCAATAGCGACTGACATCTATGTGGTGAAGTATGCTAAAGATAGTGGCCCAATATGGTACTTGAAATCGATCTCTAACAGGACGAAATAACTTTCAAATGTGCGCTTGATTTTGCACAAATTCTTTGCATTATTAGCATTATGGAATAGCGAGGGTGGTCATGGATGAGGCCTTCTAAATGCAGAAGTTGATGGCCTATGTTTGCAGTGGCGAAAGTCATCTATGTAGCGAAGAATGCTAAAGATAGTGTCTCAATATGGTGCATGAAATCAATCTTCAACCAGTGGCGGCTCCACCGATGGGGAGAGACATGGGGGCTCCTGCCCCCCTAGAGTGCCTGGCCTTCCAGTGGCCCCCAGTTGGGACCGTATACTTAATGCATTAAACAACAAATGGTTGGCCCTCTACGATTAGAAGTTGACACCTCAACGGCCCCTCCACTTGCCAAATCCTAGAGCCGCCACTGTCTTCAACAAGACGAAATAACTTTCAAATATGCGGTTGATTTTGCACAAATGCTTTGCATCATTAGCATGATAGAATAGCGAGGGTGGTCATGGATGTGGCCTTCTAAATGCAGAAGTTGCTGGCCTATGTTTGCAATAGCGACTGTTATCTATGTAGTGACGAATGCTAAAGATAATCTCTCAATATGGTACTTGAAATCGATCTTTAACATGACGAAATAACTTTCAAATAAGCGCTTGATTTTGCACAAATGCTTTGCATTATTAGCATGATAGAATAGCGAGGGCGGTCATAGATAAGGCCCTCTAAATGCAGAAGTTGATGGCCTATGTTTGCAATAGCGACTGACATCTATGTGGTGAAGTATGCTAAAGATAGTGGCCCAATATGGTACTTGAAATCGATCTCTAACAGGACGAAATAACTTTCAAATGTGCGCTTGATTTTGCACAAATTCTTTGCATTATTAGCATTATGGAATAGCGAGGGTGGTCATGGATGAGGCCTTCTAAATGCAGAAGTTGATGGTAAATGTTTGCAGTGGCAAAAGTCATCTATGTAGCGAAGAATGCTAAAGATAGTGTCTCAATATGGTGCATGAAATCAATCTTCAACCAGTGGCGGCTCCACCGATGGGGAGAGACATAGGGGCTGGTGCCCCCATTAGAGTGCCTGGCCTTCCAGTGGTCCCCCAGTTGGGACCGTATACTTAATGCATTAAACAACAAATGGTTGGCCCTCTACGATTAGAAGTTGACACCTCAACGGCCCCTCCACTTGCCAAATCCTAGAGCCGCCACTGTCTTCAACAAGACGAAATAACTTTCAAATATGCGGTTGATTTTGCACAAATGCTTTGCATCATTAGCATGATAGAATAGCGAGGGTGGTCATGGATGTGGCCTTCTAAATGCAGAAGTTGCAGGCCTATGTTTGCTAGCGACTGTCATCTATGCAGTGACGAATGCTAAAGATAATCGCTCAATATGGTACTTGAAATCGATCTTTAACAGGACGAAATAACTTTCAAATATGCGCTTGATTTTGCACAAATGCTTTGCATTATTAGCATGATAGAATAGCGAGGGTGGTCATGGATGAGGCCTTCTAAATGCAGAAGTTGATGGCCTATGTTTGCAATGGCGACTGACATCTATGTAGTGAAGAATGCTAAAGATAGTGTCTCAATATGGTGCATGAAATCGATCTTCAACCAGTGGACGGCTCAACCAAATAGGGAGAGATTTTGCAAATTCCCCTATTGAGCATTATGGAATAGCCAGGATGCCCCCCAATGTTGGGACCTAAACTAAATGCATTAAAACAACAAATGGTTGGTCCCTACGAGATCTATGAAGTTGACACCTCAACGGCCCCACCCCACTTGCCAAATCCTAGAGCCGCCACTGTCTTCAACAAGACGAAATAACTTTCAAATATGCGGTTGATTTTGCACAAATGCTTTGCATTATTAGCATGATAGAATAGCGAGGGCAGTCATGGATAAGGCCTTCTAAATGCAGAAAATGATGGCCTATGTTTGCAATAGCGACTGACATCTATGTAGTGAAGAATGCTAAAGATAATGGCTCAATATGGTACTGAAATCGATCTTTAACAGGACGAAATAACTTTCAAATTTTGATTTTGCTCAAACTGCGTTGATTTTGCACAAATGCTTTGCATTTAGCAATAAATGGTCATGGATAAGGCCTTAAAATGAGAAGTTGATGGCCTATGTTTGCAATGGTTGAGCGACTGATATCTATGAAATGCTAAAGATAATCTCAATATGATCTTGAAATCGATCTTTAACATGACGAAATAACTTTCAAATAGGCGCTTGATTTTGCACAAATGCTTTGCATTATTAGCATGATAGAATAGCGAGGGCGGTCATAGATAAGGCCTTCTAAATGCAGAAGTTGATGGCCTATGTTTGCAATAGCGACTGACATCTATGTGGTGAAGTATGCTAAAGATAGTGGCCCAATATGGTACTTGAAATCGATCTTTAACAGGACGAAATAACTTTCAAATATACGCTTGATTTTGCACAAATTCTTTGCATTATTAGCAATATGGAATAGCGAGGGTGGTCATGGATGAGGCCTTCTAAATGCAGAAGTTGATGGTCTATGTTTGCAGTGGCAAAAGTCATCTATGTAGCGAAGAATGCTAAAGATAGTGTCTCAATATGGTGCATGAAATCAATCTTCAACCAGTGGCGGCTCCACCGATGGGGAGAGACATGGGGGCTCCTGCCCCCCTAAAGTGCCTGGCCTTCCAGTGGCCTCCAGTTGGGACCGTATACTTAATGCATTAAACAACAAATGGTTGGCCCTCTACGATTAGAAGTTGACACCTCAACGGCCCCTCCACTTGCCAAATCCTAGAGCCGCCACTGTCTTCAACAAGACGAAATAACTTTCAAATATGCGGTTGATTTTGCACAAATGCTTTGCATCATTAGCATGATAGAATAGCGAGGGTGGTCATGGATGTGGCCTTCTAAATGCAGAAGTTGATGGCCTATGTTTGCAATAGCGACTGTTATCTATGTAGTGACGAATGCTAAAGATAATCTCTCAATATGGTACTTGAAATCGATCTTTAACATGACGAAATAACTTTCAAATAAGCGCTTGATTTTGCACAAATGCTTTGCATTATTAGCATGATAGAATAGCGAGGGCGGTCATAGATAAGGCCCTCTAAATGCAGAAGTTGATGGCCTATGTTTGCAATAGCGACTGACATCTATGTGTGAAGTATGCTAAAGATAGTGGCTCAATATGGTACTTGAAATCGATCTCTAACAGGACGAAATAACTTTCAAATTTGCGCTTGATTTTGCACAAATTCTTTGCATTATTAGCATTATGGAATAGCGAGGGTGGTCATGGATGAGGCCTTCTAAATGCAGAAGTTGATGGTAAATGTTTGCAATGGCAAAAGTCATCTATGTAGGAAGAATGCTAAAGATAGTGTCTCAATATGGTGCATGAAATCAATCTTCAACCAGTGGCGGCTCCACCGATGGGGAGAGACATGGGGGCTCCTGCCCCCCTAGAGTGCCTGGCCTTCCAGTGGCCCCCAGTTGGGACCGTATACTTAATGCATTAAACAACAAATGGTTGGCCCTCTACGATTAGAAGTTGACACCTCAACGGCCCCTCCACTTGCCAAATCCTAGAGCCGCCACTGTCTTCAACAAGACGAAATAACTTTCAAATATGCGGTTGATTTTGCACAAATGCTTTGCATCATTAGCATGATAGAATAGCGAGGGCGGTCATAGATAAGGCCTTCTAAATGCAGAAGTTGATGGCCTATGTTTGCAATAGCGACTGACATCTATGTAGGTGAAGTATGCTAAAGATAGTGGCCCAATATGGTACTTGAAATCGATCTTTAACAGGACGAAATAACTTTCAAATAGCGCTTGATTTTGCAAAATTCTTTGCATTATTAGCAATTATAGAGCATGATGAGATTTAAATGCAGGTTGATGGTCATGTTTGCAAAAGATAGTTGAATGAAATCAGCGACTGACATCTATGTAGTGACGAATGCTAAAGATAATCTCTCAATATGGTACTTGAAATCGATCTTTAACATGACGAAATAACTTTCAAATAAGCGCTTGATTTTGCACAAATGCTTTGCATTATTAGCATGATAGAATAGCGAGGGCGGTCATAGATAAGGCCCTCTAAATGCAGAAGTTGATGGCCTATGTTTGCAATAGCGACTGACATCTATGTGGTGAAGTATGCTAAAGATAGTGGCCCAATATGGTACTTGAAATCGATCTCTAACAGGACGAAATAACTTTCAAATGTGCGCTTGATTTTGCACAAATTCTTTGCATTATTAGCATTATGGAATAGCGAGGGTGGTCAGGGGTGGTCATGGATGAGGCCTTCTAAATGCAGAAGTTGATGGTAAAGTTTGCAGTGGCAAAAGTCATGTATGTAGCGAAGAATGCTAAAGATAGTGTCTCAATATGGTGCATGAAATCAATCTTCAACCAGTGGCGGCTCCACCGATGGGGAGAGACATAGGGGCTGGTGCCCCCCATCAGAGTGCCTGGCCTTCCAGTGGCCCCCCAGTTGGGACCGTATACTTAATGCATTAAACAACAAATGGTTGGCCCTCTACGATTAGAAGTTGACACCTCAACGGCCCCTCCACTTGCCAAATCCTAGAGCCGCCACTGTCTTCAACAAGACGAAATAACTTTCAAATATGCGGTTGATTTTGCACAAATGCTTTGCATCATTAGCATGATAGAATAGCGAGGGTGGTCATGGATGTGGCCTTCTAAATGCAGAAGTTGCTGGCCTATGTTTGCAATAGCGACTGTTATCTATGTAGTGACGAATGCTAAAGATAATCTCTCAATATGGTACTTGAAATCGATCTTTAACATGACGAAATAACTTTCAAATAAGCGCTTGATTTTGCACAAATGCTTTGCATTATTAGCATGATAGAATAGCGAGGGCGGTCATAGATAAGGCCCTCTAAATGCAGAAGTTGATGGCCTATGTTTGCAATAGCGACTGACATCTATGTGGTGAAGTATGCTAAAGATAGTGGCCCAATATGGTACTTGAAATCGATCTCTAACAGGACGAAATAACTTTCAAATATACGCTTGATTTTGCACAAATTCTTTGCATTATTAGCATTATGGAATAGCGAGGGTGGTCATGGATGAGGCCTTCTAAATGCAGAAGTTGATGGTAAAGTTTGCAGTGGCAAAAGTCATCTATGTAGCGAAGAATGCTAAAGATAGTGTCTCAATATGGTGCATGAAATCAATCTTCAACCAGTGGCGGCTCCACCGATGGGGAGAGACATGGGGGCTCCTGCCCCCCTAGAGTGCCTGGCCTTCCAGTGGCCCCCCAGTTGGGACCGTATACTTAATGCATTAAACAACAAATGGTTGGCCCTCTACGATTAGAAGTTGACACCTCAACGGCCCCTCCACTTGCCAAATCCTAGAGCCGCCACTGTCTTCAACAAGACGAAATAACTTTCAAATATGCGGTTGATTTTGCACAAATGCTTTGCATCATTAGCATGATAGAATAGCGAGGGTGGTCATGGATGTGGCCTTCTAAATGCAGAAGTTGCTGGCCTATGTTTGCAATAGCGACTGTTATCTATGTAGTGACGAATGCTAAAGATAATCTCTCAATATGGTACTTGAAATCGATCTTTAACATGACGAAATAACTTTCAAATAAGCGCTTGATTTTGCACAAATGCTTTGCATTATTAGCATGATAGAATAGCGAGGGCGGTCATAGATAAGGCCTTCTAAATGCAGAAGTTGATGGCCTATGTTTGCAATAGCGACTGATATCTATGTAGTGAAGTATGCTAAAGATAGTGGCTCAATATGGTACTTGAAATCGATCTTTAACATGACGAAATAACTTTCAAATTTGCGCTTGATTTTGCACAAATTCTTTGCATTATTAGCAATATGGAATAGCGAGGGTGGTCATGGATGAGGCCTTCTAAATGCAGAAGTTGATGGCCTATGTTTGCAATGGTGATTGGCATCTATGTAGGGAAGAATGCTAAAGATAGTGTCTCAATATGGTGCATGAAATCAATCTTCAACCAATGGCGGCTCCACCGATGGGGAGAGACATGGGGGCTCGTGCCCCCCTAGAGTGCCTGGCCTTCCAGTGGCCCCCCAGTTGGGACCGTATACTTAATGCATTAAACAACAAATGGTTGGCCCTCTACGATTAGAAGTTGACACCTCAACGGCCCCTCCACTTGCCAAATCCTAGAGCCGCCACTGTCTCCAACAAGACGAAATAACTTTCAAATATGCGGTTGATTTTGCACAAATGCTTTGCATTATTAGCATGATAGAATAGCGAGGGCGGTCATAGATAAGGCCTTCTAAATGCAGAAGTTGATGGCCTATGTTTGCAATAGCGACTGACATCTATGTGGTGAAGTATGCTAAAGATAGTGGCCCAATATGGTACTTGAAATCGATCTTTAACAGGACGAAATAACTTTCAAATATACGCTTGATTTTGCACAAATTCTTTGCATTATTAGCAATATGGAATAGCGAGGGTGGTCATGGATGAGGCCTTCTAAATGCAGAAGTTGATGGTCTATGTTTGCAGTGGCGAAAGCCATCTATGTAGCGAAGAATGCTAAAGATAGTGTCTCAATATGGTGCATGAAATCAATCTTCAACCAGTGGCGGCTCCACCGATGGGGAGAGACATGGGGGCTCGTGCCCCCCCTTAGAGTGCCTGGCCTTCCAGTGGTCCCCCAGTTGGGACCAAATACTTAATGCATTAAACAACAAATGGTTGGCCCTCTACGATTAGAAGTTGACACCTCAACGGCCCCACCACTTGCCAAATCCTAGAGCCGCCACTGTCTTCAACAAGACGAAATAACTTTCAAATATGCGGTTGATTTTGCACAAATGCTTTGCATCATTAGCATGATAGAATAGCGAGGGTGGTCATGGATGTGGCCTTCTAAATGCAGAAGTTGCTGGCCTATGTTTGCAATAGCGACTGTTATCTATGTAGTGACGAATGCTAAAGATAATCTCTCAATATGGTACTTGAAATCGATCTTTAACATGACGAAATAACTTTCAAATAGGCGCTTGATTTTGCACAAATGCTTTGCATTATTAGCATGATAGAATAGCGAGGGCGGTCATAGATAAGGCCTTCTAAATGCAGAAGTTGATGGCCTATGTTTGCAATAGCGACTGACATCTATGTAGTGAAGAATGCTAAAGATAGTGTCTCAATATGGTACTTGAAATCGATCTCTAACAAGACGAAATAAATAACTTTCAAATTTGCGCTTGATTTTGCACAAATTCTTTGCATTATTAGCAATATGGAATAGCGAGGGTGGTCATGGATGAGAGGCCTTCTAAATGCAGAAGTTGATGGCCTATGTTTGCAATGGCAAAGTCATCTATGTAGGGAAGAATGCTAAAGATAGTGTCTCAATATGGTGCATGAAATCAATCTTCAACCAGTGGCGGCTCCACCGATGGGGAGAGACATAGGGGCTGGTGCCCCCCATTAGAGTGCCTGGCCTTCCAGTGGTCCCCCAGTTGGGACCGTATACTTAATGCATTAAACAACAAATGGTTGGCCCTCTACGATTAGAAGTTGACACCTCAACGGCCCCTCCACTTGCCAAATCCTAGAGCCGCCACTGTCTTCAACAAGACGAAATAACTTTCAAATATGCGGTTGATTTTGCACAAATGCTTTGCATCATTAGCATGATAGAATAGCGAGGGTGGTCATGGATGTGGCCTTCTAAATGCAGAAGTTGCTGGCCTATGTTTGCAATAGCGACTGTTATCTATGTAGTGACGAATGCTAAAGATAATCTCTCAATATGGTACTTGAAATCGATCTTTAACATGACGAAATAACTTTCAAATAAGCGCTTGATTTTGCACAAATGCTTTGCATTATTAGCATGATAGAATAGCGAGGGCGGTCATAGATAAGGCCCTCTAAATGCAGAAGTTGATGGCCTATGTTTGCAATAGCGACTGACATCTATGTGGTGAAGTATGCTAAAGATAGTGGCCCAATATGGTACTTGAAATCGATCTCTAACAGGACGAAATAACTTTCAAATATGCGCTTGATTTTGCACAAATTCTTTGCATTATTAGCATTATGGAATAGCGAGGGTGGTCATGGATGAGGCCTTCTAAATGCAGAAGTTGATGGTAAAGTTTGCAGTGGCAAAAGTCATCTATGTAGCGAAGAATGCTAAAGATAGTGTCTCAATATGGTGCATGAAATCAATCTTCAACCAGTGGCGGCTCCACCGATGGGGAGAGACATGGGGGCTCGTGCCCCCTAGAGTGCCTGGCCTTCCAGTGGCCCCCCAGTTGGGACCGTATACTTAATGCATTAAACAACAAATGGTTGGCCCTCTACGATTAGAAGTTGACACCTCAACGGCCCCTCCACTTGCCAAATCCTAGAGCCGCCACTGTCTTCAACAAGACGAAATAACTTTCAAATATGCGGTTGATTTTGCACAAATGCTTTGCATCATTAGCATGATAGAATAGCGAGGGTGGTCATGGATGTGGCCTTCTAAATGCAGAAGTTGCTGGCCTATGTTTGCAATAGCGACTGTTATCTATGTAGTGACGAATGCTAAAGATAATCTCTCAATATGGTACTTGAAATCGATCTTTAACATGACGAAATAACTTTCAAATAAGCGCTTGATTTTGCACAAATGCTTTGCATTATTAGCATGATAGAATAGCGCGGGTGGTCATGAATGAGGCCTTCTAAATGCAGAAGTTGATGGCCTATGTTTGCAATGGTGATTGGCATCTATGTAGGGAAGAATGCTAAAGATAGTGTCTCAATATGGTGCGTGAAATCGATCTTCAACCAGTGGCGGCTCAACCAGGAGGAAATAAGGCCCGTGCCCCTATTGAGTGACTGGCCCCCAAATTCCCCAAATTTTGGGACCGTAAACTTAATGCTATGGGAATAAACAACAAATGGTTGGTCCCCTTTGATTAGAGAAGTTGACACCCCAACGCCCCACCCCCCACTTGCCAAATCCTAGAGCCGCCACTGTCTCCAACAAGACGAAATAACTTTCAAATATGCGGTTGATTTTGCACAAATGCTTTGCATTATTAGCATGATAGAATAGCGAGGGCGGTCATAGATAAGGCCCTCTAAATGCAGAAGTTGATGGCCTATGTTTGCAATAGCGACTGACATCTATGTGGTGAAGTATGCTAAAGTTAGTGGCTCGATATGGTACTTGAAATCGATCTTTAACAGGACGAAATAACTTTCAAATGTGCGCTTGATTTTGCTCAAATTCTTTGCATTATTAGCAATATGGAATAGCGAGGGCGGTCATAGATAAGGCCTTCTAAATGCAGAAGTTGATGGCCTATGTTTGCATTAGCGACTGATATCTATGTAGTGAAGTATGCTAAAGTTAGTGGCTCGACATGGTACTTGAAATCGATCTCTAACAAGACGAAATAACTTTCAAATTTGCGCTTGATTTTGCACAAATGCTTTGCATTATTAGCATGATAGAATAGCGAGGGCGGTCATAGATAAGGCCCTCTAAATGCAGAAGTTGATGGCCTATGTTTGCAATAGCGACTGACATCTATGTGGTGAAGTATGCTAAAGATAGTGGCCCAATATGGTACTTGAAATCGATCTTTAACAGGACGAAATAACTTTCAAATGTGCGCTTGATTTTGCACAAATTCTTTGCATTATTAGCAATATGGAATAGCGAGGGTGGTCATGGATGAGGCCTTCTAAATGCAGAAGTTGATGGTCTATGTTTGCAGTGGCGAAAGTCATCTATGTAGCGAAGAATGCTAAAGATAGTGTCTCAATATGGTGCATGAAATCAATCTTCAACCAGTGGCGGCTCCACCGATGGGGAGAGACATGGGGGCTCGTGCCCCCCTTAGAGTGCCTGGCCTTCCAGTGGCCCCCAGTTGGGACCGTATACTTAATGCATTAAACAACAAATGGTTGGCCCTCTACGATTAGAAGTTGACACCTCAACGGCCCCTCCACTTGCCAAATCCTAGAGCCGCCACTGTCTTCAACAAGACGAAATAACTTTCAAATATGCGGTTGATTTTGCACAAATGCTTTGCATCATTAGCATGATAGAATAGCGAGGGTGGTCATAGATAAGGCCTTCTAAATGCAGAAGTTGATGGCCTATGTTTGCAATAGCGACTGTTATCTATGTAGTGACGAATGCTAAAGATAATCTCTCAATATGGTACTTGAAATCGATCTTTAACATGACGAAATAACTTTCAAATAAGCGCTTGATTTTGCACAAATGCTTTGCATTATTAGCATGATAGAATAGCGAGGGCGGTCATGGATGTGGCCTTCTAAATGCAGAAGTTGCTGGCCTATGTTTGCAATAGCGACTGCTGTCTATGTAGTGACGAATGCTAAAGATAATCTCTCAATATGGTACTTGAAATCGATCTCTAACAAGACGAAATAACTTTCAAATTTGCGCTTGATTTTGCACAAATTCTTTGCATTATTAGCAATATGGAATAGCGCGGGTGGTCATGGATGAGGCCTTCTAAATGCAGAAGTTGATGGCCTATGTTTGCAATGGTGATTGGCATCTATGTAGGGAAGAATGCTAAAGATAGTGTCTCAATATGGTGCATGAAATCGATCTTCAACCAGTGGCGGCTCAACCAGGGAGGACAGGAAGGCCCGTGCCCCCTATTGAGTGACTGGCCCCCACCGGCCCCCAAATTTTGGGACCGTAAACTTAATGCTACATACAATAAACAACAAATGGTTGGTCCCCTATGATTAGAGAAGTTGACACCCCAACGCCCCACCCCCCACTTGCCAAATCCTAGAGCCGCCACTGTCTCCAACAAGACGAAATAACTTTCAAATATGCGGTTGATTTTGCACAAATGTTTTGCATTATTAGCATGATAGAATAGCGAGGGTGGTCATGGATGAGGCCTTCTAAATGCAGAAGTTGATGGCCTATGTTTGCAATAGCGACTGACATCTATGTGGTGAAGTATGCTAAAGATAGTGTCCCAATATGGTACTTGAAATCGATCTTTAACAGGACGAAATAACTTTCAAATAAGCGCTTGATTTTGCACAAATTCTTTGCATTATTAGCAATATGGAATAGCGAGGGTGGTCATGGATGAGGCCTTCTAAATGCAGAAGTTGATGGTCTATGTTTGCAGTGGCGAAAGTCATCTATGTAGCGAAGAATGCTAAAGATAGTGTCTCAATATGGTGCATGAAATCAATCTTCAACCAGTGGCGGCTCCACCGATGGGGAGAGACATGGAGGCTCGTGCCCCACTAGAGTGCATGGCCTTCCAGTGGCCCCCCAGTTGGGACCGTATACGTAATGCATTAAACAACAAATGGTTGGCCCTCTACGATTAGAAGTTGACACCTCAACGGCCCCTCCACTTGCCAAATCCTAGAGCCGCCACTATCTTCAACAAGACGAAATAACTTTCAAATATGCGGTTGATTTTGCACAAATGCTTAGCATCATTAGCATGATAGAATAGCGAGGGTGGTCATGGATGTGGCCTTCTAAATGCAGAAGTTGCTGGCCTATGTTTGCAATAGAGACAGTTATCTATATAGTGACGAATGCTAAAGATAATCTCTCAATATGGTACTTGAAATCGATCTTTAACATGACGAAATAACTTTCTAATAAGCGCTTGATTTTGCACAAATTCTTTGCATTATTAGCAATATGGAATAGCGCGGGTGGTCATGGATGAGGCCTTCTAAATGCAGAAGTTGATGGCCTATGTTTGCAATGGTGATTGGCATCTATGGAGGGAAGAATGCTAAAGATAGCGTCTCAATATGGTGCATGAAATCGATCTTCAACCAGTGGCGGCTCAACCAGGGAGGACAGGAAGGCCCGTGCCCCCCTATTGAGTGACTGGCACCCACCGGCCCCCAAATTTTGGGACCGTATACTCAAGGCTACATACAATAAACAACAAATGGTTGGTCCCCTATGATTAGAGAAGTTGACACCCCAACGCCCCACCCCCCACTTGCCAAATCCTAGAGCCGCCACTGTCTCCAACAAGACGAAATAACTTTCAAATATGTGGTTGATTTTGCACAAATGTTTTGCATTATTAGCATGATAGAATAGCGAGGGTGGTCATGGATGAGGCCTTCTAAATGCCGAAGTTGATGGCCTATGTTTGCAATAGCGACTGATATCTATGTAGTGAAGAAGTCTAAAGATAGTGGCTCAATATGGTACTTGAAATCGGTCTCTAGAAGACGAAATAACTTTCAAATATGCGGTTGATTTTGCACGAATCCTTTGAATTATTAGCAATATGGAATAACGAGGGTGGTCATGGATGAGGCTTTCTAAATGCAGAAGTTAAAGGCCAATTTTGCAATAGCGACTGTTCTCTATGTAGTGACGAATGCTAAAGATAATCTCTCAATATGGTAATTGAAATCGATCTTTAACATGACGAAATAACTTTCAAATAAGCGCTTGATTTTGCACAAATTCTTTGCATTATTAGCAATATGGAATAGCGAGGGTGGTCATGGATGTGGCCTTCTAAATGCAGAAGTTGATGGCCTATGTTTGCAATAGCGACTGACATCTATGTGGTGAAGTTTGCTAAAATAGTGGCCCAATATGGTACTTGAAATCGATCTTTAACAGGACGAAATAACTTTCAAATATACGTTTAATTTTGCACAAATTCTTTGCATTATTAGCAATATGGAATAGCGAGGGTGGTCATGGATGAGGCCTTCTAAATGCAGAAGTTGATGGCCTATGTTTGCAATGGTGATTGGCATCTATGTAGGGAAGAATGCTAAAGATAGTGTCTCAATATGGTGCATGTAATCGATCTTCAACCAGTTGCGGCTCCGCCGGGTGTCAGGGGGGCCCGTGCCCCCTATTGAGTGCCTGGCCCCCAGTGGCCCCCCAGTTGCGCTAAAATTCACATGCAGGCATTTGTGATTTTTAAAATTTTTCCGGGGGACCCCCATTAAAAATTGGAGGAGGGGAGGGAGAGGGGGAGAGAGAAAAAAGGGGAGAAAAGAAGGGAAGAAAAGTGAGCGGGTTTTGCACTGGTCGAGATTTTTCCTAGCTACACCAATGATTTCGAACATTGCAGATCTAAATTGAGAATGATATTATTGATTATTCTTGCAAGGGTTAAAGCAGTAAAGATGGAACAAGAGGAAAATGTGGATTTTGTCTGAGAGTTTCTCCAAATCGATTCGATTTTTCGATATCAAGCCCAATAAACGCCCTATTCAACAGGCCTTCAATTGCCTTCTCTCACCGAGCGAATTAATTATACAACTTGTTTTTGGTGTCTATGAAACCTATTGTATAATGAAAACCCGTTATCTTAAATAACACTGCCTGCTTGTGACGTCTCGTCGTTGTAGGCCTGCAACAGGATTTATAGACAAGAAAAACGAGTTTTATAATTAATTCGCTATGTGAGAGAAGACAATTGAAGGCCGGTTGAATAGAGGGTGATTAATCCCTAGATGTGTACAAATTGATTCGATTTGAAGAAATTCTCCTGCAAAATTCACATTTTCCTTTTGCACCATCTTCATTGCTTTAATCTTTGCAAGAATAATACCATTCTCAATTTCGAACTGCAGGGTTCGAAATAGAGCACTCCCAGCCATTTCATACTACACACTAACGCCAATGACTGTACGAGAACGAGGGACTTCAACTAAATTAAGTCCTGGCGAATATCTTGCGGAATGCCTAGTATCCTAGTAGGGCGATCGAGGGAAGAGTCGTGTATTAAACAGGAACGCTTGTGCGATCGGTAAAAATGGTGCGTGGTATTAGTCATTCCGAATTTGAATGACACAACTGACAGGTGATCGGAATTATCACAGAAGAGATTCACACACACACACATACACACCGACGATTTGAGTGGGGGTCATGAAATGGAGGTATGCTCTCTGTCCTAACGCTTCGCGTTATTATGAAAGAGTGCCTAGATGATGGCAGTTAGTTTAGTTGGTAGCATGGACATCTACATACCATTTAGGCGTCCTTGGTTGGTGAAGGAAAGAAAGGAAGGAGGGTAGATAGCATCAGTGGCGTAGCCAGGACTCTGGAATAGGGGGAGGGGCGGCGCTTCCACATGTTTCGGACCAAATCTCTTGACAAGCAAAAAGGGTTGTCGTTTCAAATGCTGTAAAGTCTGCTGTCTGGCTCGTTTTCCTCCATCTAATACTACACCCACACACCCCAACTACTCACCGGTCCCGATCCGAATATGGGGGGGGGGTGGCTAAACTGAAATCAACGCGCTCGCAAATTTACAACGGCTTGTTAGATTGCAATTATTGTTCATTTTACAAGAGTAGATCAAGATTTAAAGACAGTAATGAGAATAATACTAATAGGCGTATACTATAAAACTGCTTCTAAGAATAATAGGTCTCCATGCACTTTAATAGCAACGGTTCTAACACTCAGACTGACCACAAGAGATTAATAACAGAGAGGAGAGAGAGAGAAAGAGATAGATAGATAGATAGAGAGAGAGAGAGAGAGAGAGAGAGAGAGAGAGAGAGAGAGAGAGAGAGAGAGAGAGAGAGAGAGAGAGAGAGGCAATGGAGGAAAAGGCAAATGGAAAAAGAGATTCGATTGAGCTTGGGCGATACATCATAGGCCTATATGACTTTACAACATCATAGAAACACGCACATGCTATCACCAGGAATCGACGCCGACTTGAAGGAACAAGGTGGTGATGAAAAGAAGCGTACAAAATAACGACTAGGAAAATATATGAGCATATACAAGTAATTCTTTACATTAGCACACTATAGCAGCAGCACCATAGGCAGGGCCGAATTAAGCTATTGTAGGCCAGTTTCACAAACAGATTAATAGCCCTTCGATGGCGATGGCTTACGCAGAAATGTCATAAAAATACGAAATAATATGGGTGTATTATTAATTATTGCAATAGCATGTTCAGAAAAAGTTAAGATAAAATTGAAAATATAATATTATATATTAGGCTCATGACTATTTATGAGTCAACCATATTACACTCTGTGAGTATTGGCAATAGTAGAAATCCAGTAGACCCCTCAATTGCTATACATTCATCAATATTTTTTGAGTAGAGGCCCGTTTCAATTGAAACATATGCAACATGGTTAATCCGGCCGTGACCAGAGGCCACAAATGCAAAATTCCTCCAGCAATGGGTGGCGCCAAGAAAGAAAAAGTTTTCTTAGTTTTAGTGCAAGGGTCGTGGACAAATAGAACAGTTTGAATGAAAAAAACGCTAAATGGATTGAAAAGCTATCTGTGGAACAGGGCTATGAAATCTCGAGTAGTTAAAGAGGTTTGACGCACACAGGCTAACTTAGCTTCCTAAAGCACTTGTCACACAGCAGTGTTTTATCCAGACTCAAGGCCTTTGGGGGAAAATCGACTTGGGTGGAGGAGAAAAGACACAGTTCAATGCTAAATTTGTGTAAGTGCTGGGATTTTGGGGGGAATTTTGAGGTTTTTTGGAGGGGGAATTCTCCACTCCTAACAGGCCCGTATAAAACACTGAACACACAGGCTAACTTAGCCTCCTAAAGCACTTGAAATCACGTTATCACTTATCAATTAATAAGTCTAACACAATCATTGAATGCAGAATTGACTGGGGAGGGGGGGGAGTCGTTAGACGGACTTTCGCCGAACGTCATACCCGTTCACATCTAAGCTGCGCTTCTCGGGATTGAGGCACTGGCTCGGCGCATACTGGATGATCCTCTCTCCCACGCTGACTACCCTTTCCGTCGCCCTGTTAATGGTATCCGTGACCGCCTCCATGATCACGTTTATCACCATGGCAACCAGCGCCAGTCCGAACAGCAGATAGACCGAAGAGGCGAGGAAGAACTTGGGATGGTCGGGAACGATGTCGCCGAAACCAATCGTGCAGAGCGAGATGTAGGTGAAGTAGAACGCATCCAGCCGTGTCCATTCCTCCCACGAGCTGTACAGGAACGTACCGAGGACGGTGTAGAGGAAGGCGACGGCGATTGCGACGATCGGTGGTAGGTTGAAGGTGTCGTTGACTTCGTAGGGGACGAATGTCTCGACGTCCAGTTTCGGCTTCCTCGAGTCCGATATCCGTGTCCTTCGCCGGAGCCGGACCGTTCCACGGCGGACCTGGTCGCCGAGCCTCTGCAGCAGCGAGCGACGCAGTCGGCTGGCCGGGATCATCCGTCGGACGCGCTGGAAGGATCCGGTGTAGTAGAAACGACGGACGTACGACCAGAAGAACTTGATGAAACGCGTCAAGGATTTGCCGAGCTTCGACAGAACGACGAGACAAAGAGGAATTCCGATCGACGCATAGATCATCGTTACCACCTTCCCTAAGTCAGTCGTCGGATAGATGTTTCCATAACCTATACACCACGGGAAACAACAGCAACGCATCAACAACAACAACAATAATAATAATAATAATAATAGTAATAGTAGTAATAGTAATAATAATAATAATAATAATAATAATAATAATAATAATAATAATAATAATAATAATAATAATAATAATAATAATAATAATAATAATAATAATAATAATAATAATAATATTAATAGTAAAAGTAATAATTTGGCGACCAAATAAATTTCCTATTGCCATTAATACGATCACTACGATCACTATCTACCTATATATTTCAATTAGTGAAGTTGGGGATCATGGGAACCATAACCCGCTTCGGAAAATCCTGGATACGCCACTGGCCTCCTCCGCAATATCGATCGCCATATTATATTGTCTGCCTATTAAGTCCACCTGGACACAAGATCTTTTATAATTCTGCCTTTGAACCTCTGATGAGTGTGGCGTCATCTGCGTGTCTTAAATTCGAAAGCATCTAGTCTGGTGCCGCCCACGAAACCGTCAAACGCTTCTCTCATTACCTTTACCGCCAAGACGTTAAACAGGTACGGTGATACAACACAGACCTGTCTAACTCCTTTTCTTTAATCAGTCAATCTTACAGCGTTCCGTCCACTATGATAGGCCTACTGATTGTCAATTGAGGTTTCTTACCTACGGTAGTAAAGACGGTGACACAGAAGTAGAGAGCTCCCCAGTAAGTCCACTGGACGTTTTTCCCGGGACTCATAAACTTCGGTGCCAAGATTCTAAGAAGAGATTCTTCGTACGGCTTCAACAGTTCCTCGGTAATGTGACTCTCCACATCTGTCAGGTTTCTATACGTGGAAACGTTGTCCAGTCCACTGGAAGCATTATCACGCAGACCGGAGTCTAGACAGATCGTCTGCAGTAGTCCGGTGACATTCACGATGTCTTCGACCAGCTTTCTGCGAACTTTGTCACGGTCGTCTGTCGTCTGCGCGTTCCGACCTTCGATTGCGGCAAAGATGACCGTTCCTAACAACGAATACACTAACAGGAGAAGCAGAAGGCCCACGTTTGACTTGACCAAGTTGTAGACTCCTCGTGTCACGGACTGCAATCGGTGGAGCTTGTTAGCACGGCCATCGACAGTCTCCTCGGTCTTTCTCCCGATGGCTGTGGTGCTGTCCCCGCTAGCTTCCGCCGCTATCTTTTCGGTGATGTACGATAGCTCGATGGCCTGCAACTGTTGCTCCAGTTGAGCGATGTTCGAAATGTACGTTAGATTCGCGGTGTCGTGGTACTCGGGCGCCTTGCCGTTTGTATCTGAGAATTCCATGATTTAGGATAGATTCGAATCGGGTCTCTTTCGTCGATCAAGGATATAATCGTTAAGTATCTTTGAAAAGACACCACAACACGATTTCGCTTTAACCATCCAATAATTATTTACCTGCAAACTTATTGGGTTTTAATTAGGAATAAGCAGTAACTTAATAACTCAAGTTCCTAATAAGTTGTAACTGAAACGTACAAAATGAGTGCGAAAGATTTCTCATAGATTAGTTCAAATTTTAGACATTAGGCATTTACATTATTCGGTTTGAATTTATCGTTCCTTTTCAAAGTCTTATCTGGTTTACAAACTCCTTTCCTTAACTGACCTTAGCAAGTTACTGAAACAAGCAACAGTGAACTACAGTAGGTTTCAAATTTCCAGACAAAATTTTAAGCAATGATTTTAGAGAATAGCAAATGCTTCTGTGCAAAAATTGTCTATAAGTCTTAGAAGCATACAGTTGTTGACATCTTGGGGGGTAAAACTGTGGCGCTGATGTGCGTTTTAGAAGCTGCGTTTTCGATTGGAAAGATGAGTCGCAAGCGTAGAAATTTTGGGCGAGGCCGTGGATGATGTTTTTGAAAGTTATTATTTTGCGAGCACAAAATCTAGCAGTCAATCTGGCGAAAACTTACTGACCTTAACGCTGATTTGGTTGAACGGCAAATGCATCCGGCTGAATTATCCGCTTGAATGTAATAATAATGTGCTTTTAAGTGGATTAAAAGGCTAAAAGCAAGCCTGTGTGAAAACCACTGAAACCGTTTGCAACCGTATTCGCCCGGATATATATATATATATATATATATATATATATATATATATATATATATATATATATCCGGTTGTGACTTTTGCCTAAAGAAATATTATTTTGCGGATATATTTTTGAAGTGGAGCACCCGTTGTTTAATGCCAGCTAATCATTCACGTGGATATTGTCCGGGTAGCTACAGGCTGATCTGTAGTACAGGTAATGTATCCCAGTAACATACCCCATACCCCAATGGAGCCGCAGATTAAGGCACCCTGTCAATTTATTTTGAGTGTATCTTACACGGACATAATGTAGGATTGGTCTATCCGAGAATAAGAAAAACCGCATTGGGTGCAGCAGATGCTGTATCCAGTGGCGGCTCCACCAGGGGCCAGGGGCCCGTGCCCCCTATTGACTGCCTGGCCCCCAGTGGCCCCAGTTGGGACCCTATACTTAATGCTACATACATTAAACAACACATGGTTGGCCCCCATGATTAGAAGTTGCCCCAACGGCCCCCCCACTTGCCAAATCCTAGAGCCGCCACTGGCTGTATCCAAGTGGCCAATTGACGCACGCCACCCCGTGCGATAGCACCCTACTGAGGCTACTGTGAAACACGATTTCACGGCGTTGGTCGTTACAATGCAATATGGCAACGCGTTTGAGTTTGGAATGAAATATGGCCGAGTATTTTAAGGGCAGTTTCTATAGAATCGACGAAGCGACCTCTCAGCCGCTTGATCAAGCAATTTGCGCCGTGATTATATTGAAGGATTACGACCACAATTGCGACTAAGATAACGACGACGACGATGATGATAGCGATGACGCTTATTTGGGTAGAGAAAGGTCAATATTTACCTATGCGTAGTGCTCTTTTATCCTGGAAAGCCAGGACTTGATATGCTGTGGCTTACGGACATTAGCGTCGCCACGGGGGGGGGGCAAATGGAGGCAACTGCCCCCCCCCAACCTGCCCCAGACCACCTACCAGATTCGCGCAAATCCGGTGAGAAAATTTTTTGTGGAGGGGGGGTAGGGGTGGGTAAGGAATCTGACACGCCAGACCCCTTTTGCCCCCCCCAACCAAAAATTCCTGGCGACGCCACTGCTTACGGAGCTTACTATGGACCAGAGATTAGAGATGTGTTACCAACCAGTACCCCAGAAGGACCTGGGCCTACTATTTGCCACGTGGATTACCCTGATCCCTAAGTCATAGATCTGTCCTAATCTAAACATGTGCCTCTTTTTAACAAATTCTTGTCATCATATGACTTGCTTTAAAAATGTACTGTGCTTTCATTAATAGGCCTATATTGTTAATGTCGTTGCCTCTCGCGGGTACGGGTACGAGTAGGGTAATGACGTTTTTGCACGGGTACGGGTAGGCAATTTCCCGTACCCGCACATCTCTACCAGAGATTTATCCATACAACATTTGATTACATATATAGCTGTGTGGTAAGTGATGTTGGCGTATTATAGCTTGGCGTTCATGCATAGAAAACTGACGCTTGGGTTCAACCAGGTTGAGCTGCTACAGGCCTATCATGGTTTTCCAGGACTCCCTAAAGCCAAAAATTAAAATATCTGCTGTTCAACCAAAATTATTTGGTCTGACTATTTTCAGTAAAAACGGAATCAAAGCTTACAGCGAGGAGCTACAGATGACAGACAAATGTAGACAGTTAATGGTTTAATATATCCGCCTAACGCATCGTCGAAGCATGACAGGAAATGACGTCAGCATATTCGTGACTCAGACAGTCATGTCTTTCTGTCATTTAGTATATAAACCATACGTAAAGCAGTTTTTGACTACAATTCAAATGAAACAGCATGTCGTGAGCATACCTTCACCTCCAATAACCGAGTTCTCTTCACACATTAAAGCAGCCATTGTACATCATAAGCACCAACTTCAGTCTCTTGTGAATAAAGGCTTCGACACGAAGACATCTCTTGTGCAGTAAAGTATTCGTAAAATTCGCAGTTGGCCGTCCAAAATCGATCGTTTTATAACGCCTGTACGTTGGTCCACTGCAGCTGACGATGCGCGAGGGACAAGACCAGAGGATCTGCATATGAAGCAGCTGTATTAGCAGCGGCGGCAGCAGCGGCAGCAGCAGCAGCAACAGGATGCTCAATGTTGATCGGCGAACGAGCATCTGAGGCTGGAACGATTTCAAAAACGCAGAACGAAAGCGTTCTATGAAATTCATCTCCACTGGAATAATTTCCAGAACTACTGCTTCAACAGGATGCTAGAGAACCCAAGAGAGCAGTCGCCGTTGAAAACACACCCAGCAATTTGAAACAACATTGGTACGGCCTAGAGGATCGAGGAAGGGCGGGGGCGGTTCCCCATTCCGACCACAGGAACCGGCGGTCGAGACATTCGCGCAAAGCCGTTGAGTAGGCCTACTTGTTGGAACTTATTGCCGTAGGCCTACTTCACAAATGATTTTATCTCTTTGTCTATAGTCCGCATTGTGGGGAATTTTCGTATGTATCGTTATTTTTTTGTTACATTAGGAGTTGTTAGCGGGCAAAATTTTATGTGTTGTGCATAATTCCTCTGTATTGCATAGTATGCGCAGTTGCGCACTAGTAGTTTGCGCACCCGGGAATTTGCGCACCAGTAGTTTACGCACCTGTACATTGCGCACCCGCTATTTGCGCACCTATAGTATGCGCACCAAGTTAAGTATCCACGGTTAATAACAATGTGAAGAAAGATTACATACATACAACATACATACATACAGAAAACATCAGAATAGCCTGCATGGCAGGGATGTTAACAAAGACAGCCCTCAAGGCCAGGACCAGGACCAAGGACTTGAAACCGGTCCTTAAGAAGTCGTTAAGGCCAAGACCAAGGCCAAGGACTAACGTCCATGTAGCCTTGCCGCTGGTCACTGTACCTACCCTTTATATTTATAAGGATATATAATTGCCATGTTGGCCCACCCAATATTTGACTCGTGGAGACCCTCCCATGTTGTCAAGTCTTTTCATATTATGAAATAAAATACGCAAATTAGAATGCAAATATACAAATCTGATGTTACCTAATCCTTGTATCCTCATCATTGCTTTGTAAGATAGGTTTAATCGCGTCAGTAGAACCTTGATTTTTAACACGGATGATTGCCTTTGATTGGTCAGCTCATTAGTCATTAGTTCCGATAACAATGTACGGTCGTCTTAGGAATAGAATCCAATCGGGTGAATATGCACTGGTAATTATCATTGAATGTCATCCGATATTTGTTCTGGTCTATTCCAAACATTCGGACTTATTGATCCAATGGCAGAGTTCTTCGTTGGAGCGCGGAGCTCGCATGACCATATGTCAACACGCCATCGAAGCACAGGCCGTAGACAAGCATTTCTGTTAAGGCATCCATCACCAGACATTTTTCCAGGAATTAGCGTTCGGGGGGATTCCAAAATTGCGGGGGGGTGTCTCAGTGTCCAGCGTTGAGTCTTATAGTCAGTGGCGGCTCCACCGGGGGGGGCCAGGGGGCCCGTGCCCCCTATTGAGTGCCTGCCCTCCCAGTGGCCCCCAGTTGGGACTCTATACTTAATGCTACATACATTAAACAACAAATGGTTGGCCCCCATGATTAGAAGTTGGCACCCCAACGGCCCCCCCCACTTGCCAAATCCTAGAGCCGCCACTGCTGATAGGCCTACGGCTAGTTTTTCGTAGGCCTATAGGCTAATAATAATACTACTACTACTACTAATAATAATCTATATATATAATTCTCGATGTCTGTCTGTCCGTCCGCAACACGGCGGGTATTGCAAGACGCTGTTGTCATTGACAACCAAATATTGTTTAATCAAAACGGAGCGTTTAACGAAGCGTCTTAATTGCAGCTTAAACCCCCGTCCCCCTTCCCTCACCCCATCCCCCTACCAATCGCCCAGGCCGCAACCCATTCCCGCCCCGGCCCCAAACCTCCTTTCCCCTTCCCTTTCCCCATCCCTTCCCTCTTCCACCCCTTTCCCAATCGCCCAGGCCCCAACCCATTCCGGCCCCAGCCCCAAGCCCCTTTCCCCTTACCTCTCCCCATCCCTTTTCCATCTCCCCATCCCTCTCCCAATCGCCCCGGCCCCAACCCATTCCGGCCCCGCCCCAAACCCCCGTTCCCATTCCCTCTCTCCATCCCTTTTTCCTCTCCCCATCCCTCTCCAAATCCCCATCCCTTTCCTAATCGCCCAGGCCCCAATCCATACCCGCCCCACCCTGCCCGACAGGCCCCAAACTTCCGTTCCCTTCTCTCTCCCTACCTTTCTCCCAACCCCCGTACCTCTCTCCATCCCTCTCCCAATCGCCCCGGCCCCAACCCATCACCGCTCCGCCCTACCCCACCGACCCCAAACCCCGTTCCTAAACCTACACAACGCTGCTCCGAAGTACCGTACAACCAACTTTCCTTTACCCAAACCTCCCTTCCCTCTCCCAATGCCCTGTCCCCGTTGTTATTATATATATATTTATTTATTCCTCCCTAGCCTCAATACCTATTTTTTAAAATTTAACCCCTCAAGTGTGGATTAAATTTTCAGACGCTGTCACCGTACTGGGGATTTAATTTTTGGAAAAGCGTTCTTCAGAAATGATTGCTGTAACGTTTTAAATTTGCTATATCTCAGGCTATATAGGAGCTAAAAAGATGAGGTTTGCACCATTGTTTAGATTGTTTATTCCTCTTTCTAATCGTCCGTGCAAAACAAAAAAAATTGGGGGTAGAGCCCACTTTACGGCCTAAAATTTCACCCTCTCCCCCGAAAATTTTGTAAAGCCCCCTAGCAAAATATTTTCTGCGGTAACCCCACTTTGGTCAGCGGCAAAGTTGTAAAGGGATGTCAGAGGAACAAAATAAACCAAAAAGTTTGAAAATCGGTTGACATTTGGCAAAGATCTATCAATTCTAACCCGATGACCCCAATGTTTGAACATAAGTATTATCGGTGAATTTCGCGAAAGTTTTGAATTCTGAGAAAGTTTCCAAATTGTTTTGAATTTGCTATATCTCAGGCTATATAAGAGCTAAGAAGATGAGGTTTGCACCATTGTTTAGATTTTTTATTCCTCTTTCTAACTGTCCGTGGAAAACAAAAAAGTTGAGCGTTCACGAGCTTTCCGACAATCAAGTGAGAATGAGGAGCAGGCTGTTGCTCGGGGTGAAAAGCAGCACAGCAAACAAGAGAATCAAGCACTGCATGTCGTTCGACACTGCCAAATCATTACACTTACGTTGACTATCAAGTTTCAGAAAATTCCCGCGAATGGGCGTTAACTCGGTTGAAGGAAAAGGCGGCGAGTTAAGGGCAATTAATTGCGCAAAATGCTATTGCATTTGCGCAAAATCGGGTGGTAAAACAGCCAATCTCCCCCGTCATAAAATTCTATTGCATTTGCGCAAAATCGGGTGGTAAAACAGCCAATCTCCTCCGTCATAAAATGCTATTGCATTTGCGCAAAATCGGGTGGTAAAACAGCCAATCTCCCCCGTCATTTTTGACGGGTAAACACCTAGTAATAATAATAATAATAATAATAATAATAATAATAATAATAATGTGATTTTAAGTGGGTTTGTATCATCTGCAAACTGAAATTCTTGATTCGAACATATAATTCGCAGTACGGAACAGCTGGCCGCTGCATCATAACACCACTGTCCTTCACAGCAGCTTCATACTACTTTTAATATATGACTGATAGCCAACACCACCACCCCTGACAGGGGATGCGGGAAAAGGGGGTGTCTGTCAAAAACCGGGGTGTAACCCCCGCTGGGGTGTAGATAAATCCCTGTACATCATCCCCACATACCAAACCAACCAGCCAACCATCCGGCTAGCCGCCTGCCTCTTTCCTACGCTACTCCGCATAAGTATTCAGTAGTCTATCACAGTTTCGCCATCAAACGTTTATTAATTTGCAATAATTTATGACAGCAATCTTTCTGTCCCACCATCGTCGAGTCATTAGCGCCAAAACACACTTAAACGTTTATCTTAGATTATAAAAATAATTGTAATCAATGGCGTAAGCTTCGATCAAGAAGTGGGGGGCTATATCTTCCCCATTCCGATGGTATCCTCTCAAGAGTGTACGCGGCAGTGACGTAGCCAGGATTTTATGTTTGGGGGGGGGGCTGAAGCCCAAGATTCAACCCCTTCCTTCTCCACCCATTCTTCCGCGTTAGACGCTCCCCGGCCGCGTTACACGCGGCCCCATTGGAATGGGGGTTCGGGAGTATCTCCCCCGAAATTTTTTTTGAAATCGTAGATGCTCCTACGTGTGTTTTAGAGCATTTTTGACATAAAATCACAGGTCTGGTATCAACAGGTTCCATGTCTGTAATTTCTTATTTTAGGTACTACACACTTTGGACCTCAGCTTAACGTAATTTTGTAAGAAATGCATCAGGATCGTTTATCTCACAGTAGTTAAAAACCATTTCAATTGCAACTGATACTCGGCAGTCTGCATGGAGCACTGCATAATAATTCAACGATAAGTAGTCTGTTATTATCAGATAATTGTTCGCTGTATATAGCGTATGTTGCAAAATATAATTTCTTGTGCATGTGGTTCGCGGAGCGGTCAAAGGTCAGCAGTGCGGCCCGCGGCTGAAAAATTCTGAAGACCTCTGCAATATCCAACGTACGATTATTGTGAACAAACGTTCCTTCCTTCCTTCCTTCCTTCCTTCCTTCCTTCCTTCCTTCCTTCCTTCCTTCCTGCGTTCCTTCCTTCCTTCCATCCTTCCTGCGTTCCTTCCTTCCTTCCTTCCTTCCTTTTCCTTCCTGCGTTCCTTCCTTCCTTCCATCCTTCCTGCGTTCCTTCCTTCCTTCCTTCCTTCCTTCCTGCGTTCCTTCCTGCGTTCCTTCCTGCATTAATTCCTGCGTTCCGTCCTTCCTTCCTTCCTTCCTTCCTTCCTTCCTTCCTTCCTTCCTTCCTTCCTTCCTTCCTTCCTTCCTTCCTTCCTTCCTTCCTTCCTTCCTTCCTTCCCTTCCTTCCTTCCTTCCTGCGTTCCTTCCTTCCCTTCCTTCCTTCCTTCCTTCCTTCCTTTCCTTCCTTCCTTCCTTCTTTCCTTCCTTCCTTCCTTCCTTCCTTCCTGCGTTCCTTCCTTCCTTCCTTCCTTCCTTCCTGGGTTCCTTCCTTCCTTCCTTCCTTCCTCTTTCCTTCCTTCCTTCCTGCGTTCCTTCCTTCCCAAGCGATCCTTCCTTCCTTCCTTCCTTCCTTCCTTCCTTCCTTCCTTCCTTCCTTCCTTCCTTCCTTCCTTCCTTCCTTCCTTCCTTCCTTCCTTCCTCCTGCGTTCCTTCCTTCCTTCCATCCTTCCTGCGTTCCTTCTTTCCTTCCTTCCTTCCTTCCTGCGTTCCTTCCTTCCTGCGTTCCTTCCTTCCTTCCTTCCTTCCTTCCTTCCTTACTTCTTCCTTCCTTCCTTCCTTCCTTCCTTCCTTCCTTCCTTCCTTCCTTCCTTCCTTCCTTCCTTCCTTCCTTCCTTCCTTCCTTCCTTCCTTCCTTCCTTCCTTCCTTCCTTCCTTCCTTCCTTCCTTCCTTCATTTATTCCTTCGTACCTTCATCCGAATATCTTGTGGAATGGCTGGTAGAGCGATAGGGGGAAGAGTCGTGTATTAAGATATCTGCTTCACTATACAACAGGTCTTATAGACATCAAAAACAAGTTTTATGATTAATTCGCTCTGTTAGAGAAGCCTATTGAAGGTCTGTTGAATAGAAGGTATATAGGCCCTAGTTATGTAAAAATCTAATCGATTTGAAGAAATTCTCCGACAAGATTCACATTTTCCTCTTGTTCCATCTTCACTGCTTTTACCTTTTCAATATAATCAATAATATCTTTCTCAATTTCGCTCTACAGCGCTCGAAATAGAGCACTTACAGCCATGGGTGCTGATCACTCAAGACTGCTCTAACTGCACCAACAAAACTTTTGAACCCGCAAGACCATATGGGCCTGAATTCATTTGGGTGGGCTAGCTTCATGTTTGGAGGGGCTCAAGCCCCCCCCAAGCCCATGCCTAGCTACGTCCTTGGTACGCGGGGAGGCTGTGTTTGCGATAGCAATTGAGATCGATGCAGGACTGGATGATACCGGTACCTACATGTTCAAATATGGGGCTCAAAATCGGTCGTTAACAGGAATAAATAAGTTGCAAATTGTGGACTTGAATTTCCAATGTGCCCGCGTATGTATTAGCGCATTGGTAATATGAGGGGTATAAATCAATCAATAGGCCCTAAACTTATATGGCGCCAGCCCATATCGTAATGCCCAGGGCATCAGTCGATGGCGCACCAAATCCAAATAGAATTAGAGCCAGGTCAATCCGGAAGATCAGTCAAAACAGCGGGGGTAAGTTCGACTCTATTGAAAAAGCTTACACGGGGCTATGTTTGCGTCGGCGATTGGGAGAAAATTTGCTGATGGCTAAAATAACGGAGATCAGAGCCGTCCTATAAGCACGTGAGGCTTGTTGACTTGATTGCTTGGTTGGGGCGGAAGATGGCAGAGTAGGCTACGCGCTGGAACTGCAGCGTGTACGACAGACACGTTTGAAACTTCTTGTAAATCGAGAGAGTTTGTTATCATGCCAAGTAGCGTATAGAGTCTTCTGTTGTTTTCATTGACGACGAAATTCCTTTCGATTGGATAATAAATCCGTTAAAATATTTTCTGTCGATTCGAAAAAAATGTAATTGCGTTTCTTTGATTAAGATGCTAATTGTAAAACCAGAGTTTATAGTTATCGGGACTGAAGAAAGTCACATTTGTGCCCATCAGAGGGATATGAGTGATCCTGGGATAACGGGGGTCTCCAGAACTGGGCTGAGCGCCCAGCAGCTGGGTATTTTGAGATGTTAATCGCAGTTATGTGCAATTTTATGAATATGGTATTGTAGAATATATATAATCAGTGATTTTTTCAGTGAGAACGCACGGGAACGGCGTTCCCATGCCTTTTTTTTTACCAGATTCTGAAAGTTGATGTAAAGACTAATACCAGTATTCTGCATAACTTTTATTACCATAGACAGTTTAATTATATATTAACTCTTCGAGTCGTTTCAGTTTCCTGTAAAAGACGTTTATTTATTTAAATATCCAGTAAATTATGGTGTTAAACGAGGAAATCCAATTATAATTTATTATGGTAAAACAGATGTGAAATCAATTTAAAGAAGACAAAGGCAATGAAAATCAGCAGACGTAGTGGAGAAATGAAAATAATCATTGATGGAGTGGAAATAGAACAGGTAGAAGGATTCTGCTATCTTGGACGCCTGCTTGATGAAAACGCCAAGTGTCATAAAGAAATAAGGAGAAGAATTGCCATGGGGAAAGAAGCCTTTACGAACAGAAGAGAACTACTGAGAAGGAATTTTAACCAAAATCTGAAAAAACGATTGGTCAAAACACTGATCTGACCAGTGACACTCTATGGATCAAATACTTGTACGCTCAGGAAAGGAAGACATAAAGAGACTAGAGGCATTTGAAATGTGGATCTGGCAAAGAATGGAAAAATTCAGCTGGATGGAAAGAAAGAAGTCTGGAAAAGGATAAAAGAGAAGAAAAGCCTAATGAACACTATTCGTACAAGACAAAAGAAGTGGATAGGCCATGTTCTGAGAGAAGAATCAAACCTACTAAGAGAAGTAGAGAAGTACTAGAAGGAAAGATAAATGGGAAAGCACAGAAAGGGCGACCAAGGACATCGATGCTGGAGTGGATGTTCGACACTACGGAAAAAAACAAGTATTCAACCCTGAAGATAAAAGCTCAAGATAGAGAGGAGTGGTGACGCTGGAGTATGGAACCTGTCCTTGGACAGAGCACCTGAAGAAGAAGATGTGAAATGAGTTCCCAAACCTTTTTTCCTAAAAGATCACTATATAAGTACAGTGGTTTTTACAGACCAGTTATTATTATTATTGCTATTAGCTATTACTTGCTGCGTTAAAAATGGTCTGAAGACTCCATCAAATGCATTATATGCCAATAGACAAAATACTGGGGACAATGTTGTTGCTGCTGCAGTTTTAAGAATCTGTTGGTAACCAATTGCCCAGAGAGAAGATTAGAAAAATGAATGCCAGTAGCATATCATCATAAAGGCTTGTGTTTTTATGTGTCTATGATGAACAATGTCATCATATTTCACTCACAGTTTAATCAACATATTGACGTTGATATTGACTGAGTGATTGTAATGTACAAGAGACTAGTCGGTGATTTTGTTTTCTTATTTGAAGGAACGCTCGACCTGGTAGTGCTGCACGTCCTGGTAGTGCTGCGCGAGGCTCTGCAATGAAAGGAAATGCTGGTAACTTTTAAAACTTTTATTGGAATAAAACTATGTACGTAGACACTTTGATAGAATATTGAAGTTTTAATATATATATATATATATATATATATATATATATATATATATATTCATTCATTCTTGGACGATTTCTATAGCGCTGTAACAAGGCTGAGGCCCACAACAAAAGCGCTTTAACATCTCAACTATACCCCAACCCAAACAGATGCGTTTTTAAGCTCTTGATGAAGTGTTCGGAGTGTCAGCCGTGGTGACGTGATCAGGAAGAGAGTTCCACAAGATAGGGTTACCGCGTGTAAATGATCTCTCTCCAAACTTGGCAGTCTTGGAGGGAGGAGGAACCTGAAGTTTGACCCTACGACTCGAACGGAGTGACGATCTCCTATCACTGCACTGCGGTGTCTTTACAAGAGAGGCGAGATACTCCGGACAGTACGGGTCATGCAGCACTCTGTACGTAAGCCAGCATCTCTTGAACACAATCCGCTCAGGGACTCGAAGCCAATGAAGACGATCCCTGAGAAGTGGAGTTACGTGCTCGCACCAACGACATCCGAACACGATCCTCGCTGACTGATTAAGAATAGACTGCAGGCGATCCAGTTTATTGACCGGGACCCCACAACACACTATTGCAGTAATCAATCCTCGTTAGCACTAAGGCCTGAACCAAGTGAACGACACCGGATACAGGTAGATAGCGCCGGACTGATCGTATTCTTCTCAGTTGAAAGTGGCATCGCCTGATCACATCATTTAGGTACGGCTCAAATGACAGAGTACCATCAAAGAGGACCCCCAGCAGCCTCACACACTCTGAGGGGACAATGGCAGCATCACCCATCACGAACGGTTTACGACTCACTAGCGTCCTTCTCCGAGGGGTGGTGACCCAGATAAACTCCGTTTTTCCAACATTAAGGGCCAATCGATTTTCCTCCGCCCACTTCGAGACGGTGACCATTATATATATATATATATAATGGTCACCATACAAATTTCAGCAAATTTTCAAGATAATAAATATACAATTGGTATATTTCTTGATTTGGAATGAACCTTTGATGTAATTGGCATAGGGGGATTTAGATTTTAAGATTTGGGTAGGCTAACCAATGGCGGCTCCAAAGAGGGGCCCGGGGGGCCCGTGCCCCCGCCTATTGAGTGCCAGGCCCCTCCGGTGGCCCTTCCAGTTATAGTTATCGATCCAGAGGGTTAGCACCCTCTACTGAAATAGGCAGAAATTGCTACGTATTAGAAAATTTTCTTCTATGTCAATGGTTATTTTTTGCTATAGCCATATGGGCAACTCATATAGAACGTATTCTTTTATAGGCCTATAACTTTCGATTTCTTGGGAGGATGGACTAAATCTTTGAGTTGGGTGGTCCAGAGGGCTAGCACTCTCTACTGAAATAGGCAGAAATTGCTACGTATTAGAAAATTTTATTCTATGTCAATGGCTATCAAAATATGCTTAGATCTAAGACCTTGTGTTTTTGGAAAAAGAATTTTGTTGTGTTTTGATTGGATTAATTGGGTAGGTAGGCTTAAGCCTACTTTAGCCTTTAATAAAATCCACCTATGGTAATTGGCCATAAATTGCTATTACACAAATTAAAATACTATGAAATAAAGGGTGTCTCAACTATGGTTTAATACGGTAGCTATCTTACAAATCACATGCAGTATGCCTATGTAAACTCTACTAATTCTAATAAGTTAAATATTAAATTTGGTGTAGGACAGGGCTTTATACTAGAACCCCTTCTGTTTATTATTTTTATAAATGACTTGCCTAACGTCTCCACTTTCTTTAATTACTTCCTATTTGTGGATGATACTTATCTATTGGTTCTCTATTCATTTTGTCACAGCCTTTGAATTCTCACAGATAATATAATTGGCACTTGTTCTGTTATTGTTATTTGCTGGCATGAATGAGGCAATAATGGGTGATGTGCCCTATAAGTGTAAACACAAAGTTCTGTAAAAGTTGAGGTTTCATAATGTAATATGAATAAACACTAGAGTCTGATTTGCCATTGTTTTAGGTTTAAGCCCTGCCTGGGGGTCAGAAATTTTTGGACGAGGGCAGTTCAGCTCCACTTCTTTTTTCAAAGATACAGCACCAGTAAAGAATGCTTAACCCCTTAACTGGGTATCCCGGATATATCCGTCCATTTTACATTGAGTTACAGTTAAATACACGGTTAAGGGGTTAATTTGATCTCATGTAATCCTGTGATTGTGGTACTCGTGTTTTAAAGGTTATTTGCTGGTCTCAGTTATTCATGATTTTCAGCAGCGTTAAATAGTTATTGATGTTTGGTCTGTGTTCTGTTATTAAATATGAAGTTTAGCCTAGCCATGGTCTATTTTGTTCAGGTGGAACTGCCACGCGCCTGACAACGGGAGCTGTTAGTATTGAATTCGTCCAATTGGCTACTTTTCTGCTTTTGTGCTATATAGCAGCAGTTAGCTACAAAAATTAGTGATTTCATTTCTTTCTCTCCAAGGCATTGGCCAGAATTTTATTCGATTTATTTGCTCATCATTGAGAAAGTGTACAACTATACTATGGATTTTTTAAAGGAACTGTTGAATCTCATCATAAACTTAATTAGTGAGATTGGACTGTCCAATTGAATTTGACGATGGAGGATTATGATTCAAATCCAGAGTAACCAACCATCAACTGATGCCAAATGCATTACTAAAATGGCACTATAGAAGTTTACTAATAACAATAATTAGTGTTGCATTGCTTTTTGGAGTAGGCTTGTGAATCATAGACCTCTAGATGTTATCACAAATCATGTTTAACTTACCAATTAAACACCTGAGTAAAAATTTTCTGATATAATTTTGAGGTGTTTGAGCACCTGGAACAGACCCTGGCTACAGAAGCTCTTTGTGTAATGTAAAGTTTCTTGTGATTTCTTTTATGGTTGGAGATGAGCTATTCTATTCTATTCTATTCTATTCCGGACAATTTATGCAGCGCAGTAGCATGGCTAACAGTCAAAAACAAGAGCGCTTTACATCAACATGCATACGAAAAACTAAATAAGTGCGTCTTGAGGTTCTTAGTAGAGCTGTACCGATTAATCGGGAACATTCACAATCGGGCCGATTATGAAGACAATCGGAACAATCGGTAATCGGGAGCCAATCCGGCACCGATACCGATTAATCGTTAATATTCGTATTCGGGCCGATTATTAGGGTAATCGGAAAAATCGGTTATGGGGAACCGATTATTTTTTTCTGGGTGCCGTAGGCCCGAATGAGTGGTGACTGGTGAGTGTCGCCCTCTGGGAGTCTAGACTCCTTGGTCGCTTCCTTGGGGAGGGGGGTGCTAGCGCCATCTGGGGGTCGGTGGCGGCTGTGAGCTCGTAGAACTGTCGATGGAGGGAGGGACGAGGGAGGGCCACCTTATCTTGAATCCTTCATTAGATAGTTGGTCGGGGGGCAGTTAATGTCAGACCAGATTGTCAGATAAGCCATCTGTTAACCATCGGTCGGAGACTCAGCGACGATTAGCGTCCGATCTGACTTCGTCGGCATCTCTTCACCCTCGGTCGGAGACGATTAGGTCCGATGATCTTATCTGATTTCGTCGAAATTACTCAGATGCATTAGATGATTTGAATGTTAGTGTAGCTTCGCTTGTTACAACCTACTAGTCTCAAAATCTAACTGCCCGTGTCGACGTTTAAAGTTTCAACATTAGCGTCTTTCTGGCGGAGACGTACGTACATCAAGATGGGCTTACGTGACAGTGGATGGGGCTGCCAGTTTGATTTCAAAACTCGCATGTTGTCGACCGATTCGTAATACGAATTTCAGTTTATACATTAATGCATACAGTTATATAACAGCTTAAATAGAATATACGTCACATATATTTGACTCAAATAATAAATAAAATATCTGCGTAAAAATACAAATGTCGAAACAACAGACGAGCTGCATTTGGATTTATTTCACTATAAGTCCGCTGAACAGCTGTAAAGCCATTTGCAAACTTTGCAAATCAACTTTCTCTCAAAGTGGTCATGAAACCAAAGGCTTTAATATATCAAATTTGGTTCAGCACTTGAGAAGCAAGCACGTAGATGCATACACAAACTTTCAAAAAGAATCGATAGAAAAAAAAGAAACTGGCCATCGGAGTTTGTACAAAATAAGTTAGGGCCTACTTCTATCTGACTACCACTTGTGTTTTAAATTTTAATGAACGAATACTTTCATAATCACAATTTCAGATATAAAATTGTAGATTACAATGTGAATATAGACATCTAAAATTTGACATAATAAGACAGTATTAATGACAAAATCATATTCCTTAATGATTAAACACACATTCTGCATTGAGTCTCTTGGCAGGTCTCAAATTGCACCTGCATGTCGAAGTCTGAAGACATGTACTTTTACGCTGCACCTTTATGGTATATTATTTGAGTGCATGATCATTAAAATACCCGATTTGGAGATTTAGACAGACAATCGGTATCGGCAAGACAATCGGTTGTCTGACAATCGGAACAATCGGTAATCGGAACAATCGGCAAAATGTGCAATCGGTACAGCTCTAGTTCTTAGAGAAGACTTCGTAGGAGGTGGCCTTGGTGACATATTCAGGGAGAGAGTTCCAGAGGTGCGGGTTCCCTCGACTGATGGATCTTTCGCCTAGCTTTGCAGTCTTGAGCGGAGGAGGGACATACAACAGTAATCGAGTACCGGAGCGAAGTTGTCGGCGCTCATCCGTCATCTGCGGGGTCCGTAGTAGAGCGGAAATATATTCCGGACATGTGGGATCATGGAGAGCCCGGTAGGTCACGCAACATCGCTTAAAAACGATGCGTTCCGGCACCCTGAACCAGTGGAGTTTGTCCCGGAGATATGGCGTCACGTGATCATGCCATTTACATCCGAAGATCGTCCTTGCTGTAGTGTTGAGGACGGCCTGCATCCGTTTGAGTTGGCTGTCCGGTAGACCCAACATGAGACCATTACAATAGTCCAGTCTGGTGACAATGAGTGCATGTGCGAGAAGAATCGCCGTTGCCTTTGGGATGTAGCATCGAATTTCTCGGATTTTCCGTAGTTCCGAGTGGCACGCCCGAGTCACGTTACTCAGGTGGCCAACGAATGAAAGTGATTCGTCCAGGAGGACTCCGAGCAGATGCACCTCCTTGGAAGGGACGATTTCGACGTCCTCTATCACGAGCGGTTTCGGATCAATGAGATGATTCCTCCTCGGAGAGCTAACCCATAGGACCTCAGTCTTGCCCGGATTGAGTGCAAGTCGGTTCACGGCAGTCCATTTCATAATCTCTTTTATACAGTCCTGGACCCGTGTCCGCATAGCCTCCACCTCCGATGGTAAGCAGGAGGAGCTTATCTGCCCATCATCTGCATAGGCATGGAAGGTTAGCCCTCTCTGGCCTACAAGTTGTCCCAAGTCTCCGACATAGAGGATGAAAAGTAAAGGACCGAGGGCAGAGCTATGTTCTTCCAACCAATGAAATCACAAGTTTTTTGACATTTTTTAATGGTAATAATGACCATCTTGGTTAAGATGTGGAATGTTTCTTGTTGAAGATGTTGACTTTATTATGCTTGATCTGGGCATGCAATATCAGACCTGTTTCAATTTATTCAACTTGTGTACCATTCAAAAGTGGGTTTTGCAATGGACCATGTGACAGAACATATGCCAGACATATAATACAACAGAATATATATATATATATATATATATATATATATATATATATATATATATTAGGGTGGGTCGAAACTATATTTTTTTGAGTTGTAAGCTCTAACATGTGTAGAAAGTTGCTCCTGAATATACTGATTCTGAAAAGCATTAATTTTTTCCAATCGGACAATGTCTTCCACTCCCAACTTTCACTTGAATAGGTAGCACCCTTTTGTAAAAGCTAGAGATTTTATTAAATATTTGAATTAAGAATACTTTAAAACAATCAATTATTTTTTCAAATCATACTTATTTTACTTATATTTCCATGACTAAAATGTACTGTCACATGTCAAGTAAACTCAGCGGTGCAGCCATTATAGGGACTAGAGGTTGGTCCTTCCAACATGCCACATGTGGCTACAACAATGAGAAAACTGACTAAACTTTTAAAAAGTAGCGGACAGGAACTTTTCAAAATTTTCCCTTGAGAAACTGAAAAAAGCACAACAAATAGTCATAATTAAAAGGCATATATATTTAGAATGCCAGCAAAGCCGAAGGGTACTTTTCTTCTGTCATTGATTTACACAAGCCACGAGAAATCTGCTTTGCTATCAATCCTATAGGCCATTCCAGTTGCGACACTTTGCATTGTAATATCATGCCATGTCTCGCTTTGTGACTGTAATTTTTTGAACTGGCCGCAGTTATATCTTTGATCGCTATTTCTGCAGCCTGTGCATGGCACGGTATATGAGGCAGTAGGCCTATACTTGGTTCGTCAGAAGTAAGCTGCTCATAAGCTGGATATCTGGACTTGAATCACGCCCTTCTTGCACTGCTAATCAAGCCTTTCGGAAATAGAGCTGAACACAATTTCGGTCTGTTTCTAATATTTTCATCAACATTCAAACCCTTTCCTGAAACGGGTAAGAAGTTAGCTATAGGCAGGTCTTTTGCATCATAGTCAAGAACTGATGCAATTACACCTGAATACGACGAAGGACCTGTAGCAGTTCCGCCATCTAGTGATGCAAAGTACTTTCTAAAAGGAAGTTCATTAAAATGCAGCATGCACACAAGCCACTGCAAGGGCCTTCCTAAACTCTTCCAACCTTCAGATGATTCCATTAATTTTTCCAGTATTATTATTTGTACCATCGCATGCTAAAGCTGAAAGGCTTTCTGTTGAATCTGTATCATTTATAATAGACAGAATCTCATTAGCAACATCTTCTGATTTACTACTGCTAGGTACAACATGATCTATATAGTGATCTCCTGGAAAAGATACAATAATATAGTGTTCTTCCCTTATAGTCCTTCGGGACCCTGAAGGATTTACCCACGTAACATCTTGCTTTCCATCAAAACCAATTCATTGTAGTTTCTGCTTCGCATCATTATACTCAACATTAACATTCTTCCTCGACAAATCCTTTGGCGTCGCAACTTAGCCACTAGCTGTTGCTGGAGACAACATGTTAAAGTCTTTAATAACTTCATTAGCAATAAGGCATGCATCGAGGTCACTTATTTTGTCTATTTCCAACCTTGAGGTTCCAACAGTATGCTTTAAAAACATCCCCACCCATAGGAATTTGTCGCTTAGGAAATTCTACTGCTGGTCAGGGCCGCTGAGAGAAATTCCAGGCCTCTGTGTAGAAGAGCCAACGGGCCCCTGACAGCAAGTCGACAAGTCTAAAAATTCCTCCCTTTTTTGCTTGTCACTTTTTACGAAACGGTGTTGCAACTCTCAAAAACTAGTGATTAACTTTTTTGCTTGTCGCTTTCCCCCCGCTGTTTATGATGTCCTCGGCGCCCGGGCCTCCCTTTAACTCGTGGGCCCCTGTGCATATGACATGTCGACCTCCTTTTTTATCTTATTCCTGTTAATAATTTATCTTCATCATCGGCCCGGGCCCCTCAAGGCCGCAGGGCCCCTGTGCATTTGCCTCTGTCCCCATCTTGGCGGCCCTGCTGTTGGTCCGAGCACAGAGTGTTCTACAACACTCACTTATGCAAATCGATGCCATGTTGGCTCATAAAGAAATAAAAAAATGATTTTTATAAATCACCGAAACCTAAAAGATAACAATAATAAATGTTTATTGGACGTAATGAAAGCAAATAAATATATAAGTAAAACATATGAACATCACATATTGCATTATAACATATAACAATGTATAAGAAAATTGCAAATATTTAAGTCAAAGTTGGGACCTCGTAACGATATCAAAATTTACTTTCTTTTGCATTTTAGCAATACACTGATGTAAGAGCAACTTTTTAATCATGTTAGAACAAAAACAAAATTTTCGACCCACCCTAATATATATATATATATATATATATATATATATATATATATATATATATATATATATATATAAACTGACATATGACAAAATATGTGAAGAAGAATAATAATTGGCATTGTGTCTTTGGAACTGAAATATGAAATACTGAAAACTGAAATACTGATGCATGATAACAGAACTAACTTTTAAAGAACTAGTTTATGATGATTCATTATCATCATCATCATTTCCTCTATCCTTCAGTAGTTGAAGGTAAGGTGACGTCATGAATCAGGCATTTCCAGGTATTTCTTTCTTTTGATGCATTTGTTACTGTTGTTATAGCCATTCCAGTCCGTTCTTCTATATCGTCCACCCATCTTCTGTTCGGCCGACCTCTCTTTCTTTTTCCTGGAATGATACCTTGTTGAATTGTTTGTTGGAGGTTATCTTTGGTGTTTCTTTGTATGTGACCAAAATAAGTTAATTTGCGTCTTTGGCAGATGTGAAAGATTTTTCTTTTGGTATTGGCTTTTTTCATGACTTCTTCGTTTGTTTTTCTGTCCATGATATTCTTTGCATTGTTCTGAGAGAAAACATTTTGAAGGCATCGAGTCTTTGTCTTGTTTTCTTTTTGATGGTCCAGCTTTCACATCCATAAGTTGCTACACTCCATGCCATACATTCCATTAATCTTCCTTTGTTTTTTGTGCTGATTTTGTTGCTTTTCCAGACTGTTTTTAATCTCCTCATTACTTCTCTGCCTTTTCCTAATCGTGAGTTTATTTCTTCTTCAAGATTTCCATCACTGCTGATTATTGCTCCTAGATAAGTGAATTTGTCGACCTGTTCAAGATTCTTTTCATTAACAGTAATCTTAATTTTCTTTCCATTTGTTGTCATGACGTGTTTAAGCTTCATTGAGGTGTAGGCCATATTTTTTGCTTTCCAAACTTATTCTGTCAAACAGTTGTTGTAATTCTTCTTCTGATGTTGTTATTAAGATTAATTCATCAGCATATCTCAAATTGTTGATTGTTTTTTCCACCTAATTTGACCCCTCCTTTAAATCCATGAAAGGCATTTCTCATTATCATTTCTGATATGATGATTATATATATATATATATATATATTACATATTTATATATTATGTCTTATTATATATATTATACATTTATATATATTATACATTTATATATATTATACATTTATATATATATATATATATTTTGCCCTCAGTACTTAATTTTTGAAGGTCTTATGAATAAAAAAAATTGTCCGGACACACACACACGCGCGTGCGCACGTGCACACACATTCATTATTCATTCTCAAGTCCTTCATAATTAATGAATTCTTTGCATGGTTATTTAAGGTTCCAGGAACTGCAAGGCCTGGTTCTCGTGCTGGTGGTGTGGTTGGTGGAGGCATTGGTAAGGATTTTCTCCTTTTATTATTTACTGTTGTGAGTGGCATAACTAAATGAGATGTCCACTCAAGTCGCCTATTTTTGCAGGTCACACTGTTAGAAAAATCAAATATAAGAAATATTTTTTCAATTTTTGTGTGACTCTGCCTAGAAAATAAATTATTGTCTAGATTAAAAGTGACAGAGCTTCTTAACTTAGCATGATTTACAGTGGCTTAGAAGGCATTACTGCCTGTGTGAAAGCCACCAGGGGCACTAACAGGGCTTGAACCCGCTCCGTAAACCTGACGCTCCAGCACGTAACCCACTCTGCCATCTTCTGCTCCCATTCTTGTAACAAAGATCCTGACCGTGCTATTTTGATGTAGACTTCTTGGATTCCTGTCTATTCTTGTGTTTAATACATTGACTGAAATTATCAAAGTGTGAACTTGATTCTTTAATTATGAACATTTTATAGAAGTGGTTTTATCTACAAAATGACTTTCTGTATTCTTTTTTTTCTTTTTTCCCCCATTTTCAAATTTTCTGGACTTATTGTTGACCGATTCTGTTTATTGGACAATTGTTATTTAATGGGACATTTTGTTTGATAATAATCATATCTCTGCGTTATTTCATACAGTTTTTTCTTAATCAGTAGTACATTGTAAAAGTTTATTCCTTCATAGCTCTGAATTCCCAGCTTCAGGTTACTGACCGCCCAGTCACTCAGCAGGGCCTTGGAGGCCCAAAGACAGCCGGTGCCAGAGGAGGTCAATTTACTTTCTCATCTGTATGCGATTATAGAAATTTCTTGTAGGTTTAAAATGTAAGTAAGAGAAAGCAACCAGGATGTTAATGTTGCCGTTTAGATAAAAAGGTTTATTCATTTACCAAATGCTCACATTCACAGTAACATTGAGTCTGATTGGTTAAAATTTGTGCGTTTTCTTGAAACGTATAACTTTTAAGTGATATTTTGATGCATTGGGACTTAGTCTTAGAAATAGATGCACATAATTTTACTGCTTTGCACAGATGACTTTTACCAGTAATGAATACTTATTGTTCCTTGTGCTATTATATCCTGTCATCCAATGTATCTAGATTATCATTAGCTGTAAAGTTGGAAGTTATTATTACTACTACTACTACTACTTCTACTATTAATACGACCACTGCTAACATACCTACTGCAGCTGCCACTACTGCTGCTGCTGCTGCTACTACTACTAGTACTACTACTACTGCTACTACTACTACTACTACTACTACTACTACTACTACTACTACTACTACTACTACTGCTGCTGCTGCTGCTGCTGCTGCTGCTGCTGCTGCTGCTGCTGCTGCTGCTGCTGCTACTACTACTACTACTACTACTACTACTACTACTACTACTACTACTACTACTACTACTACTACTATTACTACCACTACCATCACCACCACCACAACTTCTCTGCCATAGAGAGTTTGGAGACTATTGTCTTTAAGATTTCTGTTGCAACTTTAAAACAAAGATATTTATTTTTGGAATTTTAAAATTATTTTTGTTGTCTGGCGTTGATACAGGACAGAGATTGGTGCAGGATAAGACGTACTTCATTGGAGTTTTGAGGTCATATTTTTGAGCATACATTATATTTTCTTTTATTTATTTTTCTTTTATTCTTTTGTTTATAATGGTGCTGTGAACTGTCTGCATGTGATCGATAAGTTTTTAAAATTTAAAATTATGTATCAATGTGTATGAATTTGCCAAATCTGTAGAGTTTGATATATATATATGTATGTATGTTTTTTATGTATATATATACACACATATATATACAATTATACATATATATACATATGTGTATGTATACATATATATGTGTGTTTATTTATTATTTATTGTTAAAATAATTGGGTTAATTAATTAATTAAATAATCAAAATGATCAGAATGCTTAGTAGTCTGGTTGATAGGACATCAGCCCTGCCTTAGTTAGCTGTAGGCTGTCATTGTTTTCATAGTCCTGTATAAATTGAAGACTTGGATTTATTGTTAGGTTTTAGTGTTAATAACACTGAAATTCTGCATAAGAAATTAGAAGCCTGTCAATGCCTGATAACTTTTAGACATGGCTTTACTTTGATGTAATATTTCTTCAGAACAAAAATAAATGAGTTGACATCAGAGATTGGAAGACTAAAAGCGGAAACAGATGCAATAATGCACGACCAGTCGACCTACGTATCCTATGAGAAGAGGTGAAACTTTCAATTCAACATGATTCATCTCATTCATTCATTCATTCATTCTTGGACGATTTCTATAGTGCTGTAACAAGGCTGAGGCCCAAAACAAAAGCGCTTTAACATCTCAACTATACCCCAACCCAAAAAGATGCGTTTTTAAGCTCTTGATGAAGTGCTCAGGAGTATTAGCCGTGGTGACGTCATCAGGAAGAGAGTTCCACAAGATAGGGTTGCCACGTGTAAAGGATCTGCGCTGCACAATGATGAAATTAATTCAATGAATCAATAACTTCTATGATGCCACTACGATAATGCCTGAGGCATAGGTCTGTGGTGCACCGCGTCAAAATTCTTGACTGAAATTAATTACATCATTCGCCATATTTTGACAGTATTTCCTCGTAACTAAAGTGATTAATCTGTAGTTTGCTTTCTGTATGCATCTTACTTTTGGTTTTGGGATTTCATTTGGATTTATTTGAGTGTTTGGTTGTTCATATTTTTCTGAACAACAATTGTCGTGCAGTAATGTTTTTACTTCGATGTTACACAGGGCTGAAACTTTGGCTCAGGAGCTAAAGGATTTACAGGCTGAGCTTGGAGATTACAACACTGTAAGTTTACAAGATTTACAAGATGCATTTTACTATAATTTCAAAGTTTCACTTGATTTGGCAGCACATATTTTATCTCCTTCGGCTGACAACCCACCTTGCCTATTGCTATTTCAAGATAGATTAAGAGCATAAGAATAACCTGCTACTACTGTGCTACTTTCCAAGTGCTATGTAAATTTGCAAGATTTTACTTACTTAATAGGTCAGAATTACTTTTACCAAACTGGATGTCTCAGATAGGACTGTCTTGGCAATAAAATGGCCTCTGACATGCTGTCCTCGTGAAAAATTATCATTGTGTTTTAAACTGTGTGGGCAATTAAGGTGTGAATTAAGATGTAAAATTTCTCTGCTTTTTTGGACACAGGTTCTTCTAATCTTATTTGAGATCATTGATATAATGCCAGAAGGTTTTATTTTCACGAGTATTTTCATAGGAGATATTCACGTCTCAGGCATGCATTTTTCAGCCAATGCAGGGTAGAGCAGGATAAGGTCTACGTAATGTGTTTAGTCTAGCTGTGTGCTCTGACATGTTAAGAGGAGTTAAGAGAAGTTAGCGAACTTGAATCTGCATACCATGAAGCATACCATGAAGTCATAGCTATGAGTCCTTCTGAATAAAAATATAAGAGGCATTATATAAGTCCTTTATTATATTACATTACATTACATGGGGGTTGTAAAGAAAGTGAGGAGTTCAGTTGAAATGACTGAATGAAATCTGACTGTAGTGACTCATCATTTGTGGGTACTATTTAAAGTCTGGACATTACATTACCAGATGACTTCTGATCCAATAGAGCCTCTGAGTAAATATAATATAAGAAGCATGTGCAAGTTCACAGCATCATTACATGTCTTGCATTGAATTATAGGATTGTTTATGTTTACCAATATAAACTTTTTGAATAGTATTTTATTTTAAGTTATTTATTTGCAGCTTGTGGATCGACTGAACACCGATGCTAACATCACTGACATGCAGATGGATTTTAACGATGTTAGGAAACAGTTTTTTTCTTTTTAACCCCTTAACTGGACGCCCCGAGTAACGCTCGTCCATTTTACATTGAGTTACAAATAGTTGCCCAGTTAAGGGGTTAATTTGCGTGTTAGTTAAATGTGAGATATTGAAGATATTTTAATTTTTGCAATTTATTTTAATTTTTGCAACTATGTTGATGTCTGCCAAACTATCATTTTATAAAGTTATGCTGTGTGTAGTGCGATGGTTGTTTTTCTATGTTCATCATCATCATTCTGCTCCAAGGGTGCAATGCCCATTGTTGTCTTTTGCAATTATTTGAGTTTGCCTTCTCCATTCGTGTGTTACTTAAACACGTATATTGCTTGATTTCTGTTTGCATCACTGTTCTAGCACAAAGCTCAGAATGATCGGGAAACATCAATGCTGGAAAAACTGTTCGAACAAAAGCAGCAGTAAGTGTATTTGAATTGTGCGATTGATTGTCAATAAGTAAGTAAAATCTTATGTTTTATTTATATAGTGCTGGTAATGGTTTTCCTCAGGCATTTGAACTAATCTTGGATTAGCTTTAGCCAAATGTAGTGATTAACCCAGGTGAGAGTAAAAATAGGTCTTTGTTGGGTTGACTCAGGTGAGGGTTGATAGGTCTTTATGGTAAAGTGATTAAGATGTTGTGGATATGGAGGGAGTGACATTTCGGAGAGAAAGGTTCAGCTAATGAATCAGTGTATTGTCTAATTAAGCATTGAGGTTTTTTTAATTCTTCTGAAATATTTATCCGATGATTTACACTTTAGGCTCGAGACTACTGTTAGACAACTGGAAGGTAATCTCAGTCAACAGAAAAGCATAGCAGAAAACATGGTTTTGGATATGGTTAGCATCAACTCATGTGGATATTCCATTAAAAAATAATAATTGTTATTATTATTATTATTATTATATTATTATTATGTGATTTAAAGTGGTTTCGTAGCCTAAGTCTGCGTGAAAACCACTGTAGTAACTCTCTGTATTCAATAACCTAGTTTTCAAAGATAGCCTTTGAATCCGTTTACTGTTTTAACTGTCACCCTCACCTCGGTCCAAACAGTTCCATTTGCCCACAACCCTTGCGCTAAAAACCTTTTTTCTTGGGCCTACCCTCTGCTTAAACAATTTGTATTTGTGGCCTCTTGTGCTGCTATAGTGTGACAATGTAAAGAATCGATCGTATGGCACATCTACTTTCTCAGTCATTATTTTGTATGTTTCTATCAAATCCCCTCTCTCTTCTCTTTTCTAATGTTGTCAGTCCACAATATTGAAGTCTTTTTTCGTAGCTTAAATTATGGCATCCATTGACCATCTTTGTTGCTCGTCTTTGCACTTTTTCTATAAGCTCTATATCTTTTTTCAAGAATAGATTCAATGCCTAAACACAGTATTCTAGATGAGGCCTTACTAATGACATATAGTTTAACAATATTATCTCTTTGTCTTGACTCACCATTGTTATTTTCATAATTTCCAACATTTGGTTACTCTTTTTAGCATCATCATCATCAGAGTTTATATTTCTGTACATCTTTGTATCATTGGCAAACTTTGAAATTTTGGATAGTAATACTTCATCAATAGCATTTATATATATTAGAAAAAGCAATGGTCCAAGCATTGAGCCCTGAGCAACTCTTGTCCATTCCGAATGGCCACCCTCTAATACCAACCTTCTGTCTTCTTCCCTTCAGCAAATTTTGAATCCATCTGAGAATATTCCCCCGTATTCCACAGGCCTTCAGTTTGTCAGCCAGCCTTATGTGTGGCACTTCATCAAAAAGCTTTTGCAAAATCTAAATATATTATGTCTACTGCCTTGCCCTCATCTAGCTTATCATTGCATTTATCTGGATAATTTTATTATTATGGATATTTTTATTTGTATGATTATAAAAACATCACCTAATTATTATTTATAAATAAATCTGCAATCTGCATATATCAGTCTTGTTGGTCTGTCATTCTTGTATGTGTGTGTGTGTGTGTCATTGTTTTTGAATGACTCTAGCATTAACTGGGGAACTGTGTACCATCGGCTGATGCCGTTGACATTATGATAGTGGCACCAGAAAATGTATTGATTGATTGACTGATGGATCGATCTATCGATTGATTGATTGATAGATAGATAGATGACAGGGTTGGTGGAGAAAATGAATGCACTAAATTATCTCTGTGAGTCAGTGATATTTTTGCCTGTGCCTGCCTTTTAACGTTTGAACCCTTTTTGTATCATTGCAGTAGAATCTGTTTGCTTATTTGCTGAAAAGTGCTTATTAAATAATGATTTCATCTGCTTTGATAAATTCAATTTAGCCGGACGAGATGCGACGGAAGTATTTGGAGCTGAAAGACCGGAACGAGCATCTTTTGAAGCAAATTGAAAATGGCCAACAGGACATCGACAAACTGAATTTGAAGAAGGCAGAACTTGAAGATGCAAGCAAAATTTCTTAGTAATTTTTGAGCAAAAGTTTGTATTTAGAAAATTTTCACTTTAGTTTCTTCCATTATTTAGAAAATTTCATGAAATGTTCTGAATACCCTGGCCTCATCGTTTAAAGGTGAATATGTTAATTTCTCTTTTAAACTTTGATGTGCCTTGTGTGTGTTTGTGTGTGTGTGTGTGTCAGTTTGTTGTTATCAGGATGTGACATACATGGGTATTGCCTGGGTACCTTAGGTACTGGTGCTTAATACTGCTTATCCATTTTAAGCATTTAGGTGTCCACTTGTGTGGAGTGGATGTTAACCCCTTGACGGCCATCTATTTGTAATGTAATGTAATATGGATGAGTATTCTCGGGACAGCTGGTTAAGGGGTTAAAGTAGTAGCCCAATGCATTATTATCAAGGTGCCATATATCGATAATTATCTTTGTGATTGTGCTTCCACTTAGTTTGTTGACATTTGCAAAGAGTTTTTTGCTATCTCCTCTTTTGTAAGCATCTTCCATCTCATTTGCCATCTCTTCCAACATTTTATTCTTATCTCTGATTAATCTTTTCTTTAGTTGTATTCTTAATTCATTTAATTCAGTAGTCTTTTCGGTTCCACCCTTACCAGGATTCATGGCTGCTTCTTTAGATTTTCTTATTTCTGCCTGTAGTTCCTCTGTTTCTTTTGATATCCAGTTCCTTTTCTCAATTTTTCTGTATCCAAGTTCTTCTTCTGCCACTTTGTTAATTTCAGTCTTGAAATTTTCCCATTCTGTCTCTGGATCTTTGTCATCTGTCAGGTTTGTTAGCACCTCAAATCTGTTTTGGATTTTGATCTGAAATTTATTTTGTACATCCATTTCATTTAATTTTTCCGTGTTGAAACGTTTTTTCCTTGGCACTTTTTTCTCCACTTAATTTAACTTTTATCTCTGACACAATAAGATGGTGATCCGAATTAATTTCTGCAGATCTATATACTCTTGTCTTTCTCACTGATGTCAACCACTCTTCTCTAGTGACTAGAAAGATGCTCGCTTCGCTCGCGCTCGCTTCGCTCGCAGTGCAGGATAATACTAATCCAATACCTATACCTAGTACCCAATCATTGAATTCATGCTGAACAACATTTCAATGATCGCCACCTAGCCAAGCTCTGCGCCACGTAATAATTAGGGCTATGTACGTTAAAATCACGCAACTGTGGCCATTTGTGACGCCGTACACGTATTTTTTGTGTACGTTAAAATGTACGTTAAATTGCGCAACTACCTCAGGCTGCGAACAATTGTTACCAATAGCAACGTCGTCGCACGCCCAGCCCTCTGACGCTGCAATGACTCGACTAAACCGGTTCTACGAACAATTGTTACCAATAGCAACGTCGTCGCACGCCCAGCCCTCTGACGCTGCAATGACTCGACTAAACCGGTTCTACGAACAATTGTTACCAATAGCAATGTCGTCTTCGAACATCGTCCACCAACGCATCGCGACGTAAGGACTAAACCGGTCTACCAATAGTCAACGCTCGCCCACCAACGCATCGCGACGTAAGGACTAAACGGTCTAAACCGTCTACCAATAGTCAACCAATCAGAACGCTTGAAGGTAACAGACATACAGAATAACGATTTTAATATGATAGATGATATAATCTATCAGGTTTTCAGTTTTGCTATCTGGAGAGGTCCATGTGAGTTTCCTACTTTCCTACACATTTTTTGTATAAATTGAGTGTTGGTTATGCACAAATTATTGTTGCTGCATAATTCAAGTAATCTGGTGCCGTTATCATTTTCATTCCCTTGGACTCCATGCTTTCCTAAAATTTTTCCCCAGACTCCAAAATTACTCCCAACTTTTGCATTAAAATCTCCTAGGAGCAAAATAAGGTCATGTCTTGGTGTTTTGTCTATCAGTTGTTGCAAATTGTTGTAGAATTTTTTTTTCTCCTCATCCGAATCTCTTTCTGTGGGTGCATATGCCTCGATTATGGTGATGTCAACATTCTTGCATCTCATTCTAATTTTAATTAGTCGGTCACTAAGGAAAATCACATCAGTAACCGACTTCGTGAAACATGACTCCAAGGCAATTGCCACTCCATGTTCATGAATTCCTGTCTCTGTTCCACTGTACCAAATTGTGTATCCATTTATTGTCATTCTCCCACATCCTACCCAATGGGTCTCGCTTATGCCACATATTCTGATGTTCAGTCTCCTGAGTTCCTTCGTCAGACAAAATGACTTCCCGGTGCTATACAGTGTTCGTACGTTCCAATGCCCTACTCTTTCTTTCTTTTTGGCTGATATTACATTGCTTCTTGCCACTTTATCTTTATCTAGGATTCTGTATTGGATTTTGCCTCTTCTCTCACTTAACACTGTCGCCAGAGTGCATTGACAATCAGCGCGTACCTTTTTATCCTGGGCGACGTACGGGCCAGTATGGTAATCTTTGGTTTGTAATGTCATGTTGATTTGTAGTCTTTTGACTTGCCAGGCGGTGGCCATTCCTTTCATGGTATCTATAGCCTACTGTAGCACTAATCCTTGCATTCTCCAATGTCAAACAGGGTATCAATTATAGAATATTTTGTGGTCTATAGAACTTGTCATACAAGAAACCAGCTCTCTTAAACCCCTTCTTATCTCTCATTCCATTTTTTAGACATTTGACAGAGAACAGATTTCTGTAGGCCTATAGTGTCGTTTCAAATGACTGACCATTTTTCGGGGCATTTTGAATGCTCTAGAATAAAATTGAGACAGACTATACTGACAATTCTAGTACGGTTTGACTCAACTGAGCTGGACACACTCGAAAATGTGGTTTTAGTTTCATCACTCTTCTGAATTTTGCATATCTATAGCCTACTGTAGCACTAATCCTTACATTCTCCAATGTCAAACAGGGTATCAATTATATAATATTTTTGTGGTCTATAGAACTTGTCATACAAGAAACCAGCTCTCTTAAACCCCTTCTTATCTCTCATTCGATTTTTTAGACATTTGACAGAGAACAGACTTCTGAAAGACTTTGAATAGTGTCGTTTCAAATGGCTCACCGTTTTTCGGGGTATTTCGAATGCTGTAGAATAAAATTGAGACAGACTATACTGACAATTCTAGTATGGTTTGATTCAGCTAAGCTGGGGACATGTGAAAATGTGGCTTTAATTTGTTTCATCACTCTTCTGAATTTTGGATATCCATAGCCTACTGTAGCACGAATCCTTGCATTCTCCAATGTCAAACAGGGTATCAATTATATAATTATTTTGTGGTCTATATAGAACCTGTCATACAAGAAACCAGATCTCTAAAACCCCTTCTTATCTCTCTTTCGATTTTTTAGACATTTGACAGAGAACAAATTTCTGTAGGCCTATAGTGTTGTTTCAAATGGCTTACAATTTTTCGGGGCATTTCGAATGCTCTAGAATAAAATTGAGGCAGAATATATTGATACTTCTAGTACGTTTTGATTCAGCTTAGCTGGGGAGACGCGAAAATGTGGTTTTAATTTGTTTTATGACTGTTCTGAATTTTGCATATCTATAGCTTACTGTAGCACTAATCCTTGAATTCTCCAATGTCAAACAGGGTATCAATTATATAATATTTTTGTGGTCTATAGAACTTGTCATACAAGAAACCAGCTCTCTTAAACCCCTTCTTATCTCTCTTTCGATTTTTTAGACATTTGACAGCGAACAGATTTCTGAAAGACTTTGTAGGCCTATGGTGTTGTTTCAAATGGCTCACAATTTTTCGGGGCATTTCGAATGCTCTAGAATAAAATTGAGGCAGACTGACAATTCTAGTACAGTTTGACTCAACTGAGCTGGGCGCACGCGAAAATGTGGTTTTAATTTGATTCATCACTCTTATGAATTTTGGATATCTATAGCCTACTGTAGCCCTAATACTTGCATTGTCCAATGTCAAACAGGGTATCAATTATATAATATTTTTGTGGTCTATAGAATTTGTCATACACCCCTTCTTATCTCTCATTTCATTTTTTAGACATTTGACAGAGAACAGATTTCTGAAAGACTTTGTATGCCTATAGTGTCGTTTCATATGGCTCATCATTTTTTGGGGTATTTCGAATGCTATAGAATAAAATTGAGACAGACTATACTGACAATTCTTGTACGGTTTGACTCAGCTAAGCTTGGGACATGTGTAAATGTGGTTTTAATTTGTGTCATCACTCTTCTGAATTTTGGATATCCATAGCCTACTGTAGCACTAATCCTTGCATTCTCCAATGTCAAACAGGGTATCAATTATATAATTATTTTGTGGTCTATATAGAACTTGTCATACAAGAAACCAGCTCTCTAAAACCCCTTCTTATCTCTCATTAGATTTTTTTAGACATTTGAGAGAGAACAGATTTCTGTAATACTTTGTAGGCCTATAGTGTCGTTTCAAATGGCTCACCATTTTTCGGGGTTTTTCGAATGCTCTAGAATAAAGTTGAGACAGACTATTCTGACAACTCTAGTACGCTTTGACTCAGCTAAGCAGGGGAAACGGGAAAATGTGGTTTTAATTTGTGTTATCACTCTTCTGAATTTTGGATATCTATAGCCTACTGTAGCACTAATCCTTGCATTCTCCAATGTCAAACAGGGTATCAATTATATAATATTTTTGTGGTCTATAGAACTTGTCATACAAAAAACCAGCTCTCTTAAACCCCTTCTTATCTCGCATTCAATTTTTTAGACATTTGACAGAGAACAGATTTCTGTAGGTTTATGGTGTCGTTTCAAATGTCTCATCGTTTTTCGGGGTATTTCAAATGCTATAGAATAAAATTGAGAGAGATTATACCTACAATTCTAGTACTGTTTGACTCAGCTAAACTGGGGGATGGGAAAATGTTTTTTTATTTGTTTTATCAATCTTCTGAATTTTGCATATCTATAGCCTACATTTGACAGAAAACAAATTTTTGAAAGGCTTTGTAGGCCTATAGTGTCATTTCATATGGCTCACCATTTTTCGGGGTATTTCGAATGCTCTAGAGTAATATTGAGACAGAATATATTGACAATTTTAGTACGGTTTGACTCACCTGAGCTGGGGAGACGCGAAAATGTGGTTTTAATTTGTGTTATGACTCTTCTATAGCCTACTGTAGCACTAATCCTTGCATTCTCCAATGTCATACAGGGTATTAATTAAATAATATTTTTGTGGTCTATAGAATTTGTCATACAAGAAACCAGCTCTCTTAAACCTTTCTTATCTCTCTCGTTCAATTTTTTAGACATTTGACGTAGAACAGATTTCTGAAAGACTTTGTAGGCCTATAGTGTCTTTTCATATGGCTCACCATTTTTCGGGGCATTTCGAATGCTCTAGAATAAAATTGAGGCAGATTATATTGATATTTCTAGTTCGGTTTGAGTCAGCTAATCTGCGGACACGCGAAAATGTGGTTTTAATTTGTTTCATCACTCTTCTGAATTTTGCATATCAGCCTACTGTAGCACTACTCTTTGCATTGTCCAATGTCAAACAGGGTATCAATTATATAATATTTTTGTGGTCTATAGAACTTGTCATACTAGCAAAGGTTAAAGCAATGAATAAGGAACAAGAGGAAAATGTGGATTTTGCTGGACTATTCCTTCAAATCGATTAGATTTTTGATTATCTAAGTCCTATACACCATCTATTTAACAGGCCTTCAATTGTGTTCTCTTTAATTGCGTTCTCTCTCTCTCTCTCTCTCTCTCTCTCTCAATTGTGTCGTTTCAAAAGGCTCACCATTTTTCGGGGAATTTCGAATGCTCTAGAATAAAATTGAGGTTTTATTTGTTTCATCACTCTTCTGAATTTTGCATATCAGCCTACTGTAGCACTAATCTTTGCATTGTCCAATGTCAAACAGGGTATCAATTATATAATATTTTGTGGTCTATAGAACTTGTCATACAAGAAACCAACTCGGTCAAACCTCTTCTTATCTACTAGGCTTTACGCCAAGTATTCGCCAGGACTTTCATTTAGTTGATGTTCTTCGTTCTCGTACAGTCAGTGGTGTTCGTGTTTAGCATGAAATGGCCGGGAGTGCTGTATTTCGAATCCAGTTTATCGAAATTGAGAATGATATCATTGATTATTCTTGCAATGGTTAAAGCAATGAATAAGGAACAAGAGGAAAATGTGGATTTTGCTGGACTATTCCTTCAAATCGATTAGATTTTTGATTATCTAAGTCCTATACACCATCTATTTAACAGGCCTTCAATTGTGTTCTCTTTAATTGCGTTCTCTCTCTCTCTCTCTCTCTCTCTCTCTCTCTCTCTCTCTCTCTCTCTCTCTCTCTCAATTGTGTCGTTTCAAAAGGCTCACCATTTTTCGGGGAATTTCGAATGCTCTAGAATAAAATTGAGGTTTTATTTGTTTCATCACTCTTCTGAATTTTGCATATCAGCCTACTGTAGCACTAATCTTTGCATTGTCCAATGTCAAACAGGGTATCAATTATATAATATTTTGTGGTCTATAGAACTTGTCATACAAGAAACCAACTGTGTCAAACCTTTTCTTATCTACTAGGCTTTACGCCAAGTATTCGCCAGGACTTTCATTTAGTTGATGTTCTTCGTTCTCGTACAGTCAGTGGTGTTAGTGTTTTGCATGAAATGGCCGGGAGTGCTCTATTTCGAATCCAGATTATCGAAATTGAGAATGATATAATTGATTATTCTTGCAATGGTTAAAGCAATGAATAAGGAACAAGAGGAAAATGTGGATTTCGCTGGACTATTCCTTCAAATCGATTAGATTTTTGATTATCTAAGTCCTATACACCATCTATTTAACAGGCCTTCAATTGCCTTCTCTCACACAGCAAATTAATTAGAAAACTTTTAGCGTCGTTTAAAATGACTGACCATTTTTTGAGGTATTTCGAATGGTCTAGAATAAAATTGAGACAGACTGTACTGACAATTCTAGTACGGTTTGACTCAGCTAAGATGGGGAGACGGGAAAATGTGGTTTTAATTTGTGTTATCACTCTTCTGATTTTTGCATATCTATAGCCTACTGTAGCACTAATCCTTGCTTTCTCCAATGTCAAACAGGGTATCAATTATATAATATTTTTGTGGTCTATAGAATTTGTCATACAAGAAACCAGCTCTCTTAAACCCCTTCTTATCTCTCATTCCATTTTTTAGACATTTGACAGGGAACAGATTTCTGAAAGACTTTGTAGGCCTATAGTGTCGTTTCAAATGGCTCACCATTTTTCGGGGCATTTCGAATGCTCTAGAATAAAATTGAGGCAGAATATATTGACAATTCTAGTACGGTTTGACTCACCTGAGCTCGGCAGATGCGAAAATGTGGTTTTAATTTGTGTTATGACTCTTCTGAATTTTGCATATCTATAGCCTACTGTAGCGCTAATCCTTGCATTCTCCAATGTCAAACAGGGTATTAATTATATAATATTTTGGTGGTCTATAGAACTTGTCATACAAGAAACCAGCTCTCTTAAACCCCTTCTTATCTCTCATTCAATTTTTTAATCATTTGACAGAGAACAGACTTCTGAAAGACCTTGAATAGTGTCGATTCAAATGGATCACCATTTTTCGGGGCATTTCGAATGCTCTAGAATAAAATTTAGGCAGATTATACTGACAATTCTAGTACGGTTTTACTCAGCTAAGCTGGGGAGACGCGAAACTGTGGTTTTAATTTGTGTTATCACTCTCCTGAATTTTGGATATCTATAGCCTACTGTAGCACTAATCCTTGCATTCTCCAATGTCAAACAGGGTATCAATTGTATAATTTTTTTGTGGTCTATAGAATTTGTCATACAAGAAACCAGCTCTCTTAAACCCTTTCTTATCTCTGATTCCATTTTTTAAACATTTGACAGGGAACAGATTTCTGAAAGACTTTGTAGGCCTATAGTGTCGTTTCATATGGCTCACCATTTTTCGGGGTATTTCGAATGCTCTAGAATAAAATTGAGACAGAATATATTGACAATTCTAGTACGGTTTGACTCAGCTAAGCTGGGGAGATGGGAAAATGTGGTTTTTATTTGTGTTATGACACTTCTGAATTTTGCATATCTATAGCCTACTGTAGCACTACCGTATATATTCATGATAAAGTCGAGAAATTTAAGTCCAATCCACAGGTTATCTATCCTGACCTCGACTTATACTCGAGGCACTAACTGTTGGGCAAAGTTTCCATACATAGCATGTCGAAAATAATTAATTTAGCTAACTGCGTAATTATTTTCAACATACGCTACGGCATCTAAATAAAAGTTCACATCAGCGCTTTTAAGATTGGTAATTTATAGGCGCCACATAAATATTAATTAAATATTGGCGCTATATAAATATAAAAAATTCAAGATTACCGGTAATTAAGATTTTTATATTGTCAAGAATGAGCGAATAGCAGGTTTAAAATTTTCTTAATCGTCAGGAATCAATATGGGAGTGTGAAAATCGTTCAGTTTCTCGATAGTTCAAAGCTAAAACGCAGTTTTTTAATCAAAACAATGGCGCCGCTGCCGCCACATGCCCACTTCGCGTCCGCCATTGTTCCGACTCTCACTATCACCTCAAGAGGGTTCGCCGCGATGACGTCACTTCGACTTATACCCGGGTCAATGATTTTAGACACCTTCAAATACCCAAAATCTAGGGGTCGACTTATACTCGGATTGACTTTATCTCGAGTATATACGGTAATCCTTGCATTCTCCAATGTCAAACAGGGTATCAATTATATAATATTTTTGTGGTCTATAGAATTTGTCATACAAAAAAACCAGCTCTCTTAAACCCCTTCTTATCTCTCATTCAGTTTTTTTAGACATTTGACAGATAACAGATGTCTTTAGGCCTATAGTGTCGTTTCAAATGGCTCACCATTTTTCGGGGCATTTCGAATGCTCTAGAATAAAATTGAGGCAGAATATATTGACAATTCTAGTACGGTTTGACTCACCTGAGCTGGGGAGACGCGAAAATGTGGTTTTAATTTGTGTTATGACTGTTCTGAATTTTGCATGTCTATAGCCTACTGTAGAACTAATCCTTGCATTCTCCAATGTCAAACAGGGTATCAATTAAATAATATTTTTGTGGTCTATAGAATTTGTCATACAAGAAACCAGCTCTCTTAAACCCTTCTTGTCTCTCTCGTTCAATTTTTTAGACATTTGACGTAGAACAGATTTCTGAAAGACTTTGTAGGCCTATAGTGTCTTTTCATATGGCTCACCATTTTTCGGGGCATTTCGAGGCTCTAGAATAAAATTGAGGCAGATTATATTGATTATTCTAGTTCGGTTTGACTCAGGTAAGCTGCGGACACGCGAAAATGTGGTTTTGATTTGTTTCATCACTCTTCTGAATTTTGCATATCAGCCTACTGTAGCACTACTCTTTGCATTGTCCAATGTCAAACAGGGTATCAATTATATTATATTTTTGTGGTCTATAGAACTTGTCATACTAGAAACCAACTTTGTCAAACCTCTTCTTATCTATTAGGCATTACACCAAGTATTCGTCAGGGCTTTCATTTAGTTGATGTTCTTCGTTCTCGTACAGTCACTGATGTTAGTGTTTAGCATGAAATGGCCGGGAGTGCTCTATTTCGAATCCAGTTTATCGAAATTGAGAATGATATAATTGATTATTCTCGCAGAGGTTAAAGCAATGAATAAGGAACAAGAGGAAAATGTGGATTTTGCTGGACTATTCCTTCAAATCGATTAGATTTTTGATTATCTAAGTCCTATACACCATCTATTTAACAGGCCTTCAATTGTGTTCTCTTCAATTGTGTTCTCTCTCTCTCTCTCTCTCTCTCTCTCTCTCTCTCTCTCTCTCAATTGTGACGTTTCAAAAAGCTCACCATTTTTCGAGGAATTTCGAATGCTCTAGAATAAAATTGAGGTTTTATTTGTTTCATCACTCTTCTGAATTTTGCATATCAGCCTACTGTAGCACTAATCTTTGCAGTATCCAATGTCAAACAGTGTATCAATTGTATAATATTTTTGTGGTCTATAGAATTTGTCATACAAGAAACCAGCTCTCTTAAACCCTTTCTTATCTCTCATTCAATTTTTTAGACATTTGACAGATAACAGATTTCTGTAGGCCTATGGTGTCGTTTCAAATGGCTCACCGTTTTTCGGGGTATTTCGAATGCTGTAGAATAAAATTGAGACAGACTATACTGACAATTCTATTACTGTTTGACTCAGCTAAGCTGGGGAGACGCGAAAATGTGGTTTTAATTTGTGTTATCACTCTTCTGAATTTTGCATATCTATAGCCTACTGTAGCACTAATCCTTGCACTCTCCAATGTCAAACAGTGTATCAATTATATAATATTTTTATGATCTATAGAACTTGTCATACAAGAAACCAGCTCTCTTAAACCCCTTCTTATCTCTCTTTCGATTTTTTAGACATTTGACAGAGAACGAATTTCTGTAGGCCTATAGTGTTGTTTCAAATGGCTCACAATTTTTCGGGGCATTTCGAATGCTCTAGCATAAAATTGAGACAGACTGACAATTCTAGTACAGTTTGACTCAACTGAGCTGGGCGCACGTGAAAATGTGGTTTTAATTTGTTTCATCACTCTTATGAATTTTGCATATCTATAGCCTCCTGTAGCACTAATCCTTGCATTCTCCAATGTCAAACAGGGTATCAATTATATAATATTTTTGTGGTCTATAGAATTTGTCATACACCCCTTCTTATCTCTCATTCCATTTTTTAGACATTTGACAGAGAACAGATTTCTGAAAGACTTTGTGGGCCTATAGTGTCGTTTCAAATGGCTCACCGTTTTTCGGGGTATTTCGAATGCTCTAGAATAAAATTGAGACAGACTATACTGACAATTCTAGTACTGTTTGACTCAGCTATGCTGGGGAGATGGGAAAATGTGGTTTTTATTTGTGTTATCACTCTTCTGAATTTTGCATATCTATAGCCTACTGTAGCACTAATCCTTGCATTCTCCAATGTCAAACAGGGTATCAATTGTATAATATTTTTGTGGTCTATAGAATTTGTCATACAAGAAACTAGCTCTCTTAAACCCCTTCTTATCTCTCATTCCATTTTTAGACATTTGTCAGGGAACAGATTTCTGAAAGACTTTGTAGGCCTATAGTGTCGTTTCATATGGCCCACCATTTTTTGGGGTATTTCGAATGCTCTAGAATAAAATTGAGACAGATTATACTGACAATTCTAGTATGGTTTGATTCAGCTAAGCTGGGGACATGTGAAAATGTGGCTTTAATTTGTTTCATCACTCTTCTGAATTTTGGATATCCATAGCCTACTGTAGCACTAATCCTTGCATTCTCCAATGTCAAACAGGGTATCAATTATATAATTATTTTGTGGTCTATATAGAACCTGTCATACAAGAAACCAGCTCTCTAAAACCCCTTCTTGTCTCTCTTTCGATTTTTTAGACATTTGACAGAGAACAAATTTCTGTAGGCCTATAGTGTTGTTTCAAATGGCTTACAATTTTTCGGGGCATTTCGAATGCTCTAGAATAAAATTGAGGCAGAATATATTGATACTTCTAGTACGTTTTGATTCAGCTTAGCTGGGGAGACGCGAAAATGTGGTTTTAATTTGTGTTATGACTGTTCTGAATTTTGCATATCTATAGCTTACTGTAGCACTAATCCTTGCATTCTCCAATGTCAAACAGGGTATCAATTATATAATATTTTTGTGGTCTATAGAACTTGTCATACAAGAAACCAGCTCTCTTAAACCCCTTCTTATCTCTCATTCGATTTTTTTAGACATTTGAGAGAGAACAGATTTCTGTAATACTTTGTAGGCCTATAGTGTCGTTTCAAATGGCTCACCATTTTTCGGGGTTTTTCGAATGCTCTAGAATAAAGTTGAGACAGACTATTCTGACAACTCTAGTACGCTTTGTCTCAGCTAAGCAGGGGAGACGGGAAAATGTGGTTTTAATTTGTGTTATCACTCTTCTGAATTTTGGATATCTATAGCCTTCTGTAGCACTAATCCTTGCATTCTCCAATGTCAAACAGGGTATCAATTATAAAATATTTTTGTGGTCTATAGAATTTGTCATACAAAAAACCAGCTCTCTTAAACCCCTTCTTATCTCTCATTCAATTTTTTAGACATTTGACAGATAACAGATTTCTGTAGGCCTTTGGTGTCGTTTCAAATGGCTCACCGTTTTTCGGGGTATTTCGAATGCTGTAGAATAAAATTGAGACAGACTATACTGACAATTCTATTACTGTTTGACTCAGCTAAGCTGGCGAGACGCTAAAATGTGGTTTTAATTTTTGTTATCACTCTTCTGAATTTTGCATATCTATAGCCTACTGTAGCACTAATCCTTGCATTCTCCAATGTCAAACAGGGTATCAATTATATAATATTTTTGTGGTCTATAGAACTTGTCATACAAGAAACCAGCTCTCTTAGACCCTTTCTTATCTCTCATTCAATTTTTTAGACATTTGACAGATAACAGATTTCTGTAGGCCTATGGTGTCGTTTCAAATGGCTCACCGTTTTTCGGGGTATTTCGAATGCTGTAGAATAAAATTGAGACAGACTATACTGACAATTCTAGTACGGTTTGACTCAGCTAAGATGGGGAGACGCGAAAATGTGGTTTTAATTTGTGTTATCACTCTTCTCAATTTTGCATATCTATAGCCTACTGTAGCACTAATCCTTGCACTCTCCAATGTCAAACAGTGTATCAATTATATAATATTTTTATGATCTATAGAACTTGTCATACAAGAAACCAGCTCTCATAAACCCCTTCTTATCTCTCATTCGATTTTTTAGACATTTGACAGAGAACAAATTTCTGTAGGCCTATAGTGTTGTTTCAAATGGCTCACAATTTTTCGGGGCATTTCGAATGCTCTAGAATAAAATTGAGACAGACTGACAATTCTAGTACAGTTTGACTCAACTGAGCTGGGCGCACGCGAAAATGTGGTTTTAATTTGTTTCATCACTCTTATGAATTTTGCATATCTATAGCCTCCTGTAGCACTAATCCTTGCATTCTCCAATGTCAAACAGGGTATCAATTATATAATATTTTTGTGGTCTATAGAATTTGTCATACACCCCTTCTTATCTCTCATTCCATTTTTTAGACATTTGACAGAGAACAGATTTCTGAAAGACTTTGTAGGCCTATAGTGTCGTTTCAAATGCCTCACCGTTTTTTCGGTTTTTTTTGAATGCTCTAGAATAAAATTGAGACAGACTATACTGACAATTCTAGTACTGTTTGACTCAGCTAAGCTGGGGAGATGGGAAAATGTGGTTTTTATTTGTGTTATCACTCTTCTGAATTTGGCATATCTATAGCCTACTGTAGCACTAATCCTTGCATTCTCCAATGTCAAACAGGGTATCAATTGTATAATATTTTTGTGGTCTATAGAATTTGTCTTTACAAGAAACCAGCTCTCTTAAACCCCTTCTTATCTCTCATTCCATTTTTAGACATTTGACAGGGAACAGATTTCTGAAAGACTTTGTAGGCCTATAGTGTCATTTCAAATGGCTCACCATTTTTCGGGGCGTTTCGAAGGCTCTAGAATAAAATTGAGACAGACTATACTGACAATTCTAGTACTGTTTGACTCAGCTAAGCTGGGGAGATGGGAAAATGTGGTTTTTATTTGTGTTATCACTCTTCTGAATTTTGGATATCTATAGCCTACTGTAGCACTAATCCTTGCATTCTCCAATGTCAAACAGGGTATCAATTAAATAATATTTTTGTGGTCTATAGAATTTGTCATACAAGAAACCAGCTCTCTTAAACCCTTCTTATCTCTCTCGTTCAATTTTTTAGACATTTGACGTAGAACAGATTTCTGAAAGACTTTGTAGTCCTATAGTGTCTTTTCATATGGCTCACCATTTTTCGGGGCATTTCGAATGCTCTAGAATAATATCGAGGCAGATTATATTGATATTTCTAGTTCGGTTTGACTCAGCTAAGCTGCGGACACGCGAAAATGTGGTTTTAATTTGTTTCATCACTCTTCTGAATTTTGCATATCAGCCTACTGTAGCACTACTCTTTGCATTGTCCAATGTCAAACAGGGTATCAATTATATAATATTTTTGTGGTCTATAGAACTTGTCATACTAGAAACCAACTCTGTCAAACCTCTTCTTATCTGATAGGCATTACACCAAGTAGTCGTCAGGTCTTTCATTTAGTTGATGTTCTTCGTTCTCGTACAGTCACTGATGTTAGTGTTTAGCATGAAATGGCCGGGAGTGCTCTATTTCGAATCCAGTTTATCGAAATTGAGAATGATATAATTGATTATTCTCGCAGAGGTTAAAGCAATGAATAAGGAACAAGAGGAAAATGTGGATTTTGCTGGACTATTCCTTCAAATCGATTAGATTTTTGATTATCTAAGTCCTATACACCATCTATTTAACAGGCCTTCAATTGTGTTCTCTTCAATTGCGTTCTCTCTCTCTCTCTCTCTCTCTCTCTCTCTCTCTCTCTCTCTCTCAATTGTGTCGTTTCAAAAGGCTCACCATTTTTCGGGGAATTTCGAATGCTCTAGAATAAAATTGAGGTTTTATTTGTTTCATCACTCTTCTGAATTTTGCATATCAGCCTACTGTAGCACTACTCATTGCATTGTCCAATGTCAAACAGGGTATCAATTATATAATATTTTGTGGTCTATAGAACTTGTCATACAAGAAACCAACTCTGTCAAACCTCTTCTTATCTACTAGGCTTTACGCCAAGTATTCGCCAGGACTTTCATTTAGTTGATGTTCTTCGTTCTCGTACAGTCAGTGGTGTTAGTGTTTTGCATGAAATGGCCGGGAGTGCTCTATTTCGAATCCAGTTTATCGAAATTGAGAATGATATAATTGATTATTCTCGCAGAGGTTAAAGCAATGAATAAGGAACAAGAGGAAAATGTGGATTTTGCTGGACTGTTCCTTCAAATCGATTAGATTTTTGATTATCTAAGTCCTATACACCACCATCTATTTAACAGGCCTTCAATTGTGTTCTCTTCAATTGCGTTCTCTCTCTCTCTCTCTCTCTCTCTCTCACATGTGTCGTTTCAAAAGGCTCACCATTTTTCGGGGAATTTCGAATGCTCTAGAATAAAATTGAGGTTTTATTTGTTTCATCACTCTTCTGAATTTTGCATATCAGCCTACTGTAGCACTACTCTTTGCATTGTCCAATGTCAAACAGGGTATCAGTTATATAATATTTTGTGGTCTATAGAACTTGTCATACATGAAACCAACTCGGTCAAACCTCTTCTTATCTACTAGGCTTTACGCCAAGTATTCGCCAGGACTTTCATTTAGTTGATGTTCTTCGTTCTCGTACAGTCAGTGGTGTTAGTGTTTTGCATGAAATGGCCGGGAGTGCTCTATTTCTAATCCAGTTTATCAAAATTGAGAATGATATAATTGATTATTCTTGCAATGGTTAAAGCAATGAATAAGGAACAAGAGGAAAATGTGGATGTTGCTGGACTATTCCTTCAAATCGATTAGATTTTTGATTATCTAAGTCCTATACACCATCTATTTAACAGGCCTTCAATTGCCTTCTCTCACACAGCAAATTAATTAGAAAACTTATAGCGTCGTTTAAAATGACTGACCATTTTTTGAGGTATTTCGAATGCTCTAGAATAAAATTGAGACAGACTGTACTGACAATTCTAGTACGGTTTGACTCAGCTAAGATGGGGAGACGGGAAAATGTGGTTTTAATTTGTGTTATCACTCTTCTGATTTTTGCATATCCATAGCCTACTGTAGCACTAATCCTTGCATTCTCCGTCAAACAGGGTATCAATTATATAATATTTTTGTGGTCTATAGAATTTGTCATACAAGAAACCAGCTCTCTTAAACCCCTTCTTATCTCTCATTCCATTTTTTAGACATTTGACAGGGAACAGATTTCTGAAAGACTTTGTAGGCCTATAGTGTCGTTTCAAATGGCTCACCATTTTTCGGGGCATTTCGAATGCTCTAGAATAAAATTTAGGCAGATTATACTGACAATTCTAGTACGGATTTACTCAGCTAAGCTGGGGAGTCGCGAAAATGTGGTTTTAATTTGTGTTATCACTCTTCTGAATTTTGGATATCTATAGCCTACTGTAGCACTAATCCTTGCATTCTCCAATGTCAAACAGTGTATCAATTATATAATATTTTTATGATCTATAGAACTTGTCATACAAGAAACCAGCTCTCTTAAACCCCTTCTTATCTCTCTTTCGATTTTTTAGACATTTGACAGAGAACAAATTTCTGTAGGCCTATAGTGTTGTTTCAAATGGCTCACAATTTTTCGGGGCATTTCGAATGCTCTAGCATAAAATTGAGACAGACTGACAATTCTAGTACAGTTTGACTCAACTGAGCTGGGCGCACGCGAAAATGTGGTTTTAATTTGTTTCATAACTCTTATGAATTTTGCATATCTATAGCCTCCTGTAGCACTAATCCTTGCATTCTCCAATGTCAAACAGGGTATCAATTATATAATATTTTTGTGGTCTATAGAATTTGTCATACACCCCATCTTATCTCTCATTCCATTTTTTAGACATTTGACAGAGAACAGATTTCTGAAAGACTTTGTGGGTCTATAGTGTCGTTTCAAATGGCTCACCGTTTTTCGGGGTTTTTCGAATGCTCTAGAATAAAATTGAGACAGACTATACTGACAATTCTAGTACTGTTTGACTCAGCTATGCTGGGGAGATGGGAAAATGTGGTTTTTATTTGTGTTATCACTCTTCTGAATTTTGGATATCTATAGCCTACTGTAGCACTAATACTTGCATTCTCCAATGTCAAACAGGGTATCAATTATATAATATTTTTGTGGTCTATAGAACTTGTCATACAAAAAACCAGCTCTCTTAAACCCCGTCTTATCTCGCATTCAATTTTTTAGACATTTGACAGAGAACAGATTTCTGTAGGTTTATGGTGTCGTTTCAAATGTCTCATCGTTTTTCGGGGTATTTCGAATGCTATAGAATAAAATTGAGAGAGATTATACTGACAATTCTAGTACTGTTTGACTCAGCTAAGCTGGCGGATGGGAAAATGTGGTTTTTATTTGTGTTATGACTCTTCTGAATTTTGGATATCTATAGCCTACTGTAGCACTAATCCTTGCATTGTCCAATGTCAAACAGGGTATCAATTGTATAATATTTTTGTGGTCTATAGAATTTGTCATACAAAAAACCAGCTCTCTTAAACCCCTTCTTATCTCTCATTCAATTTTTTAAACATTTGACAGAGAACAGATTTCTGTAGGCCTATGGTGTCCTTTCAAATGGCTCACCGTTTTTTGGGGTATTTCGAATGCTGTAAAATAAAATTGAGACAGACTATACTGACAATTCTATTACTGTTTGACTCAGCTAAGCTGGGGAGACGCGAAAATGTGGTTTTAATTTGTGTTATCACTCTTCTGAATTTGGCATATCTATTGCCTACTGTAGCACTAATCCTTGCATTCTCCAATGTCAAACAGGGTATCAATTGTATAATATTTTTTAGACATTTGACAGGAAACAGATTTCTGAAAGACTTTGTAGGCCTATAGTGTCGTTTCATATGGCTCACCATTTTTCGGGCATTTCAATGCTCTAGAATAAAATTGAGGCAGAATATATTGACAATTCTAGTACGGTTTGACTCACCTGAGCTGGGGAGACGCGAAAATGTGATTTTAATTTGTGTTATGACTCTTCTGAATTTTGCATATCTATAGCCTACTGTAGCACTAATCCTTGCATTCTACAATGTCAAACAGGGTATCAATTAAATAATATTTTTGTGGTCTATAGAATTTGTCATACAAGAAACCAGCTCTCTTAAACCCTTCTTATCTCTCTCGTTCAATTTTTTAGACATTTGACGTAGAACAGATTTCTGAAAGACTTTGTAGGCCTATAGTGTCTTTTCATATGGCTCACCATTTTTCGGGGCATTTCGAATGCTCTAGAATAATATTGAGGCAGATTATATTGATATTTCTAGTTCGGTTTGACTCAGCTAAGCTGCGGACACGCGAAAATGTGGTTTTAATTTGTTTCATCACTCTTCTGAATTTTGCATATCAGCCTACTGTAGCACTACTCTTTGCATTGTCCAATGTCAAACAGGGTATCAATTATATAATATTTTTGTGGTCTATAGAACTTGTCATACTAGAAACCAACTCTGTCAAACCTCTTCTTATCTGCTAGGCATTACACCAAGTAGTCGTCAGGGCTTTCATTTAGTTGATGTTCTTCGTTCTCGTACAGTCACTGATGTTAGTGTTTAGCATGAAATGGCCGGGAGTGCTCTATTTCGAATCCAGTTTATCGAAATTGAGAATGATATAATTGATTATTCTCGCAGAGGTTAAAGCAATGAATAAGGAACAAGAGGAAAATGTGGATTTTGCTGGACTATTCCTTCAAATCGATTAGATTTTTGATTATCTAAGTCCTATACACCATCTATTTAACAGGCCTTCAATTGTGTTCTCTTCAATTGTGTTCTCTCTCTCTCTCTCTCTCTCTCTCTCTCTCTCAATTGTGTCGTTTCAAAAGGCTCACCATTTTTCGGGAATTTCAAATGCTCTAGAATAAAATTGAGGTTTTATTTGTTTCATCACTCTTCTGAATTTTGCATATCAGCCTACTGTAGCACTACTCTTTGCATTGTCCAATGTCAAACAGGGTATCAGTTATATAATATTTTGTGGTCTATAGAACTTGTCATACAAGAAACCAACTCTGTCAAACCTCTTCTTATCTACTAGGCTTTACGCCAAGTATTCGCCAGGACTTTCATTTAGTTGATGTTCTTCGTTCTCGTACAGTCAGTGGTGTTAGTGTTTTGCATGAAATGGCCGGGAGTGCTCTATTTCGAATCCAGTTTATCGAAATTGAGAATGATATAATTGATTATTCTTGCAATGGTTAAAGCAATGAATAAGGAACAAGAGGAAAATGTGGATGTTGCTGGACTATTCCTTCAAATCGATTAGATTTTTGATTATCTAAGTCCTATACACCATCTATTTAACAGGCCTTCAATTGCCTTCTCTCACACAGCAAATTAATTAGAAAACTTATAGCGTCGTTTAAAATGACTGACCATTTTTTGAGGTATTTCGAATGCTCTAGAATAAAATTGAGACAGACTGTACTGACAATTCTAGTACGGTTTGACTCAGCTAAGATGGGGAGACGGGAAAATGTGGTTTTAATTTGTGTTATCACTCTTCTGATTTTTGCATATCCATAGCCTACTGTAGCACTAATCCTTGCATTCTCCAATGTCAAACAGGGTATCAATTATATAATATTTTTGTGGTCTATAGAATTTGTCATACAAGAAACCAGCTCTCTTAAACCCCTTCTTATCTCTCATTCCATTTTTTAGACATTTGACAGGGAACAGATTTCTGAAAGACTTTGTAGGCCTATAGTGTCGTTTCAAATGGCTCACCATTTTTCGGGCATTTCAATGCTCTAGAATAAAATTTAGGCAGATTATACTGACAATTCTAGTACGGATTTACTCAGCTAAGCTGGGGAGTCATGAAAATGTGGTTTTAATTTGTGTTATCACTCTTCTGAATTTTGGATATCTATAGCCTACTGTAGCACTAATCCTTGCATTCTCCAATGTCAAACAGTGTATCAATTATATAATATTTTTATGATCTATAGAACTTGTCATACAAGAAACCAGCTCTCTTAAACCCCTTCTTATCTCTCTTTCGATTTTTTAGACATTTGACAGAGAACAAATTTCTGTAGGCCTATAGTGTTGTTTCAAATGGCTCACAATTTTTCGGGGCATTTCGAATGCTCTAGCATAAAATTGAGACAGACTGACAATTCTAGTACAGTTTGACTCAACTGAGCTGGGCGCACGCGAAAATGTGGTTTTAATTTGTTTCATAACTCTTATGAATTTTGCATATCTATAGCCTCCTGTAGCACTAATCCTTGCATTCTCCAATGTCAAACAGGGTATCAATTATATAATATTTTTGTGGTCTATAGAATTTGTCATACACCCCATCTTATCTCTCATTCCATTTTTTAGACATTTGACAGAGAACAGATTTCTGAAAGACTTTGTGGGCCTATAGTGTCGTTTCAAATGGCTCACCGTTTTTCGGGGTTTTTCGAATGCTCTAGAATAAAATTGAGACAGACTATACTGACAATTCTAGTACTGTTTGACTCAGCTATGCTGGGGAGATGGGAAAATGTGGTTTTTATTTGTGTTATCACTCTTCTGAATTTTGGATATCTATAGCCTACTGTAGCACTAATACTTGCATTCTCCAATGTCAAACAGGGTATCAATTATATAATATTTTTGTGGTCTATAGAACTTGTCATACAAAAAACCAGCTCTCTTAAACCCCGTCTTATCTCGCATTCAATTTTTTAGACATTTGACAGAGAACAGATTTCTGTAGGTTTATGGTGTCGTTTCAAATGTCTCATCGTTTTTCGGGGTATTTCGAATGCTATAGAATAAAATTGAGAGAGATTATACTGACAATTCTAGTACTGTTTGACTCAGCTAAGCTGGCGGATGGGAAAATGTGGTTTTTATTTGTGTTATGACTCTTCTGAATTTTGGATATCTATAGCCTACTGTAGCACTAATCCTTGCATTGTCCAATGTCAAACAGGGTATCAATTGTATAATATTTTTGTGGTCTATAGAATTTGTCATACAAAAAACCAGCTCTCTTAAACCCCTTCTTATCTCTCATTCAATTTTTTAAACATTTGACAGAGAACAGATTTCTGTAGGCCTATGGTGTCCTTTCAAATGGCTCACCGTTTTTTGGGGTATTTCGAATGCTGTAAAATAAAATTGAGACAGACTATACTGACAATTCTATTACTGTTTGACTCAGCTAAGCTGGGGAGACGCGAAAATGTGGTTTTAATTTGTGTTATCACTCTTCTGAATTTGGCATATCTATTGCCTACTGTAGCACTAATCCTTGCATTCTCCAATGTCAAACAGGGTATCAATTGTATAATATTTTTTAGACATTTGACAGGAAACAGATTTCTGAAAGACTTTGTAGGCCTATAGTGTCGTTTCATATGGCTCACCATTTTTCGGGGCATTTCGAATGCTCTAGAATAAAATTGAGGCAGAATATATTGACAATTCTAGTACGGTTTGACTCACCTGAGCTGGGGAGACGCGAAAATGTGATTTTAATTTGTGTTATGACTCTTCTGAATTTTGCATATCTATAGCCTACTGTAGCACTAATCCTTGCATTCTACAATGTCAAACAGGGTATCAATTAAATAATATTTTTGTGGTCTATAGAATTTGTCATACAAGAAACCAGCTCTCTTAAACCCTTCTTATCTCTCTCGTTCAATTTTTTAGACATTTGACGTAGAACAGATTTCTGAAAGACTTTGTAGGCCTATAGTGTCTTTTCATATGGCTCACCATTTTTCGGGGCATTTCGAATGCTCTAGAATAATATTGAGGCAGATTATATTGATATTTCTAGTTCGGTTTGACTCAGCTAAGCTGCGGACACGAAAAAATGTGGTTTTAATTTGTTTCATCACTCTTCTGAATTTTGCATATCAGCCTACTGTAGCACTACTCTTTGCATTGTCCAATGTCAAACAGGGTATCAATTATATAATATTTTTGTGGTCTATAGAACTTGTCATACTAGAAACCAACTCTGTCAAACCTCTTCTTATCTGCTAGGCATTACACCAAGTAGTCGTCAGGGCTTTCATTTAGTTGATGTTCTTCGTTCTCGTACAGTCACTGATGTTAGTGTTTAGCATGAAATGGCCGGGAGTGCTCTATTTCGAATCCAGTTTATCGAAATTGAGAATGATATAATTGATTATTCTCGCAGAGGTTAAAGCAATGAATAAGGAACAAGAGGAAAATGTGGATTTTGCTGGACTATTCCTTCAAATCGATTAGATTTTTGATTATCTAAGTCCTATACACCATCTATTTAACAGGCCTTCAATTGTGTTCTCTTCAATTGTGTTCTCTCTCTCTCTCTCTCTCTCTCTCTCTCTCTCTCTCTCAATTGTGTCGTTTCAAAAGGCTCACCATTTTTCGGGGAATTTCGAATGCTCTAGAATAAAATTGAGGTTTTATTTGTTTCATCACTCTTCTGAATTTTGCATATCAGCCTACTGTAGCACTACTCTTTGCATTGTCCAATGTCAAACAGGGTATCAGTTATATAATATTTTGTGGTCTATAGAACTTGTCATACAAGAAACCAACTCTGTCAAACCTCTTCTTATCTACTAGGCTTTACGCCAAGTATTCGCCAGGACTTTCATTTAGTTGATGTTCTTCGTTCTCGTACAGTCAGTGGTGTTAGTGTTTTGCATGAAATGGCCGGGAGTGCTCTATTTCGAATCCAGTTTATCGAAATTGAGAATGATATAATTGATTATTCTCGCAGAGGTTAAAGCAATGAATAAGGAACAAGAGGAAAATGTGGATTTTGCTGGACTATTCCTTCAAATCGATTAGATTTTTGATTATCTAAGTCCTATTCACCACCATCTATTTAACAGGCCTTCAATTGTGTTCTCTTCAATTGCGTTCTCTCTCTCTCTCTCTCTCTCTCTCTCTCTCTCTCTCTCTCACACATGTGTCGTTTCAAAAGGCTCACCATTTTTCGGGGAATTTCGAATGCTCTAGAATAAAATTGAGGTTTTATTTGTTTCATCACTCTTCTGAATTTTGCATATCAGCCTACTGTAGCACTACTCTTTGCATTGTCCAATGTCAAACAGGGTATCAATTATATAATATTTTGTGGTCTATAGAACTTGTCATACATGAAACCAACTCGGTCAAACCTCTTCTTATCTACTAGGCTTTACGCCAAGTATTCGCCAGGACTTTCATTTAGTTGATGTTCTTCGTTCTCGTACAGTCAGTGGTGTTAGTGTTTTGCATGAAATGGCCGGGAGTGCTCTATTTCGAATCCAGTTTATCAAAATTGAGAATGATATAATTGATTATTCTTGCAATGGTTAAAGCAATGAATAAGGAACAAGAGGAAAATGTGGATGTTGCTGGACTATTCCTTCAAATCGATTAGATTTTTGATTATCTAAGTCCTATACACCATCTATTTAACAGGCCTTCAATTGCCTTCTCTCACACAGCAAATTAATTAGAAAACTTATAGCGTCGTTTAAAATGACTGACCATTTTTGAGGTATTTCGAATGCTCTAGAATAAAATTGAGACAGACTGTACTGACAATTCTAGTACGGTTTGACTCAGCTAAGATGGGGAGACGGGAAAATGTGGTTTTAATTTGTGTTATCACTCTTCTGATTTTTGCATATCTATAGCCTACTGTAGCACTAATCCTTGCATTCTCCGTCAAACAGGGTATCAATTATATAATATTTTTGTGGTCTATAGAATTTGTCATACAAGAAACCAGCTCTCTTAAACCCCTTCTTATCTCTCATTCCATTTTTTAGACATTTGACAGGGAACAGATTTCTGAAAGACTTTGTAGGCCTATAGTGTCGTTTCAAATGGCTCACCATTTTTCGGGGCATTTCGAATGCTCTAGAATAAAATTTAGGCAGATTATACTGACAATTCTAGTACGGATTTACTCAGCTAAGCTGGGAGTCATAGGAAAATGTGGTTTTAATTTGTGTTATCACTCTTCTGAATTTTGGATATCTATAGCCTACTGTAGCACTAATCCTTGCATTCTCCAATGTCAAACAGTGTATCAATTATATAATATTTTTATGATCTATAGAACTTGTCATACAAGAAACCAGCTCTCTTAAACCCCTTCTTATCTCTCTTTCGATTTTTTAGACATTTGACAGAGAACAAATTTCTGTAGGCCTATAGTGTTGTTTCAAATGGCTCACAATTTTTTCAGGGCATTTCAATGCTCTAGCATAAAATTGAGACAGACTGACAATTCTAGTACAGTTTGACTCAACTGAGCTGGGCGCACGCGAAAATGTGGTTTTAATTTGTTTCATCACTCTTATGAATTTTGCATATCTATAGCCTCCTGCCAAAATGAGACAGACTCAACAGTGCTCCAAGAAATACCAAGCACGAATATTCAGGAGACTTCATCCAACATCTTGAAAGAGGAAGTACAACAAGCAGTGAAAGAACTCAAGCGAAATAAAGCCCCTGGCATTGATAATATAACAACTGAACTAGTGAAAGCAGGAGGAGAAACACTTACAGACACCCTGTATGAACTAATTAATAAGATCTACTACAACGAGACAGTGCCAGATGACTGGACAAAAGGAATTATCATACCAATATACAAAGGAAAAGGAGACAAAGAATTATGCGATAACTATAGAGGAATAACTCTGCTCAGCATACCAGGAAAAGTCTTCACAAAGATTATACAAAAAAGAATCAGTAGTTATATAGAAAAGATAATGGGAGAAGAACAAGCAGGATTCAGACCTGGAAGAAGTACCATAGACCAACTCTTTACCTTAAGACAACTGATAGAAAAATACACAGAGGCAAATAAAACTGTATACATCAATTTCATCGATTACAAACAGGCTTTTGACTCAGTATGGCACGAAGGCTTATGGCAGGCTATGAGAAACATTGGTATAGAAGAGAAACTAATAAATCTAATACAAGCAATATACAAGAAAATGGAAAGTGCAGTAAAAGTTGATAAAGACCTATCAGAATGGTTTAAAACAGAAGTTGGGAATAGACAGGGATGCGTGCTATCTCCATCTCTCTTTATAATAATTCTAGAAGTAATCTTTAAAATAGCAACTGAGAATCTAAACATTGGAGTGAATTGTAGTGGAGAAAATATATCAAACCTTAAATTTGCAGACGATGTAAGCTTACTAGCGGAGAGTGCTAGAGGTTTAGAAAGGCTTACAGACCAAGTAAATCAAACAAGCAGAAGATTTGGACTCGGATTAATCCAGCAAAAACTAAAGTCATGGCAGTCAACAAAAAAGAGAGGAAATGATACACATATCAGTAGAAGGAAACAACATCGAACAAGTAAAGAATTTTACATATGTGGGAGGAGAAATATCAAGCGATGGAAGACACGAACAAGATATTAAAAAAAGAGAGCAGCAAAAGGATTACAGACAATGGGAAGACTTAGACATATTTGGAATGCTAAAGAAATAAAGATCAACACAAAAATTCAAATATACAACACTATCATTGTTCCACAAATGCTTTATGGATCAGAAACGTGGATATTAAAAAGAGCAGATGAAAACAGACTATTGGTGGCAGAAATGAGTTGTTTGAGAAAGATATTGGGAGTAAGTAAATTACAAAGAATAAGAAATGAAGACATCAGGAAAAGACTGGGAATGAAAGAGACAATAATAGATAAAATCAGAAGAAGAAGACTTAGATGGTATGGACATGTAAATAGAATGAACAGTAACAGACTCCCATATAAAGCACTCTACACATACAAAAAAGGAAAAAAAGAGGAAGAGGAAGACCCAGGAAAAGTGGATGGATAACATCAAAGAAGACTTCGAAAGATATCAAATGACAATAATAGATGGAATGAGATTAACAACGGAAAAAGATAAATGGAAAAGTTTTGTGTCTAGCTATTGCCGCTAATGAGCTGGCAGAAAGCAACTATGATGATGATGATGATAGCCTCCTGTAGCACTAATCCTTGCATTCTCCAATGTCAAACAGGGTATCAATTATATAATATTTTTGTGGTCTATAGAATTTGTCATACACCCCATCTTATCTCTCATTCCATTTTTTAGACATTTGACAGAGAACAGATTTCTGAAAGACTTTGTGGGCCTATAGTGTCGTTTCAAATGGCTCACCGTTTTTCGGGGTTTTTCGAATGCTCTAGAATAAAATTGAGACAGACTATACTGACAATTCTAGTACTGTTTGACTCAGCTATGCTGGGGAGATGGGAAAATGTGGTTTTTATTTGTGTTATCACTCTTCTGAATTTTGGATATCTATAGCCTACTGTAGCACTAATACTTGCATTCTCCAATGTCAAACAGGGTATCAATTATATAATATTTTTGTGGTCTATAGAACTTGTCATACAAAAAACCAGCTCTCTTAAACCCCGTCTTATCTCGCATTCAATTTTTTAGACATTTGACAGAGAACAGATTTCTGTAGGTTTATGGTGTCGTTTCAAATGTCTCATCGTTTTTCGGGGTATTTCGAATGCTATAGAATAAAATTGAGAGAGATTATACTGACAATTCTAGTACTGTTTGACTCAGCTAAGCTGGCGGATGGGAAAATGTGGTTTTTATTTGTGTTATGACTCTTCTGAATTTTGCATATCTATAGCCTACTGTAGCACTAATCCTTGCATTGTCCAATGTCAAACAGGGTATCAATTGTATAATATTTTTGTGGTCTATAGAATTTGTCATACAAAAAACCAGCTCTCTTAAACCCCTTCTTATCTCTCATTCAATTTTTTAAACATTTGACAGAGAACAGATTTCTGTAGGCCTATGGTGTCCTTTCAAATGGCTCACCGTTTTTTGGGGTATTTCGAATGCTGTAAAATAAAATTGAGACAGACTATACTGACAATTCTAGTACTGTTTGACTAAGCTAAGCTGGGGAGATGGGAAAATGTGGTTTTTATTTGTGTCATCACTCTTGTGAATTTTGGATATCCATTGCCTACTGTAGCACTAATCCTTGCATTCTCCAATGTCAAACAGGGTATCAATTATATAATATTTTTGTGGTCTATAGAATTTGTCATACAAGAAACCAGCTCTCTTAAACCCTTTCTTATCTCTCATTCCATTTTTTAGACATATGACAGTGAACAGATTTCTGTAGGCCTATAGTGTCGTTTCATATGGCTCACCAATTTTCGGAGTATTTCGAATGCTCTAGAATAAAATTGAGACAGACTATACTGACAATTCTAGTACGGTTTGACTCAGCTAAGCTGAGGACATGTGAAAATGTGGTTTTAATTTGTTTCATCACTCTTCTGAATTTTGGATATCTATAGCCTACTGTAGCACTAATCCTTGCATTCTCCAATGTCAAACAGGGTATCAATTATATAATATTTTTGTGGTCTATAGAATTTGTCATACAAGAAACCAGCTCTCTTAAACCCCTTCTTATCTCTCATTCCATTTTTTAGACATTTGACAGGGAACATATTTCTGAAAGACTTTGTAGGCCTATAGTGTCGTTTCAAATGGCTCACCATTTTTCGGGGCATTTCGAATGCTCTAGAATAAAATTTAGGCAGATTATACTAACAATTCTAGTATGGATTTACTCAGCTAAGCTGGGGAGACGCGAAAATGTGGTTTTAATTTGTGTTATCACTCTTCTGAATTTTGGATATCTATAGCCTACTGTAGCACTAATCCTTGCATTCTCCAATGTCAAACAGTGTATCAAATATATAATATTTTTATGATCTATAGAACTTGTCATACAAGAAACCAGCTCTCTTAAACCCCTTCTTATCTCTCTTTCGATTTTTTAGACATTTGACAGAGAACAAATTTCTGTAGGCCTATAGTGTTGTTTCAAATGGCTCACAATTTTTCGGGGCATTTCGAATGCTCTAGCATAAAATTGAGACAGACTGACAATTCTAGTACAGTTTGACTCAACTGAGCTGGGCGCACGCGAAAATGTGGTTTTAATTTGTTTCATCACTCTTATGAATTTTCCATATCTATAGCCTCCTGTAGCACTAATCCTTGCATTCTCCAATGTCAAACACGGTATCAATTATATAATATTTTTGTGGTCTATAGAATTTGTCATACACCCCATCTTATCTCTCATTCCATTTTTTAGACATTTGACAGAGAACAGATTTCTGAAAGACTTTGTGGGCCTATAGTGTCGTTTCAAATGGCTCACCGTTTTTCGGGGTATTTCGAATGCTCTAGAATAAAATTGAGACAGACTATACTGACAATTCTAGTACTGTTTGACTCAGCTATGCTGGGGAGATGGGAAAATGTGGTTTTTATTTGTGTTATCATTCTTCTGAATTTTGGATATCTATAGCCTACTGTAGCACTAATACTTGCATTCTCCAATGTCAAACAGGGTATCAATTATATAATATTTTTGTGGTCTATAGAACTTGTCATACAAAAAACCAGCTCTCTTAAACCCCGTCTTATCTCGCATTCAATTTTTTAGACATTTGACAGAGAACAGATTTCTGTAGGTTTATGGTGTCGTTTCAAATGTCTCATCGTTTTTCGGGGTATTTCGAATGCTATAGAATAAAATTGAGACAGACTATACTGACAATTCTAGTACTGTTTGACTAAGCTAAGCTGGGGAGATGGGAAAATGTGGTTTTTATTTGTGTTATGACTCTTCTGAATTTTGCATATCTATAGCCTACTGTAGCACTAATCCTTGCATTGTCCAATGTCAAACAGGGTATCAATTGTATAATATTTTTGTGGTCTATAGAATTTGTCATACAAGAAACCAGCTCTCTTAAACCCTTTCTTATCTCTCATTCCATTTTTTAGACATTTGACAGGGAACATATTTCTGAAAGACTTTGTAGGCCTATAGTGTCGTTTCAAATGGCTCACCATTTTTCGGGGCGTTTCGAATGCTCTAGAATAAAATTGAGACAGACTATACTGACAATTCTAGTACTGTTTGACTAAGCTACGCTGGGGAGATGGGAAAATGTGGTTTTTATTTGTGTCATCACTCTTGTGAATTTTGGATATCCATTGCCTACTGTAGCACTAATCCTTGCATTCTCCAATGTCAAACAGGTTATCAATTATATAATTATTTTGTGGTCTATATAGAACTTGTCATACAAGAAACCAGCTTTCTTAAACCCCTTCTTATCTCTCTTTCGATTTTTTAGACATTTGACAGAGAACAAATCTCTGTAGGCCTATACTGTTGTTTCAAATGGCTCACAATTTTTCGGGGCATTTCGAATGCTCTAGAATAAAATTGAGACAGACTGACAATTCTAGTACAGTTTGACTCAACTGAGCTGGGCGCACGCGAAAATGTGGTTTTAATTTGTTTCATCACTCTTATGAATTTTGGATATCTATAGCCTACTGTAGCACTAATACTTGCATTGTCCAATGTCAAACAGGGTATCAATTATATAATATTTTTGTGGTCTATAGAATTTGTCATACACCCCTTCTTATTTCTCATTCCATTTTTTAGACATTTGACAGAGAACAGATTTCTGTAGACCTATAGTGTTGTTTCAAATGGCTCACCATTTTTTGGGGCGTTTCGAATGCTCTAGAATAAAATTGAGGCAGATTATACTGACAATTCTAGTACGGTTTTACTCAGCTAAGCTGGGGAGATGGGAAAATGTGGTTTTAATTTGTGTTATCACTCTTCTGAATTTTGCATATCTATAGCCTACTGTAGCACTAATCCTTGCATTCTCCAATGTCAAACAGGGTATCAATTGTATAATATTTTTGTGGTCTATCGAATTTGTTATACAAGAAACCAGCTCTCTTAAACCCCTTCTTATCTCTCATTCCATTTTTTAGACATTTGACAGGGAACAGATTTCTGAAACTCTTTGTAGGCCTGTAGTGTCGTTTCATATGGCTCACCACTTTTCGGGGTATTTCGAATGCTCTAGAATAAAATTGAGACAGAATATATTTACAATTCTAGTACGGTTTGACTCAGCTAAGCTGGGGAGATGGGAAAATGTGGATTTTATTTGTGTTATGACTCTTCTGAATTTTGCATATCTTTAGCCTACTGTAGCACTAATCCTTGCATTGTCCAATGTCAAACAGGGTATCAATTGTATAATATTTTTGTGGTCTATAGAATTTGTCATACAAGAAACCAGCTCTCTTAAACCCTTTCTTATCTCTCATTCCATTTTTTAGACATTTGACAGGGAACAGATTTCTGAAAGACTTTGTAGGCCTATAGTGTCGTTTCAAATGGCTCACCATTTTTCGGGGCGTTTCGAATGCTCTAGAATAAAATTGAGACAGACTATACTGACAATTCTAGTACTGTTTGACTAAGCTAAGCTGGGGAGATGGGAAAATGTGGTTTTTATTTGTGTCATCACTCTTGTGAATTTTGGATATCCATTGCCTACTGTAGCACTAATCCTTGCATTCTCCAATGTCAAACAGGTTATCAATTATATAATTTTTTTGTGGTCTATATAGAACTTGTCATACAAGAAACCAGCTTTCTTAAACCCTTTCTTATCTCTCTTTCGATTTTTTAGACATTTGACAGAGAACAAATCTCTGTAGGCCTATAATGTTGTTTCAAATGGCTCACAATTTTTCGGGGCATTTCGAATGCTCTAGAATAAAATTGAGACAGACTGACAATTCTAGTACAGTTTGACTCAACTGAGCTGGGCGCACGCGAAAATGTGGTTTTAATTTGTTTCATCACTCTTATGAATTTTGGATATCTATAGCCTACTGTGGCACTAATACTTGCATTGTCCAATGTCAAACAGGGTATCAATTATATAATATTTTTGTGGTCTATAGAATTTGTCATACACCCCTTCTTATTTCTCATTCCATTTTTTAGACATTTGACAGGGAACAGATTTCTGTAGACCTATAGTGTCGTTTCAAATGGCTCACCATTTTTTGGGGCGTTTCGAATGCTGTAAAATAAAATTGAGACAGACTATACTGACAATTCTATTACTGTTTGACTCAGCTAAACTGGGGAGACGCGAAAATGTGGTTTTAATTTGTGTTATGACTCTTCTGAATTTTGCATATCTATAGCCTACTGTAGCACTAATCCTTGCATTCTCCAATGTCAAACAGGGTATCAATTAAATAATATTTTTGTGGTCTATAGAATTTGTCATACAAGAAACCAGCTCTCTTAAACCCTTCTTATCTCTCTCGTTCAATTTTTTTAGACATTTGACGTAGAACAGATTTCTGAAAGACTTTGTAGGCCTATAGTGTCTTTTCATATGGCTCACCATTTTTCGGGGCATTTTGAATGCTCTAGAATAAAATTGAGACAGATTATATTGATATTTCTAGTTCGGTTTGACTCAGCTAAGCTGCGGACACGCGAAAATGTGGTTTTAATTTGTTTCATCACTCTTCTGAATTTTGCATATCAGCCTACTGTAGCACTACTCTTTGCATTGTCCAATGTCAAACAGGGTATCAATTATATAATTATTTTGTGGTCTATATAGAACTTGTCATACAAGAAACCAGCTTTCTTAAACCCCTTCTTATCTCTCTTTCGATTTTTTAGACATTTGACAGAGAACAAATTTCTGTAGGCCTATAGTGTTGTTTCAAATGGCTCACAATTTTTCGGGGCATTTCGAATGCTCTAGAATAAAATTGAGACAGACTGACAATTCTAGTACAGTTTGACTCAACTGAGCTGGGCGCACGCGAAAATGTGGTTTTAATTTGTTTCATCACTCTTATGAATTTTGGATATCTATAGCCTACTGTGGCACTAATACTTGCATTGTCCAATGTCAAACAGGGTATCAATTATATAATATTTTTGTGGTCTATAGAATTTGTCATACAAAAAACCAGCTCTCTTAAACCCCGTCTTATCTCGCATTCAATTTTTTAGACATTTGACAGAGAACAGATTTCTGTAGGTTTATGGTGTCGTTTCAAATGTCTCATCGTTTTTCGGGGTATTTCGAATGCTATAGAATAAAATTGAGAGAGATTATACTGACAATTCTAGTACTGTTTGACTCAGCTAAGCTGGCGGATGGGAAAATGTAGTTTTTATTTGTGTTATCACTCTTCTGAATTTTGCATATCTATAGCCTACTGTAGCACTAATCCTTGCATTCTCCAATGTCAAACAGGGTATCAATTGTATAATATTTTTGTGGTCTATAGAATTTGTTATACAAGAAACCAGCTCTCTTAAACCCCTTCTTATCTCTCATTCCATTTTTTAGACATTTGACAGAGAACAGATTTCTGAAAGACTTTGTAGGCCTGTAGTGTCGTTTCATATGGTTCACCACTTTTCGGGGTATTTCGAATGCTCTAGAATAAAATTGAGACAGAATATCTTTACAATTCTAGTACGGTTTGACTCAGCTAAGCTGGGGAGATGGGAAAATGTGGTTTTTATTTGTGTTATGACTCTTCTGAATTTTGCATATCTATAGCCTACTGTAGCACTAATCCTTGCATTCTCCAATGTCAAACAGGGTATCAATTGTATAATATTTTTGTGGTCTATAGAATTTGTTATACAAGAAACCAGCTCTCTTAAACCCCTTCTTATCTCTCATTCCATTTTTTAGACATTTGACAGGGAACAGATTTCTGAAAGACTTTGTACTCCTGTAGTGTCGTTTCATATGGCTCACCACTTTTCGGGGCATTTCGAATGCTCTAGAATAATATTGAGGCAGATTATATTGATATTTCTAGTACGGTTTGACTCACCTGAGCTGGGGAAACGCGAAAATGTGGTTTTAATTTGTGTTATGACTCTTCTGAATTTTGCATATCTATAGCCCACTGTAGCACTAATCCTTGCATTCTCCAATGTCAAACAGGGTATCAATTATATAATATTTTTGTGGTATATATAGAACTTGTCATACAAGAAACCAGCTCTCTTAAACCCCTTCTTATCTCTCATTCCATTTTTTAGACATTTGACAGGGAACAGATTTCTGAAAGACTTTGTAGGCCTATAGTGTCGTTTCAAATGGCTCACCATTTTTCGGGGCGTTTCGAAGGCTCTAGAATAAAATTGAGACAGACTATACTGACAATTCTAGTACTGTTTGACTCAGCTAAGCTGGGGAGATGGGAAAATGTGGTTTTTATTTATGTTATCACTCTTCTGAATTTTCCATATCTATAGCCTACTGTAGCACTAATCCTTGCATTGTCCAATGTCAAACAGGGTATCAATTGTATAATATTTTTGTGGTCTATAGAATTTGTCATACAAAAAACCAGCTCTCTTAAACCACGTCTTATCTCGCATTCAATTTTTTAGACATTTGACAGAGAACAGATTTCTGTAGGTTTATGGTGTCGTTTCAAATGTCTCATCGTTTTTCGGGGTATTTCGAATGCTATAGAATAAAATTGAGAGAGATTATACTGACAATTCTAGTACTGTTTGACTCAGCTAAGCTGGCGGATGGGAAAATGTAGTTTTTATTTGTGTTATCACTCTTCTGAATTTTGCATATCTATAGCCTACTGTAGCACTAATCCTTGCATTCTCCAATGTCAAACAGGGTATCAATTGTATAATATTTTTGTGGTCTATAGAATTTGTTATACAAGAAACCAGCTCTCTTAAACCCCTTCTTATCTCTCATTCAATTTTTTAAACATTTGACAGAGAACAGATTTCTGTAGGCCTATGGTGTCCTTTCAAATGGCTCACCGTTTTTTGGGGTATTTCGAATGCTGTAAAATAAAATTGAGACAGACTATACTGACAATTCTATTACTGTTTGACTCAGCTAAGCTGGGGAGACGCGAAAATGTGGTTTTAATTTGTGTTATCACTCTTCTGAATTTGGCATATCTATTGCCTACTGTAGCACTAATCCTTGCATTCTCCAATGTCAAACAGGGTATCAATTGTATAATATTTTTTAGACATTTGACAGGAAACAGATTTCTGAAAGACTTTGTAGGCCTATAGTGTCGTTTCATATGGCTCACCATTTTTCGGGGCATTTCGAATGCTCTAGAATAAAATTGAGGCAGAATATATTGACAATTCTAGTACGGTTTGACTCACCTGAGCTGGGAAGACGCGAAAATGTGGTTTTAATTTGTGTTATGACTCTTCTGAATTTTGCATATCTATAGCCTACTGTAGCACTAATCCTTGCATTCTCCAATGTCAAACAGGGTATCAATTTAATAATATTTTTGTGGTCTATAGAATTTGTCATACAAGAAACCAGCTCTCTTAAACCCTTCTTATCTCTCTCGTTCAATTTTTTAGACATTTGACGTAGAACAGATTTCTGAAAGACTTTGTAGGCCTATAGTGTCTTTTCATATGGCTCACCATTTTTCGGGGCATTTCGAATGCTCTAGAATAATATTGAGGCAGATTATATTGATATTTTTCATAAAAATCCTGAATGTAAATGCAACCTCAGGAATTCAAACAATCTATTCATTCCCTTTGCTGCAACTAATAAAAGGAAATTTACCACTAAATTTATAGGACCTAGACTTTGGAACGACTTACCCCTTGACCTAAAACTCATAAGTCATTGGCACCATTTTAAGAAGGCACTTAAAAGTTATCTCATAACTATCCAACACCAATTAGGTCAGCTCTGAAGATCTTTTTTCTAGTGTACGTTGTTTGGTGGTATATACATTTATCTGCTTGCTCTTCTACTGATGATATATGACAGTAACATATAACTGTTTCGTGGTATGGTAGCTTCTTAACCTCGTTCTTGATATTGGATATTATCCAGTACTAGGAAGCCAATATGATTTTAACCAATACTCTGAATGTACTTGGTTGATCACATCGCGGGCTTTGCCCTTCGATCAGCCGATTTTTTTCTCTAACACTAGATTTGCATCTAATTAAGGTTGCAGTATTAATTCTGTATCAAATTATTATTGCTAATCTGAATTTCAGTTGTCTTATATACTTGTAACTGATTTAATATGACTACCTAATCAAATTATATAGACTTCTGTTATACTACAGTACTAGTAATTGCTACTGGCTACTAAAGTGTTCATGTATGATGTGGAGAAGAAAATAAACTGATTCTGATTCTGATTCTGATTCTGATATTTCTAGTTCGGTTTGACTCAGCTAAGCTGCGGACACGCGAAAATGTGGTTTTAATTTGTTTCATCACTCTTCTGAATTTTGCATATCAGCCTACTGTAGCACTACTCTTTGCATTGTCCAATGTCAAACAGGGTATCAATTATATAATATTTTTGTGGTCTATAGAACTTGTCATACTAGAAACCAACTCTGTCAAACCTCTTCTTATCTGCTAGGCATTACACCAAGTAGTCGTCAGGGCTTTCATTTAGTTGATGTTCTTCGTTCTCGTACAGTCACTGATGTTAGTGTTTAGCATGAAATGGCCGGGAGTGCTCTATTTCGAATCCAGTTTATCGAAATTGAGAATGATATAATTGATTATTCTCGCAGAGGTTAAAGCAATGAATAAGGAACAAGAGGAAAATGTGGATTTTGCTGGACTATTCCTTCAAATCGATTAGATTTTTGATTATCTAAGTCCTATACACCATCTATTTAACAGGCCTTCAATTGTGTTCTCTTCAATTGCGTTCTCTCTCTCTCTCTCTCAATTGTGTCGTTTCAAAAGGCTCACCATTTTTCGGGGAATTTCGAATGCTCTAGAATAAAATTGAGGTTTTATTTGTTTCATCACTCTTCTGAATTTTGCATATCAGCCTACTGTAGCACTACTCATTGCATTGTCCAATGTCAAACAGGTTATCAATTATATAATATTTTGTGGTCTATAGAACTTGTCATACAAGAAACCAACTCTGTCAAACCTCTTCTTATCTACTAGGCTTTACGCCAAGTATTCGCCAGGACTTTCATTTAGTTGATGTTCTTCGTTCTCGTACAGTCACTGGTGTTAGTGTTTTGCATGAAATGGCCGGGAGTGCTCTATTTCGAATCCAGTTTATCAAAATTGAGAATGATATAATTGATTATTCTTGCAATGGTTAAAGCAATGAATAAGGAACAAGAAGAAAATGTGGATTTTGCTGGACTATTCCTTCAAATCGATTAGATTTTTGATTATCTAAGTCCTATACACCACCATCTATTTAACAGGCCTTCAATTGTGTTCTCTTCAATTGCGTTCTCTCTCTCTCTCTCTCTCTCTCTCTCTCTCTCTCTCAATTGTGTCGTTTCAAAAGGCTCACCATTTTTCGGGGAATTTCGAATGCTCTAGAATAAAATTGAGGTTTTATTTGTTTCATCACTCTTCTGAATTTTGCATATCAGCCTACTGTAGCACTAATCTTTGCATTGTCCAATGTCAAACAGTGTATCAATTATATAATATTTTTATGATCTATAGAACTTGTCATACAAGAAACCAGCTCTCTTAAACCCCTTCTTATCTCTCTTTCGATTTTTTAGACATTTGACAGAGAACAAATTTCTGTAGGCCTATAGTGTTGTTTCAAATGGCTCACAATTTTTCGGGGCATTTCGAATGCTCTAGCATAAAATTGAGACAGACTGACAATTCTAGTACAGTTTGACTCAACTGAGCTGGGCGCACGCGAAAATGTGGTTTTAATTTGTTTCATCACTCTTATGAATTTTGCATATCTATAGCCTCCTGTAGCACTAATCCTTGCATTCTCCAATGTCAAACAGGGTATCAATTATAGAATATTTTTGTGGTCTATAGAATTTGTCATACACCCCTTCTTATCTCTCATTCCATTTTTTAGACATTTGACAGAGAACAGATTTCTGAAAGACTTTGTAGGCCTATAGTGTCGTTTCAAATGCCTCACCGTTTTTCGGGGTTTTTCGAATGCTCTAGAATAAAATTGAGACAGACTATACTGACAATACTAGTACTGTTTGACTCAGCTAAGCTGGGGAGATGGGAAAATGTGGTTTTTATTTGTGTTATCACTCTTCTGAATTTTGCATATCTATAGCCTACTGTAGCACTAATCCTTGCATTCTCCAATGTCAAACAGGGTATCAATTGTATAATATTTTTGTGGTCTATAGAACTTGTCATACAAGAAACCAGCTCTCTTAAACCCCTTCTTATCTCTCATTCCATTTTTAGACATTTGACAGGGAACAGATTTCTGAAAGACTTTGTAGGCCTATAGTGTCGTTTCAAATGGCTCACCATTTTTCGGGGCGTTTCGAAGGCTCTAGAATAAAATTGAGACAGACTATACTGACAATTCTAGTACTGTTTGACTCAGCTAAGCTGGGGAGATGGGAAAATGTGGTTTTTATTTGTGTTATCACTCTTCTGAATTTTGGATATCTATAGCCTACTGTAGCACTAATCCTTGCATTCTCCAATGTCAAACAGGGTATCAATTATATAATATTTTTGTGGTCTATGGAACTTGTCATACAAAAACCAGCTCTCTTAAACCCCTTATCTTATCTCGCATTCAATTTTTTTAGACATTTGACAGAGAACAGATTTCTGTAGGTTTATGGTGTCGTTTCAAATGTCTCATCGTTTTTCGGGGTATTTCGAATGCTATAGAATAAAATTGAGAGAGATTATACTGACAATTCTAGTACTGTTTGACTCAGCTAAGCTGGCGGATGGGAAAATGTAGTTTTTATTTGTGTTATCACTCTTCTGAATTTTGCATATCTATAGCCTACTGTAGCACTAATCCTTGCATTCTCCAATGTCAAACAGGGTATCAATTGTATAATATTTTTGTGGTCTATAGAATTTGTTATACAAGAAACCAGCTCTCTTAAACCCTTTCTTATCTCTCATTCCATTTTTTAGACATTTGACAGGGAACAGATTTCTGAAAGACTTTGTAGGCCTGTAGTGTCGTTTCATATGGCTCACCACTTTTCGGGGTATTTCGAATGCTCTAGAATAAAATTGAGACAGAATATATTTACAATTCTAGTACGGTTTGACTTAGCTAAGCTGGGGAGATGGGAAAATGTGGTTTTTATTTGTGTTATGACTCTTCTGAATTTTGCATATCTATAGCCTACTGTAGCACTAATCCTTGCATTGTCCAATGTCAAACAGGGTATCAATTGTATAATATTTTTGTGGTCTATAGAATTTGTCATACAAGAAACCAGCTCTCTTAAACCCTTTCTTATCTCTCATTCCATTTTTTAGACATATGACAGTGAACAGATTTCTGTAGGCCTATAGTGTCGTTTCATATGGCTCACCAATTTTCGGAGTATTTCGAATGCTCTAGAATAAAATTGAGACAGACTATACTGACAATTCTAGTACGGTTTGACTCAGCTAAGCTGAGGACATGTGAGGGTTTAATTTGTTTCATCACTCTTCTGAATTTTGGATATCTATAGCCTACTGTAGCACTAATCCTTGCATTCTCCAATGTCAAACAGGGTATCAATTATATAATATTGTTGTGGTATATATAGAACTTGTCATACAAGAAACCAGCTCTCTTAAACCCCTTCTTATCTCTCATTCCATTTTTTAGACATTTGACAGGGAACAGATTTCTGAAAGACTTTGTAGGACTATAGTGTCGTTTCAAATGGCTCACCATTTTTCGGGGCGTTTCGAATGCTCTAGAATAAAATTGAGACAGACTATACTGACAATTCTAGTACTGTTTGACTAAGCTAAGCTGGGGAGATGGGAAAATGTGGTTTTTATTTGTGTCATCACTCTTGTGAATTTTGGATATCCATTGCCTACTGTAGCACTAATCCTTGCATTCTCCAATGTCAAACAGGTTATCAATTATATAATTATTTTGTTGTCTATATAGAACTTGTCATACAAGAAACCAGCTTTCTTAAACCCCTTCTTATCTCTCTTTCGATTTTTTAGACATTTGACAGAGAACAAATTTCTGTAGGCCTATAGTGTTGTTTCAAATGGCTCACAATTTTTTCGGGGCATTTCAAATGCTCTAGAATAAAATTGAGACAGACTGACAATTCTAGTACAGTTTGACTCAACTGAGCTGGGCGCACGAAAAATGTGGTTTTAATTTGTTTCATCACTCTTATGAATTTTGGATATCTATAGCCTACAGTTTCAAACTTTCGAGTTGGTGTGCGCTCGCGTTTCCTCTGTGGAGTCGTGTGTACTGGCCGTGGTATACCGACCCGGTTCAGCTGCGATCACGCAACTCTTCTTCTCCGAAATGTCAGAGCTGCCAGGAGACCTCGCGACTCTATCGGGACCAGTGTATGTCGCAGGAGATCTTAACGTGCGGCTCGATCGTGAAGATGAGACAGCCACTCGTCAACTCGGAGAGCTCTTCACGACCTACAACTTCGTGTTCCAGAAGACTCAGGCGACGCACACCGGTGGTGGTGTGCTTGATGTGGTCGCGTACCACAACGACACTGTTCCGCCACAGATCAGTGTTGTTGACGTAGGCCTGTCCGACCATCATCTGGTCCGATGGACAGTACCGCTCACCAGACCACGGCCGGTCTATGCTCCTGTCACACGTCGTGCTTGGCGCATGTTGGACACCTCCGTGCTCCGGAATGAGCTAATGATGTCAAGACTCTGCCAACCAGAGTTATGGTCCTCGATGACCATCGACGAACTGGCTCAACTCTACGACCAGGAAATTACCGACATTGTGGAAAGGCTGGTGCCGGAGACGACGGTGAACTGTCGACGCCGCTCCTCTGACCCTGGTTCGACGAGGAGTGTCGGATAGCCAAGAGGAAGTTACGGCTTGCTGAGCGGAAATCTCGGGTAGTTTACTCGGACCCGGATGACGCGGCAACGGCAGTAACCTGTTGGACGGAATGTCGGAGAGCCTACAGGCAACTGCTCCGCCGGAAACGTGAGGTCTTCTGGAGCGGTAAAGTCGACTCTGAACGAGCCGATCCTCGTCGTCTCTGGAAGTCTCTGAACACTCTACTCGGCCGCGGACGAACACCAGCTCACAGCGCGCCTCCGGCAGACTCCTTCGCCGAATATCTCAGTGAGAAGGAAGCACGGGTTTGCGAGGCTACCGAGGCGCATGACCCGCCCACGCTTAACGCACGGTTCTCACAATGCCAATTCGGTTTGTTCCAGTCTCTATCCCAAGACGACGTGGCATCGGTGATTCGAGCACTGCCGGACAAGCAGTGCGCCAGCGACCCTCTACCGACATTTCTTCTCAAGGAATCATCCGACCTACTCGTACCTTTTATCACCGAGCTATTTAACCGTTCGATGTCTGCTGGAATCGTACCGACGACTTTCAAGTCCGCCTACATCATTCCCAGACTTAAGAAACCCAGCTTGGATGCCGACGACATCAGGTCGTACAGACCGATTTCCAACTTGACAGTGCTGTCGAAGCTACTTGAGCGGCTCGTCTCTAAACAACTTATTCGCTACCTGAAGTCTTCCAATCTGCTCCCTGAGCTACAGTCTGCATATCGTGCTTACCATTCAACTGAAACCGCGGTGCTGAAAGTCACCTCGGATATTCTTCGAGCTCTGGACGCTGGGGACGTAGCGGTTCTGGTGCTGTTGGACCTCACCGCCGCCTTCGATACTGTGGATCATGCTACGTTGCTGCAGAAGATGGAAGTATCGTACGGGGTGGGCGGCTCTGTGCTTCAGTGGTTCTCCTCATACCTGGAGAACCGGATGCAGTACGTACGCTGTGCCGGTTCTACTACGCCGCCCACACGAGTAGTGCGTGGGGTCCCTCAGGGCTCCGTCCTGGGACCTATCCTCTTCGTACTATACGTTGCCGATATGGTGAGTATTGCCCAGCGGTTCGGGTTGCAAGCTCACCTCTACGCGGACGACACGCAAGTCTGCGGGAGCTCCCCTGCGGCGATCCAGCAGCTTCAACAACGCGTCACGATGTGTTTAGCTGAGATGACCAGTTGGTTGAGGTCACATCGACTGCAGCTCAATGCTGCTAAGACGGAAGTGCTCTGGATGGCTGCTGAGAGACAGAAACACTGGATACCGTCGTCTTGCATCTACATCGATGGAACGGAAGTGCAACCGGTGTCGATCGTGCGGAATTTAGGTATATATCTTGACAGTACGTTATCAATGAAGTCACATGTGGCAAATGTAGTGGCAGGGTGCTTCAAAGCCCTGCGGCTGATCAGAGTATCCGTCGATCAGTGTCTGCCAATGGTCTTAAAACACTGGTCTTTGCACTGGTGCTGTCCAAATTAGTCTACGGCAATGCAACTCTCGCTGGACTACAGAAATACCTACATAACCGTCTCCAGTCCGTCCTGAACGCTGCTGCGCGAGTGATATGCCAGGCCTCATTAGGCGATCACATTACTCCGCTGCTACGCGATCTGCACTGGTTGTCTGTGCCAGAGCGGATCCATTTCAAGCTGGCAACATTGACCTTCCGTTGCCTGAATGGAGCCGGTCCAGAATACCTTGCGTCCGAACTATCACGAGTGGCTGACCACGCAAGCCGGCAAAGATTGAGATCGGCCGGATCCGCCTTATTGGTGGTCCCAAGGACGCGCCTCCGAACCGTCGGGGATCGAGCATTTCCGCGGCCGCGGCTCGGGCATGGAATTGTCTACCGCCATCAATACAGCTCTCTACGACCTTGAATACTTTTAAAGAGAGACTTAAAACCTGGTTATATCGCACGAGTTATCTGTAACTTTGTAATATGTTCACGCAGTTCGTTCGGACGAGTTACCACATAAATCAGTACGTTAATAATAATAATGATAATACTGTAGCACTAATACTTGCATTGTCCAATGTCAAACAGGGTATCAATTATATAATATTTTTGTGGTCTATAGAATTTGTCATACACCCCTTCTTATTTCTCATTCCATTTTTTAGACATTTGACAGGGAACAGATTTCTGTAGACCTATAGTGTCGTTTCAAATGGCTCACCATTTTTTGGGGCGTTTCGAATGCTCTAGAATAAAATTGAGGCAGATTATACTGACAATTCTAGTACAGTTTGACTCAACTGAGCTGGGCGCACGCGAAAATGTGGTTTTAATTTGTTTCATCACTCTTATGAATTTTGCATATCTATAGCCTCCTGTAGCACTAATCCATGCATTCTCCAATGTCAAACAGGGTATCAATTATAGAATATTTTTGTGGTCTATAGAATTTGTCATACACCCCTTCTTATCTCTCATTCCATTTTTTAGACATTTGACAGAGAACAGATTTCTGAAAGACTTTGTAGGCCTATAGTGTCGTTTCAAATGCCTCACCGTTTTTCGGGGTTTTTCGAATGCTCTAGAATAAAATTGAGACAGACTATACTGACAATACTAGTACTGTTTGACTCAGCTAAGCTGGGGAGATGGGAAAATGTGGTTTTTATTTGTGTTATCACTCTTCTGAATTTTGCATATCTATAGCCTACTGTAGCACTAATCCTTGCATTCTCCAATGTCAAACAGGGTATCAATTGTATAATATTTTTGTGGTCTATAGAATTTGTCATACAAGAAACCAGCTCTCTTAAACCCCTTCTTATCTCTCATTCCATTTTTAGACATTTGACAGGGAACAGATTTCTGAAAGACTTTGTAGGCCTATAGTGTCGTTTCAAATGGCTCACCATTTTTCGGGGCGTTTCGAAGGCTCTAGAATAAAATTGAGACAGACTATACTGACAATTCTAGTACTGTTTGACTCAGCTAAGCTGGGGAGATGGGAAAATGTGGTTTTTATTTGTGTTATCACTCTTCTGAATTTTGGATATCTATAGCCTACTGTAGCACTAATCCTTGCATTCTCCAATGTCAAACAGGGTATCAATTATATAATATTTTTGTGGTCTATGGAACTTGTCATACAAAAAACCAGCTCTCTTAAACCCCGTCTTATCTCGCATTCAATTTTTTAGACATTTGACAGAGAACAGATTTCTGTAGGTTTATGGTGTCGTTTCAAATGTCTCATCGTTTTTCGGGGTATTTCGAATGCTATAGAATAAAATTGAGAGAGATTATACTGACAATTCTAGTACTGTTTGACTCAGCTAAGCTGGCGGATGGGAAAATGTAGTTTTTATTTGTGTTATCACTCTTCTGAATTTTGCATATCTATAGCCTACTGTAGCACTAATCCTTGCATTCTCCAATGTCAAACAGGGTATCAATTGTATAATATTTTTGTGGTCTATAGAATTTGTTATACAAGAAACCAGCTCTCTTAAACCCCTTCTTATCTCTCATTCCATTTTTAGACATTTGACAGGAAACAGATTTCTGAAAGACTTTGTAGGCCTGTAGTGTCGTTTCATATGGCTCACCACTTTTCGGGGTATTTCGAATGCTCTAGAATAAAATTGAGACAGAATATATTTACAATTCTAGTACGGTTTGACTCAGCTAAGCTGGGGAGATGGGAAAATGTGGTTTTTATTTGTGTTATGACTCTTCTGAATTTTGCATATGTATAGCCTACTGTAGCACTAATCCTTGCATTGTCCAATGTCAAACAGGGTATCAATTGTATAATATTTTTGTGGTCTATAGAATTTGTCATACAAGAAACCAGCTCTCTTAAACCCTTTCTTATCTCTCATTCCATTTTTTAGACATATGACTGTGAACAGATTTCTGTAGGCCTATAGTGTCGTTTCATATGGCTCACCAATTTTCGGAGTATTTCGAATGCTCTAGAATAAAATTGAGACAGACTATACTGACAATTCTAGTACGGTTTGACTCAGCTAAGCTGAGGACATGTGAAAATGTGGTTTTAATTTGTTTCATCACTCTTCTGAATTTTGGATATCTATAGCCTACTGTAGCACTAATCCTTGCATTCTCCAATGTCAAACAGGGTATCAATTATATAATATTGTTGTGGTATATATAGAACTTGTCATACAAGAAACCAGGTCTCTTAAACCCCTTCTTATCTCTCATTCCATTTTTTAGACATTTGACAGGGAACAGATTTCTGAAAGACTTTGTAGGACTATAGTGTCGTTTCAAATGGCTCACCATTTTTCGGGGCGTTTCGAATGCTCTAGAATAAAATTGAGACAGACTATACTGACAATTCTAGTACTGTTTGACTAAGCTAAGCTGGGGAGATGGGAAAATGTGGTTTTTATTTGTGTCATCACTCTTGTGAATTTTGGATATCCATTGCCTACTGTAGCACTAATCCTTGCATTCTCCAATGTCAAACAGGTTATCAATTATATAATTATTTTGTTGTCTATATAGAACTTGTCATACAAGAAACCAGCTTTCTTAAACCCCTTCTTATCTCTCTTTCGATTTTTTAGACATTTGACAGAGAACAAATTTCTGTAGGCCTATAGTGTTGTTTCAAATGGCTCACAATTTTTCGGGGCATTTCGAATGCTCTAGAATAAAATTGAGACAGACTGACAATTCTAGTACAGTTTGACTCAACTGAGCTGGGCGCACGCGAAAATGTGGTTTTAATTTGTTTCATCACTCTTATGAATTTTGGATATCTATAGCCTACAGTTTCAAACTTTCGAGTTGGTGTGCGCTCGCGTTTCCTCTGTGGAGTCGTGTGTACTGGCCGTGGTATACCGACCCGGTTCAGCTGCGATCACGCAACTCTTCTTCTCCGAAATGTCAGAGCTGCCAGGAGACCTCGCGACTCTATCGGGACCAGTGTATGTCGCAGGAGATCTTAACGTGCGGCTCGATCGTGAAGATGAGACAGCCACTCGTCAACTCGGAGAGCTCTTCACGACCTACAACTTCGTGTTCCAGAAGACTCAGGCGACGCACACCGGTGGTGGTGTGCTTGATGTGGTCGCGTACCACAACGACACTGTTCCGCCACAGATCAGTGTTGTTGACGTAGGCCTGTCCGACCATCATCTGGTCCGATGGACAGTACCGCTCACCAGACCACGGCCGGTCTATGCTCCTGTCACACGTCGTGCTTGGCGCATGTTGGACACCTCCGTGCTCCGGAATGAGCTAATGATGTCAAGACTCTGCCAACCAGAGTTATGGTCCTCGATGACCATCGACGAACTGGCTCAACTCTACGACCAGGAAATTACCGACATTGTGGAAAGGCTGGTGCCGGAGACGACGGTGAACTGTCGACGCCGCTCCTCTGACCCCTGGTTCGACGAGGAGTGTCGGATAGCCAAGAGGAAGTTACGGCTTGCTGAGCGGAAATCTCGGGTAGTTTACTCGGACCCGGATGACGCGGCAACGGCAGTAACCTGTTGGACGGAATGTCGGAGAGCCTACAGGCAACTGCTCCGCCGGAAACGTGAGGTCTTCTGGAGCGGTAAAGTCGACTCTGAACGAGCCGATCCTCGTCGTCTCTGGAAGTCTCTGAACACTCTACTCGGCCGCGGACGAACACCAGCTCACAGCGCGCCTCCGGCAGACTCCTTCGCCGAATATCTCAGTGAGAAGGAAGCACGGGTTTGCGAGGCTACCGAGGCGCATGACCCGCCCACGCTTAACGCACGGTTCTCACAATGCCAATTCGGTTTGTTCCAGTCTCTATCCCAAGACGACGTGGCATCGGTGATTCGAGCACTGCCGGACAAGCAGTGCGCCAGCGACCCTCTACCGACATTTCTTCTCAAGGAATCATCCGACCTACTCGTACCTTTTATCACCGAGCTATTTAACCGTTCGATGTCTGCTGGAATCGTACCGACGACTTTCAAGTCCGCCTACATCATTCCCAGACTTAAGAAACCCAGCTTGGATGCCGACGACATCAGGTCGTACAGACCGATTTCCAACTTGACAGTGCTGTCGAAGCTACTTGAGCGGCTCGTCTCTAAACAACTTATTCGCTACCTGAAGTCTTCCAATCTGCTCCTGAGCTACAGTCTGCATATCGTGCTTACCATTCAACTGAAACCGCGGTGCTGAAAGTCACCTCGGATATTCTTCGAGCTCTGGACGCTGGGGACGTAGCGGTTCTGGTGCTGTTGGACCTCACCGCCGCCTTCGATACTGTGGATCATGCTACGTTGCTGCAGAAGATGGAAGTATCGTACGGGGTGGGCGGCTCTGTGCTTCAGTGGTTCTCCTCATACCTGGAGAACCGGATGCAGTACGTACGCTGTGCCGGTTCTACTACGCCGCCCACACGAGTAGTGCGTGGGGTCCCTCAGGGCTCCGTCCTGGGACCTATCCTCTTCGTACTATACGTTGCCGATATGGTGAGTATTGCCCAGCGGTTCGGGTTGCAAGCTCACCTCTACGCGGACGACACGCAAGTCTACGGGAGCTCCCCCCCTGCGGCGATCCAGCAGCTTCAACAACGCGTCACGATGTGTTTAGCTGAGATGACCAGTTGGTTGAGGTCACATCGACTGCAGCTCAATGCTGCTAAGACGGAAGTGCTCTGGATGGCTGCTGAGAGACAGAAACACTGGATACCGTCGTCTTGCATCTACATCGATGGAACGGAAGTGCAACCGGTGTCGATCGTGCGGAATTTAGGTATATATCTTGACAGTACGTTATCAATGAAGTCACATGTGGCAAATGTAGTGGCAGGGTGCTTCAAAGCCCTGCGGCTGATCAGGAGTATCCGTCGATCAGTGTCTGCCAATGGTCTTAAAACACTGGTCTTTGCACTGGTGCTGTCCAAATTAGTCTACGGCAATGCAACTCTCGCTGGACTACAGAAATACCTACATAACCGTCTCCAGTCCGTCCTGAACGCTGCTGCGCGAGTGATATGCCAGGCCTCATTAGGCGATCACATTACTCCGCTGCTACGCGATCTGCACTGGTTGTCTGTGCCAGAGCGGATCCATTTCAAGCTGGCAACATTGACCTTCCGTTGCCTGAATGGAGCCGGTCCAGAATACCTTGCGTCCGAACTATCACGAGTGGCTGACCACGCAAGCCGGCAAAGATTGAGATCGGCCGGATCCGCCTTATTGGTGGTCCCAAGGACGCGCCTCCGAACCGTCGGGGATCGAGCATTTCCCGCGGCCGCGGCTCGGGCATGGAATTGTCTACCGCCATCAATACAGCTCTCTACGACCTTGAATACTTTTAAAGAGAGACTTAAAACCTGGTTATATCGCACGAGTTATCTGTAACTTTGTAATATGTTCACGCAGTTCGTTCGGACGAGTTACCACATAAATCAGTACGTTAATAATAATAATGATAATACTGTAGCACTAATACTTGCATTGTCCAATGTCAAACAGGGTATCAATTATATAATATTTTTGTGGTCTATAGAATTTGTCATACACCCCTTCTTATTTCTCATTCCATTTTTTAGACATTTGACAGGGAACAGATTTCTGTAGACCTATAGTGTCGTTTCAAATGGCTCACCATTTTTTGGGGCGTTTCGAATGCTCTAGAATAAAATTGAGGCAGATTATACTGACAATTCTAGTACGGTTTTACTCAGCTAAGCTGGGGAGACGCGAAAATGTGGTTTTAATTTGTGTTATCACTCTTCTGAATTTTGCATATCTATAGCCTACTGTAGCACTAATCCTTGCATTCTCCAATGTCAAACAGGGTATCAATTATATAATATTTTTGTGGTCTATAGAACTTGTCATACAAAAAACCAGCTCTCTTAAACCCCGTCTTATCTCGCATTCAATTTTTTAGACATTTGACAGAGAACAGATTTCTGTAGGTTTATGGTGTCGTTTCAAATGTCTCATCGTTTTTCGGGGTATTTCGAATGCTATAGAATAAAATTGAGAGAGATTATACTGACAATTCTAGTACTGTTTGACTCAGCTAAGCTGGCGGATGGGAAAATGTAGTTTTTATTTGTGTTATCACTCTTCTGAATTTTGCATATCTATAGCCTACTGTAGCACTAATCCTTGCATTCTCCAATGTCAAACAGGGTATCAATTGTATAATATTTTTGTGGTCTATAGAATTTGTTATACAAGAAACCAGCTCTCTTAAACCCCTTCTTATCTCTCATTCCATTTTTTAGACATTTGACAGGGAACAGATTTCTGAAAGACTTTGTAGGCCTGTAGTGTCGTTTCATATGGCTCACCACTTTTCGGGGTATTTCGAATGCTCTAGAATAAAATTGAGACAGAATATATTTACAATTCTAGTACGGTTTGACTCAGCTAAGCTGGGGAGATGGGAAAATGTGGTTTTTATTTGTGTTATGACTCTTCTGAATTTTGCATATCTATAGCCTACTGTAGCACTAATCCTTGCATTGTCCAATGTCAAACAGGGTATCAATTGTATAATATTTTTGTGGTCTATAGAATTTGTCATACAAGAAACCAGCTCTCTTAAACCCTTTCTTATCTCTCATTCCATTTTTTATACATATGACAGTGAACAGATTTCTGTAAGCCTATAGTGTCGTTTCATATGGCTCACCAATTTTCGGAGTATTTCGAATGCTCTAGAATAAAATTGAGACAGACTATACTGACAATTCTAGTACGGTTTGACTCAGCTAAGCTGAGGACATGTGAAAATGTGGTTTTAATTTGTTTCATCACTCTTCTGAATTTTGGATATCTATAGCCTACTGTAGCACTAATCCTTGCATTATCCAATGTCAAACAGGGTATCAATTATATAATATTGTTGTGGTATATATAGAACTTGTCATACAAGAAACCAGCTCTCTTAAACCCCTTCTTATCTCTCATTCCATTTTTTAGACATTTGACAGGGAACAGATTTCTGAAAGACTTTGTAGGCCTATAGTGTCGTTTCAAATGGCTCACCATTTTTCGGGGCGTTTCGAATGCTCTAGAATAAAATTGAGACAGACTATACTGACAATTCTAGTACTGTTTGACTAAGCTAAGCTGGGGAAATGGGAAAATGTGGTTTTTATTTGTGTCATCACTCTTGTGAATTTTGGATATCCATTGCCTACTGTAGCACTAATCCTTGCATTCTCCAATGTCAAACAGGTTATCAATTATATAATTATTTTGTGGTCTATATAGAACTTGTCATACAAGAAACCAGCTTTCTTAAACCCCTTCTTATCTCTCTTTCGATTTTTTAGACATTTGACAGAGAACAAATCTCTGTAGGCCTATACTGTTGTTTCAAATGGCTCACAATTTTTCGGGGCATTTCGAATGCTCTAGAATAAAATTGAGACAGACTGACAATTCTAGTACAGTTTGACTCAACTGAGCTGGGCGCACGCGAAAATGTGGTTTTAATTTGTTTCATCACTCTTATGAATTTTGGATATCTATAGCCTACTGTAGCACTAATACTTGCATTGTCCAATGTCAAACAGGGTATCAATTATATAATATTTTTGTGGTCTATAGAATTTGTCATACACCTCTTCTTATTTCTCATTCCATTTTTTAGACATTTGACAGAGAACAGATTTCTGTAGGCCTATAGTGTCGTTTCAAAATGGCTCACCATTTTTTGGGGCATTTCAATGCTCTAGAATAAAATTGAGGCAGATTATACTGACAATTCTAGTACGGTTTTACTCAGCTAAGCTGGGGAGCCGCGAAAATGTGGTTTTAATTTGTGTTATGACTCTTCTGAATTTTGCATATCTATAGCCTACTGTAGCACTAATCCTTGCATTCTCCAATGTCAAACAGGGTATCAATTATATAATATTTTTGTGGTCTATAGAACTTGTCATACAAAAACCAGCTCTCTTAAACCCCTTCTTATCTCTCATTCAATTTTTAAACATTTGACAGAGAACAGATTTCTGTAGGCCTATGGTGTCCTTTCAAATGGCTCACCGTTTTTTGGGGTATTTCTGAATGCTGTAAAATAAAATTGAGACAGACTATACTGACAATTCTATTACTGTTTGACTCAGCTAAGCTGGGAGACGCGAAAATGTGGTTTTAATTTGTGTTATCACTCTTCTGAATTTGGCATATCTATTGCCTACTGTAGCACTAATCCTTGCATTCTCCAATGTCAAACAAGGTATCAATTGTATAATTTTTTCTAGACATTTGACAGAAACAGATTTCTGAAAGACTTTGTAGGCCTTTAGTGTGACGTTTCATATGGCTCACCATTTTTCACCGGCATTTCAAATGCTCTAGAATAAAATTGAGGCAGAATATATTGACAATTCTAGTACGGTTTGACTCACCTGAGCTGGGGAGACGAGAAAATGTGGTTTTAATTTGTGTTATGACTCTTCTGAATTTTGCATATCTATAGCCTACTGTAGCACTAATCCTTGCATTCTCCAATGTCAAACAGGGTATCAATTAAATAATATTTTTGTGGTCTATAGAATTTGTCATACAAGAAACCAGCTCTCTTAAACCCTTCTTATCTCTCTCGTTCAATTTTTTAGACATTTGACGTAGAACAGATTTCTGAAAGACTTTGTAGGCCTATAGTGTTGTTTCAAATGGCTCACAATTTTTCGGGGCATTTCGAATGCTCTAGAATAAAATTGAGACAGACTGACAATTCTAGTACAGTTTGACTCAACTGAGCTGGGCGCACGCGAAAATGTGGTTTTAATTTGTTTCATCACTCTTATGAATTTTGCATATCTATAGCCTCCTGTAGCACTAATCCTTGCATTCTCCAATGTCAAACAGGGTATCAATTATATAATATTTTTGTGGTCTATAGAATTTGTCATACACCCCTTCTTCTCTCTCATTCCATTTTTTAGACATTTGACAGAGAACAGATTTCTGAAAGACTTTGTAGGCCTATAGTGTCGTTTCAAATGGCTCACCATTTTTCGGGGCGTTTCGAATGCTCTAGAATAAAATTGAGACAGACTATACTGACAATTCTCGTACTGTTTGACTAAGCTAAGCTGGGGAGATGGGAAAATGTGGTTTTTATTTGTGTCATGACTCTTGTGAATTTTGGATATCCATTGCCTACTGTAGCACTAATCCTTGCATTCTCCATTGTCAAACAGGTTATCAATTATATAATTATTTTGTGGTCTATATAGAACTTGTCGTACAAGAAACCAGCTTTCTTAAACCCCTTCTTATCTCTCTTTCGATTTTTTAGACATTTGACAGAGAACAAATCTCTGTAGGCCTATACTGTTGTTTCAAATGGCTCACAATTTTTCGGGGCATTTCGAATGCTCTAGAATAAAATTGAGACAGACTGACAATTCTAGTACAGTTTGACTCAACTGAGCTGGGCGCACGCGAAAATGTGGTTTTAATTTGTTTCATCACTCTTATGAATTTTGGATATCTATAGCCTACTGTAGCACTAATACTTGCATTGTCCAATGTCAAACAGGGTATCAATTATATAATATTTTTGTGGTCTATAGAATTTGTCATACACCTCTTCTTATTTCTCATTCCATTTTTTAGACATTTGACAGAGAACAGATTTCTGTAGGCCTATAGTGTCGTTTCAAATGGCTCACCATTTTTTGGGGCGTTTCGAATGCTCTAGAATAAAATTGAGGCAGATTTAACTGACAATTCTAGTACGGTTTTACTCAGCTAAGCTGGGGAGCCGCGAAAATGTGGTTTTAATTTGTGTTATGACTCTTCTGAATTTTGCATATCTATAGCCTACTGTAGCACTAATCCTTGCATTCTCCAATGTCAAACAGGGTATCAATTATATAATATTTTTGTGGTCTATAGAACTTGTCATACAAAAAACCAGCTCTCTTAAACCCCTTCTTATCTCTCATTCAATTTTTTAAACATTTGACAGAGAACAGATTTCTGTAGGCCTATGGTGTCCTTTCAAATGGCTCACCGTTTTTTGGGGTATTTCGAATGCTGCAAAATAAAATTGAGACAGACTATACTGACAATTCTATTACTGTTTGACTCAGCTAAGCTGGGGAGACGCGAAAATGTGGTTTTAATTTGTGTTATCACTCTTCTGAATTTGGCATATCTATTGCCTACTGTAGCACTAATCCTTGCATTCTCCAATGTCAAACAAGGTATCAATTGTATAATATTTTTTAGACATTGTGACAGAAACAGAAACCCCCTTTTATCTGAAAGACTTTGACAGGAAACAGATTTCTGAAAGACTTTTGTTTCTATAGTGTCGTTTCAAATGGCTCACCATTTTTCGGGGCATTTCGAATGCTCTAGAATAAAATTGAGGCAGAATATATTGACAATTCTAGTACGGTTTGACTCACCTGAGCTGGGGAGACGAGAAAATGTGGTTTTAATTTGTGTTAGGACTCTTCTGAATTTTGCATATCTATAGCCTACTGTAGCACTAATCCTTGCATTCTCCAATGTCAAACAGGGTATCAATTAAATAATATTTTTGTGGTCTATAGAATTTGTCATACAAGAAACCAGCTCTCTTAAACCCTTCTTATCTCTCTCGTTCAATTTTTAGACATTTGACAGAGAACAGATTTCTGAAAGACTTTGTAGGCCTATAGTGTTGTTTCAAATGGCTCACAATTTTTCGGGCATTTCAATGCTCTAGAATAAAATTGAGACAGACTGACAATTCTAGTACAGTTTGACTCAACTGAGCTGGGGACATGGGAAAATGTGGTTTTAATTTGTTTCATCACTCTTATGAATTTTGCATATCTATAGCCTCCTGTAGCACTAATCCTTGCATTCTCCAATGTCAAACAGGGTATCAATTATATAATATTTTTGTGGTCTATAGAATTTGTCATACAAGAAACCAGCTTCTTCTCTCTTATTCTCATTTTTTTTAGACATTTGACAGGGAACAGATTTCTGAAAGACTTTGTAGGCCTATAGTGTCGTTTCAAATGGCTCACCATTTTTCGGGGGCGTTTCAATGCTCTAGAATAAAATTGAGACAGACTATACTGACAATTCTAGTACTGTTTGACTAAGCTAAGCTGGGGAGATGGGAAAATGTGGTTTTTATTTGTGTCATCACTCTTGTGAATTTTGGATATCCATTGCCTACTGTAGCACTAATCCTTGCATTCTCCAATGTCAAACAGGTTATCAATTATATAATTATTTTGTGGTCTATATAGAACTTGTCATACAAGAAACCAGCTTTCTTAAACCCCTTCTTATCTCTCTTTCGATTTTTTAGACATTTGACAGAGAACAAATCTCTGTAGGCCTATACTGTTGTTTCAAATGGCTCACAATTTTTCGGGGCATTTCGAATGCTCTAGAATAAAATTGAGACAGACTGACAATTCTAGTACAGTTTGACTCAACTGAGCTGGGCGCACGCGAAAATGTGGTTTTAATTTGTTTCATCACTCTTATGAATTTTGGATATCTATAGCCTACTGTAGCACTAATACTTGCATTGTCCAATGTCAAACAGGGTATCAATTATATAATATTTTTGTGGTCTATAGAATTTGTCATACACCTCTTCTTATTTCTCATTCCATTTTTTAGACATTTGACAGAGAACAAATTTCTGTAGGCCTATAGTGTTGTTTCAAATGGCTCACCATTTTTCGGGGCATTTCGAATGCTCTAGAATAAAATTGAGGCAGAATATATTGACAATTGTAGTACGGTTTGACTCACCTGAGCTGGGGAGATGCGAAAATGTGGTTTTAATTTGTGTTATGACTCTTCTGAATTTTGCATATCTATAGCCTACTGTAGCACTAATCCTTGCATTGTCCAATGTCAAACAGGGTATCAATTATATAATATTTTCGTGGTCTATAGAATTTGTCATACAAGAAACCAGCTCTCTTAAACCCCTTCTTATCTCTCATTCCATTTTTTAGACATTTGACAGGGAACAGATTTTTGAAAGACTTTGTAGGCCTATAGTGTTGTTTCAAATGGCTCACCATTTTTCGGGGCGTTTCGAATGCTCTAGAATAAAATTGAGGCAGATTATACTGACAATTCTAGTACGGTTTTACTCAGCTAAGCTGGGGAGGCGCGAAAATGTGGTTTTAATTTGTGTTATCACTCTTCTGAATTTTGGATATCTATAGCCTACTGTAGCACTAATCCTTGCATTCTCCAATGTCAAACAGGGTATCAATTATATAATATTTTTGTGGTCTATAGAACTTGTCATACAAAAAACCAGCTCTCTTAAACCCTTTCTTATCTCTCATTCAATTTTTTAGACATTTGACAGATAACAGATTTCTGTAGGCCTATGGTGTCGTTTCAAATGGCTCACCGTTTTTCGGGGTATTTCGAATGCTGTAGAATAAAATTGAGACAGACTATACTGACAATTCTATTACTGTTTGACTCAGCTAAGCTGGGGAGATGCGAAAATGTGGTTTTAATTTGTGTTATCACTCTTCTGAATTTTGCATTTCTATAGCCTACTGTAGCACTAATCCTTGCACTCTCCAATGTCAAACAGTGTATCAATTATATAATATTTTTATGATCTATAGAACTTGTCATACAAGAAACCAGCTCTCTTAAACCCCTTCTTATCTCTCTTTCGATTTTTTAGACATTTGACGTAGAACAGATTTCTGAAAGACTTTGTAGGCCTATAGTGGCTTTTCATATGGCTCACCATTTTTCGGGGCATTTCGAATGCTCTAGAATAAAATTGGGGCAGATTATATTGATAATTCTAGTTCGGTTTGACTCAGCTAAGCTGCGGACACGCGAAAATGTGGTTTTAATTTGTTTCATCACTCTTTTGAATTTTGCATATCAACCTACTGTAGCACTACTCTTTGCATTGTCCAATGTCAAACAGGGTATCAATTATATAATATTTTTGTGGTCTATAGAACTTGTCATACTAGAAACCCACTTTGTCAAACCTCTTCTTATCTACTAGGCATTACACCAATTATTCGTCAGGGCTTTCATTTAGTTGATGTTCTTCGTTCTCGTACAGTCACTGATGTTAGTGTTTAGCATGAAATGGCCGGGAGTGCTCTATTTCGAATCCAGTTTATCGAAATTGAGAATGATATAATTGATTAATCTCGCAAAGATTAAAGCAATGAATAAGGAACAAGAGGAAAATGTGGATTTTGCTGGACTATTCCTTCAAATCGAGTAGATTTTTGATTATCTAAATCCTATACACCATCTATTTAACAGGCCTTCAATTGTGTTCTCTTCAATTGCGTTCTCTCTCTCTCTCTCTCTCTCTCTCTCTCTCTCTCTCTCTCTCTCTCTCAATTGTGTCATTTCAAAAGGCTCACCATTTTTCGGGGAATTTTGAATGCTCTAGAATAAAATTGAGGTTTTATTTGTTTCATCACTCTTCTGAATTTTGCATATCAGCCTACTTTAGCACTAATCTTTGCATTGTCCAATGTCAAACAGTGTATCAATTATATAATATTTTGTGGTCTATAGAACTTGTCATACAAGAAACCAACTCTGTCAAACCTCTTCTTATCTACTAGGCTTTACGCCAAGTATTCGCCAGGACTTTCATTTAGTTGATGTTCTTCGTTCTCGTACAGTCAGTGGTGTTAGTGTTTAGCATGAAATGGCCGGGAGTGCTCTATTTCGAATCCAGTTTATCGAAATTGAGAATGATATAATTGATTATTCTCGCAAAGGTTAAAGCAATGAATAAGGAACAAGAGGAAAATGTGGATTTTGCTGGACTATTCCTTCAAATCGATTAGATTTTTGATTATCTAAATCCTATACACCATCTATTTAACAGGCCTTCAATTGTGTTCTCTTCAATTGCGTTCTCTCTCTCTCTCTCTCTCTCTCTCTCTCTCTCTCTCAATTGTGACGTTTCAAAAGGCTCACCATTTTTCGGGGAATTTCGAATGCTCTAGAATAAAATTGAGGTTTTATTTGTTTCATCACTCTTCTGAATTTTGCATATCAGCCTACTGTAGCACTAATCTTTGCATTGTCCAATGTCAAACAGTGTATCAATTATATAATATTTTGTGGTCTATAGAACTTGTCATACAAGAAACCAACTCTGTCAAACCTCTTCTTATCTACTAGGCTTTACGCCAAGTATTCGCCAGGACTTTCATTTAGTTGATGTTCTTCGTTCTCGTACAGTCACTGATGTTAGTGTTTAGCATGAAATGGCAGGGAGTGCTCTATTTCGAATCCAGTTTATCGAAATTGAGAATGATATAATTGATTATTCTCGCAAAGGTTAAACCAATGAATAAGGAACAAGAGGAAAATGTGGATTTTGCTGGACTATTCCTTCAAATCGATTAGATTTTTGATTATCTAAATCCTATACACCATCTATTTAACAGGCCTTCAATTGTGTTCTCTCACACAGCAAACTAATTATAAAACTTTTAGAGTCGTTTAAAATGACTGACCATTTTTTGGGGTATTTCGAATGCTCTAGAATAAAATTGAGCCAGACTGTACTGACAATTCTAGTACGGTTTGACTCAGCTAAGATGGGGAGACGGGAAAATGTGGTTTTAATTTGTGTTATCACTCTTCTGATTTTTGCATATCTATAGCCTACTGTAGCACTAATCCTTGCATTCTCCAATGTCAAACAGGGTATCAATTATATAATATTTTTGTGGTCTATAGAATTTGTCATACAAGAAACCAGCTCTCTTAAACCCCTTCTTATCTCTCATTCCATTTTTTAGACATTTGACAGGGAACAGATTTCTGAAAGACTTCGTAGGCCTATAGTGTCGTTTCAAATGGCTCACCAGTTTTCGGGGCATTTCGAATGCTCTAGAATAAAATTGAGACAGACTATACTGACAATTCTAGTACTGTTTGACTCAGCTAGGCTGAGGAGATAGGAAAATGTGGTTTTTATTTGTGTTATCACTCTTCTGAATTTTGGATATCTATAGCCTACTCGCATTTGTTTAATGTTTCGTTTCTATGTTACTGCGCTTAAGAAATTGTCAAGATTAATAATAATACTGTAGCACTAATCCTTGCATTCTCCAATCAAACAGGGTATCAATTATATAATATTTTTGTGGTCTATAGAACTTGTCATACAAAAAACCAGCTCTCTTAAACCCCTTCTTATCTCGCATTCAATTTTTTAGACATTTGACAGAGAACAAATTTCTGTAGGTTTATGGTCTCGTTTCAAATGTCTCATCGTTTTTCGGGGTATTTCGAATGCTATAGAATAAAATTGAGAGAGAGATTATACTGACAATTCTAGTACTGTTTGACTCAGCTAAGCTGGCGGATGGGAAAATGTGGTTTTTATTTGTGTTATCACTCTTCTGAATTTTGCATATCTATAGCCTACTGTAGCACTAATCCTTGCATTCTCCAATGTCAAACAGGGTATCAATTGTATAATATTTTTGTGGTCTATAGAATTTGTCATACAAGAAACCAGCTCTCTTAAACCCCTTCTTATCTCTCATTCCATTTTTTAGACATTTGACAGGGAACAGATTTCTGAAAGACTTTGTAGGCCTATAGTGTCGTTTCAAATGCCTCACCGTTTTTCGTGGTTTTTCGAATGCTCTAGAATAAAATTGAGACAGACTATACTAACAATTCTAGTACTGTTTGACTCAGCTAAGCTGGGGAGATGGGAAAATGTGGTTTTTATTTGTGTTATCACTCTTCTGAATTTTGCATATCTATAGCCTACTGTAGCACTAATCCTTGCATTCTCCAATTTCAAACAGGGTATCAATTGTATAATATTTTTGTGGTCTATAGAATTTGTCATACAAGAAACCAGCTCTCTTAAACCCTTTCTTATCTCTCATTCCATTTTTTAGACATATGACAGTGAACAGATTTCTGTAAGCCTATAGTGTCGTTTCATATGGCTCACCAATTTTCGGAGTATTTCGAATGCTCTAGAATAAAATTGAGACAGACTATACTGACAATTCTAGTACGGTTTGACTCAGCTAAGCTGAGGACATGTGAAAATGTGGTTTTAATTTGTTTCATCACTCTTCTGAATTTTGGATATCTATAGCCTACTGTAGCACTAATCCTTGCATTCTCCAATGTCAAACAGGGTATCAATTATATAATATTGTTGTGGTATATATAGAACTTGTCATACAAGAAACCAGCTCTCTTAAACCCCTTCTTATCTCTCATTCCATTTTTTAGACATTTGACAGGGAACAGATTTCTGAAAGACTTTGTAGGCCTATAGTGTCGTTTCAAATGGCTCACCATTTTTCGGGGCGTTTCGAATGCTCTAGAATAAAATTGAGACAGACTATACTGACAATTCTAGTACTGTTTGACTAAGCTAAGCTGGGGAGATAGGAAAATGTGGTTTTTATTTGTGTCATCACTCTTGTGAATTTTGGATATCCATTGCCTACTGTAGCACTAATCCTTGCATTCTCCAATGTCAAACAGGTTATCAATTATATAATTATTTTGTGGTCTATATAGAACTTGT